>VACF01001494.1:0-318023 GCA_006891605.1 Pleurozium schreberi | reverse complement strand
GSCCMAAAWTKSYTYMAAAWWWTYTTWAMMARGRMMARGSYWAAAWYCTTCACATGTAATCTTTTTTCCATAAATCCATTTTTAGGATCTCTCAATTGAYTTACTTGAGTACATCCTCCAARAATTAAAGAGTAAAAATTACCATCAAATTCAAAATCAATTGACCTCAACTTGAAAAACTTGGGCTTATTAGCCCTTCGCMWAATCGAACTTTGTTTTTGAAKTTTTTTGAGAATGAAACATGTGTGTCCTAAAACATGAGCATTTCAGTAAAAAGTGTTGGAAAGTGGCTCAAAAACATATTGAATATGTAATTAAAAAACTTGCAAATTCATCCGCTTTAGAAAAACTATAAATTAAAGGTGGTATAGTGGTACTTGATGAAAGGARTACCTAAAACCCAAATGACTTTGACAAGAAATTGAGGATTGTGAATCCAATCATGAAAATGGTTTGTTAGATAAGTGTATTCTATGTTGTTGTTTTTATTTGAAAATTATGAAACTAAAGTCAAATAACAACTTATGCATGTTTTTTCTACCTTCATTGATCACAAACTAAAATTCTTCATTACTTTCATCTCATTACTAGAAGTAGAAAAGCGTTTTGTGTAGGAATAAAATTTTCCAATAAATATAACTGTGTAACTACTCTCTTTATAGATTGTAGTTGATTTTTTTATGCTCAAAGCTTATACAGTATCTATCAAAATGATGCAAAATAAAACTTAACATGTAGAGGATGATGATTAAGATCTATACTAAAATTTTCATGTAAAAATTCTCAAGCATGAAGTAAATAGAGCCAAGTCAAATTACCAGAATATGCAAGGCTCTAATTCCTAGTTTTTATGGCCTATTTATTGCTCATTTCCTTGGACTCTCGCCAAAGTTTGGCCACTCAATTCCACGGCCTCTCGACTTGGACGGCCATAGTGTGAAGCGGCCCTAAGTCACAATGAAATCATAGATGAGTTGCAATGGGGTCAGAGATGAGTTGCAAGTAGTTGCAGATGAGTTATGAATGAATTGCAAACAAGTCTGTAACTTCATTGCAACTTGTATGGAACTGATTTGCTACTTATAGATTTTGAAATTCTAATTTCAATGATTATAGATTTTAGATTGGAAAAATCTAAAAATGTAGAAACCTACAAAATGTAGAAATCTATAGATTGTAGAAGTCATAGAATTCTCTAAAGATAATTCGTTACATAAGGATAAAACAACTTACAAGTCTTATATGTCCATTCTAATGGTACTTTTGACAATTGATACGGGAAAATTGATATACAATAGGATGATCAAGAAATAACTTTGGAAACAACTAGGAAACAACTAAGATGCAATTAAAAAAACGACTAGAAAAAGACAAAAATGCAACTAGAAAACGACTAGGAAAAGACAAGGATGCAATTGGGAAACAACTAGGATGCAACCAAGAAACCACTAGGAAACCACTAGAATGCGACTAAAATCTAACTATTTGTCATTTTATAGTTGCAATTGCATGCTATTGTAACCCTGGACTGTTGCCAACGCCATTTTGTGGCGTTTAAAGACTTGAATAGTGGTTTTTTCATCCACTTGTTTTTTTATGACCTTTCATGTTGAGTTAGGAAGAGTATCCAATTGATTTTTTTATTCTAACTAGTGTTTATTTTTATGTAGTTGAGAAATAATTAAAAAAAACGGATGGCAAAATTTGCCATTTTTGTGTATTTTGCTCCATGCTCTGAATCTAAAATTTCTCCACAAAAATTATATTCTTTGAGTTTGAGTCCAACTAATGAAATGAAGGTGCTCTACTCTAGTTTCTACTCTAGCTTGAATTTTGGAAAAATTCGTAATATTGAATATTTTATTGCAATTTGCAATTTGGATGTATTTTCAATGTCTATTGAATTATAATTAGAAATACACTGGAAATAATTTTGCACCATGATGTTTTCCACTATAATGTACACACATGGTGAAATTTTCAAATTTTCTGGAGTAATTTTCTTTTTGATGTGATGTTTTTCTTCACTTTCTCTTCAAAAATTCTCATAAAAAGCAATTTTTCTCAAAAAAAATCTCAAATTTTTGGAGAGTAGAGAAGACATGTGATTTCATCTCTGAAAAATAAATATAATTTTTTCATAAAAATCTAGGTCAAAAATGGCAACAAATTGAGTGATGAGCAAGGAGGCTTGAAAATAGTGGTTATAGATCTGTCCTTTAAGGGTCAACCATAATTTTCATGTTGCCAGGCAGAAAAAAGAATCCACAAATACTTGAAATTAATTTTTAAATTAATTTTTCTAATAATTCTTATTTTTTTCTACATGTGAAGCTTTGATTCATTTCATTTGGATTAGTAATGTCAAAGTTATGAACAATCTTGTTTTTTGGACAATTTGAGCATCTTCTTGAAAAAATAACTTGTAGGATACATTATTGAATGCAATTTTCACAATTTTACAAAAAAAATTGTTTAACAAGGTTAAGTTTTCTTGTTAGAACAATCTTACCGTTGGGATTATTGAGTTTCAATGACCTCTTAGAGCTTTTAACAATTTAGTATTTTTTCAATCTTGCACCTATTTCTACTTGACAATTTGAAAAGAAATAAAAAAAAAGTTTTTATTCTTCAAAATTCTTTTTTTAGACTTTCAATTCAATTTTTCAACACAAAAAAACTTGAATTCAATGTCCTTTGTGCAAAAACAATTCCACAAATGGCGGTGATTGGCATCTGAAATTGCAGGCTAGCGCTCAAGAAAACTTTATTTTCCAGCTTAAAATGCTAATATCTTTCAATCCGTACGGCCCAACTTTATACAAGCTTTACCACATGATCTTAAATAAGTAAAGCACAAGATTATGTCATTGGTTTCTTCAAAAAAAAAATTATTTTCTTGGATGAACGCAACAAAATGGTAGTTTTGAGTGGTTTATGAGAAAAAAATGGCCTTGGTCTTTTAGGGGTTAAATTAGTAATGTGAAAGTTATGAACAATCTTGTTTATAGAACAATTTGACTATGTTTTTGAAAAAATAACTTATAAAATTCATTTTTGAATAAAATTTCCACAATTTTTCCAAAAAAATTGTTTGACAAGGTTAAATTTGCTTGCTAGATCAATGTCACCGTTGAAATTATGGCGCTTCATTTCCATCTTTGAGCTATTAATGGTTTTCATCTTCTTTCAATCTTGGACCTACTTGAAGGCTACTTCAACTTAACAATTTTTTAAAGAATGAAAGTCAAGTAGTTTTAAAAAAAAAAAAAAAATCCTAGACTCTCAAATCAAATTTCCAACTAATAGTTTTTTATAATTCAAAGTCTGTAGTGCGAAAAAAATTCACAAATGGTGGTCAGAGTCTTTTGAAATTGCAGGCTAGTGTTCAAAAAAGCTTTTTTTTTTAAACTTTGAATGCTAATATCTTACAAATTGCATGATCAAATTTCATGAAATTTTGCCACATGATTTCAGACAAGTAAAGTACAAGATCCTATGGTTAAATTCTAAAAAAAGAAAAATTGTTTTCTTGGAAGAACACAACAAAAATGGAAATTTTGAGTGTTATTTGACAAAATAATGGCTTTAGGCAGTTAAAGGTTGAAGAGGACCATTTCATCTTATGGACATCTCCAACTCATCCCGGTTCAATAAGTGTGCAGTKCATAAATTATTTTATCCTAAGTCCCAAAAGCCGATATGCCCATATGTGATATAAATAAAGAAGAACAGTGTGACCGTGAGGCTCTATTGATGGTGAACAACAATATTGATAGTAGTATCAAAACAAAATAAATAGTAGGAAAATCGATAAAGGTGATTGCATGTTAGAAGGCAAGTATTGAAACTATTCTCATTAATTGATAGTAAGATGTTGGTAAGTAATTTGTAGAACAAATTTAAAAAATAAATGTCTTAATGTCTTAATAAGATAAAGATTAATACTACAAAGATTAATGTCTTGATCTATGTCTAGTAGAGACACCTCTCTTTTCAAAAGTGCTATCCAAAAAAATTCACGCTATCCAAGGAAAGGGGTCCGCTTATGCGGCCCACCCTAGACCTCTTTTTTTGTTTTCAAGCCATTACCCAGTTAGACCCCACATCCCAAACACGCTGTGCAGTGTGAATACGGTTGTAGATAGGGTTTGAACTTTCTAGAATCAAAAGTTTATGCGTAATCAATGCCATAGTCTCTGTCCAAGGATAGAACCAATAAATTATGGATTGGCCTTTGCTAAAAAAAAAAACAAGAAATCATTGCGCCTCCACTCACTCTTCATACTATTTTATTTTTCCATCCTTCCAATTATTACTAGGCCTAACATTTGTTGAGCAAATAATGTGGTCACAACACCATTTTATTCCATCAACGACCACAATGTCATTACTTGTTTATTGGATGTTTTTCTATATCAATTATGAATTGCATGACATAATCAATCAGTAAAACTATTGAAGCGTTTTATTTAGGACCAAATTTATTTATAAATTTATAGGATTCCCATAACTCTTTGTGCTATGAGTGACACTCGATTGAAGGTTTCAAGGCCCCCTTTTTGACTATGGTAATTATGATAATGGTGATTCTTGAAAATAAATCAAAGCCTCAAAACCATGGTCAATTGTACCAACTTTGGGAAACAACATAAACCTCCTTTTGTCAATGCGGTTTTGCAAATGTGTCCTCATTCTGTCTCAATCAAGGTATTGATTGCAATGTCTATAGTCTACACTAATGCAAAGAGCCCATACAATAAATAAAAACACAAAAATAAAATCTTGAGTATTGATCTCAATACTCAAGATTTTGAGTAGGGCTCTATTACTCTCAGTGATATTAATGATGCCCAACAAATAACTTTGGGGGTCCATTTTTTTGGTTGGGAGAATTTGGTGATGGGAATTTTCAAACAGATATTGGAGCCTAGAAAGAATTTGATTTCTATTGGAAATAATTATTTCTTTGGTATTCTTTAGCTACTTATATGTCATTATATTTAAATATATAATTATTTTTGAAATATTGACGAACAGTATGAAAAAACGAATTTTCAACCATGGAATATTTTTTTTAATTTTTTGAAACGATACAATAAAAAAAACATACACCATGATGTTCWACACTATGGTTTCAACTATGATATAATTTTGTGGAGAGATTTTTAGATTTTTGAGCATATGGTGCATTGAGTATGAATTGTTTTACTTTATATTTAGAAAATCACTTGCCAAAAAATGCAGTTTGGTCCTTTAAGGGTTAATACAAAATTTTGTTGATTATTTCAAGTGACATGTGTTTTTCTAAAATTTCAAAGTAACAAAAAGCACTGATTGTAAGATCATAGTGCTTGAAAGAAAACTATACTTTTTCAATGTCTTTCGTCTCAAATTTGGTTTGATAGCAAGGTTCACAAATTTAAAATAAAATTACATTGAAGAAGGATACAAGTACTTTTTTTATTTATTTTAAATCAATGATATTGTATCATTACAATGCAATAAAATAGAAAAAAAACTTAGCAATGCACATATTGTGTAAATAAAAAAATTGTATAGCTTATTCAAGGTACACCTCTTGAACATTTTTGACACTAGACTCTATGTAGAAATAATAGTTTTTGCTTAGTATAACTAACTTATACATTAAKAGCCCCCGTTTTGTCTCTTGGACTCATTGTTTTTTTTGTTCTTTTTAATTTTTTTTTGGCAAAATTAAGTATAGAATTACATACAAAAGCCCATAAAATAGTGTAAAGCAAAAATAGGTATGTTACTTGCTAACATAATATTGGTCATATTTAGAGTGTTTTTAACCAAGTAGATTTAAGTCCCGCCTATAGATAGSTTAGAAACCAAAATTTAATACATAATTTATACATATTTAGGAAAATTATCCAAAATRGCCTAACCACGCATGCAACAAAACTAAACACAATTGGTCTAAGAGAACCTAGTGAGAGTCCTAGAGCCAAATTCCATGGATAGGTTTCAAGTCCCTAGGCAATCAAATTATAATTTTAGTAAAAATCTCAATTATTAGCATATAGATTGAGGAAAATCACAGCGGACTAGTGGAAAGTATCTACGGCCAAAGGATGATATTTGAAAGTTGATATCACACTAGAAACTCAACAATCAAATCGGGTTGCCAATATGATCCCACTTTGTATAAAAGATCCTTTGAACCCGATAATCACATGAGGTAGCAACATTTTATTCTCCTTCAACAATTGTGCAAAGTAAAAATATGAGCTTGCTCATCTTTTGAGAGATTTGAAACTTTTTGATACTGAAAGAATGCTCTTCCAAACAATCAACCGCTTTAACTATAACGGGATTTTTTTTTAAATTACCTATGTTGCGGTAAAATCTCATTAAGAATTATATTATCTTCTTTATGTTAATGAAACACTCCAACAAATTTCAAGACATACAATAGCCRTAAGTAACGAACCGGCAAGATTCTTTGATTATCAACAAATTTAAAGATTACAATATAGTTGACTACACTAATAATGGTATTTAGTGTTGGCAACACTAATTACGAAGCACAACACTAAATGTCAACAATCATGTTAGTGTTACAACACTAAATGTCAACATAGACACTATTTGTCAACTATTGGATAAAATTATTTTACAAAATTACATTTAGCGTTACATATTGTTTCATCAAATTGCAATTAAAAAAATATATACCTAAATATTTGAATTAGGAGGTGGTGAACACAACACTAAATGCAAATTACTTGAAATTTAGAGTGGGTGTGGTAAAGTTCAAGTAACACTATTAGTAACATAACACTAAATACCATATTAGTGTGATTCAAGAGCATACAAAATTGGAATGAAGCCAAAGCTAGGTCTTTTCACCTACTAAAGACGCTAGGCTAGTTACTTTTCTTAGAAAAATCAAACTCTAAATGTTGTGTGTTTTACAACTTTTTGGCAGTAAATTGCCGCTAGGTATCATTGAATTTTGGTGATGAAAAGGAAGTTTTTTTTTAATCCAAATGGACTCCTCGAGTCAATWCACAATCTATTTGCAATTTGGAGTCTTTCTCTAATAGTTAGAGTTTCTGTCTAGCGTAAAAATTAAAATTTGGTTAAGTACACTATTAGAAACCCATGGTTTTTGAGATGTTTTCACTATTTTTCTTGACGCATTTTTGTGGACATTAAATAAAACATCTCGTGTTTTTATGTCAACAATGATGTTCAATAATACATCCAAAATTAAAAGACAATTTCAAATTATAATCTAAAAGAAAATTGTAGATGAAGTTTGAAGAAACAATTAGTAGTCAAACTTCATCCGTGCATAATTTTCACTGAAGAGATCCAAATTGTAAGTGCCTTAGTGTGTTGTAAAATTGAAGATTGTTTCTACAAACTAAAATGATCAAAATTCTAAAAATAATAAAATGTCATAGGTAGCACCGAGAGACATAGAACTAAAGAAAATTAGACCAAGAACTTAAGAAGTGAATCCAAGAAAGAAGATAGAATTATAACCTTTTAGAACAAGATCAAAGGAATCCAAGCATAAACCAAACTCTAAAAAACACCCAAAGCCATAAGATATAGAAGGATGAAGTCTTGATAGGAAGTTGGATGAAAAAACATGAAAAAGTCTTTATCCAAGTCCAAACTTGGGTTTTAGAAAACAATCAATAACTTAAATAAGTTTCCAAAGTTTCAAATTGAATTGAAATCATGAACTAGAATAAAAGTGTGGATGAAGTATATATAAACCTTCTACAAGCTAAATTTCATCTTGTAATAACTTTTGCTAAGAAAGTTGGATTGATTTGAGTTTTATGTTTTTGGAATTGGCATGAGATTTTCTACCAATCAAAATTGCTTAATCTAGGTTTTCATCACTTTCATAAGGAAACCACAATGGCCAATTAGTTTGGCCATTGAGGTAATTTTTTGTAGTTAGATTAAAAATTTCTTGGTTATTTGTGCATACTTAGGCACTATAAAAGATCCATTGCTTGGAAATCATAATGGACAACAAAAATGACTTCATAGGAACCTACCCGAGATTTCTTGCGTACATTGAACAAACACTTGGTCATTTAGGGGTTAAGCATTTGAAGACCACATTACCAAAAGTCTAGAGACACATTTAGTGGTAGTCTACGGTACAAGAATGGAAACATGGACGCTTTGGGTTGTTTCTACCTTAGACATAGACATGAATGAAAAAMCACCAAATGTGGTTAATAACTAATTTATTCTTTCAAATGTACATAATGTTCATCCTAAATGTAGCAATGTCCTTTGAAGACCTTGAAGTGACTTCATCCGTAGCAAAAGTTTCAAYATATTGACTAAATATTCCCTCAAAAACATTTTTATTGTTTTTGAGCAGTAATCAAGCACACAAAAAATCCTTAGTCYGCACGTTGTATATTTGTGATGTTAGATTTACCAAAAATAAAAGACAAATGATTTTTATTGGCTTTGGACTAAATAGGAGGAGACTTTTTATTTCTATAAAYTTTGTGTGAGGAAGTTTGAGTAGGACCTTACTAAAAAGTAACCTAGAGCTATATAGACAAAGCTTTTCATGATGAAGTGAATGGATGATATTTCTTCATTGTAAAGGATATTTCTTCAGTAGTACACTAATAATTATATTAAGTGTTTGCAACACTAATTACAATCTTTATCACTAAATGTCAACAAAACTACCAATGTTGCAAATACTAAATGTCAACAAAACTACCAATGTTGCAAATATTAAATGTCAACACAACCCTAAACCCAAAATCCATAAGCCAAAAAATTTAGTAGTAAATTTTAGATGTATTTAGGAATACAAAAAGGATAAACCTAAACTTCAAAAATTAATAAGCACAACCACATGGTTTGAAATTATGGAAACAAACATAAGAATAGAACTAAAACTTTGTGTAAGAGAGATATCATGTTTTTACTGTCTTTTTGAAAAAAAAACAATATGGTTTAGATACTTAGTTACATTTTAATCCTAAACCCCCTTAAAACCACATATTCAAGTTTTGAACATCCAGTATATGCTTAGATATCATTYGATACATAAACAATTGGTATTTWCATMMATCAATTTTTGGATGAATTGTGGAATTAATTCATTATCATTTGTACAATACAATATAGATTTATAAAACTATATTTGTTAGATTGTGTATAGTTTAAAGAACACTAGTATGTTTTTTTCTCAAAATTTAATTTTTGAAGTTGAAGGAAAAAATCTTTGAAAATAGACTTGGATAAAAAAAAATAATACAAAAATCTTTTAAAATTACCATAATTAGATATTAAAATTGTAAACTTCATAGACAAAAGTCCTTGTAAATTTTACAAATTACAATCAATTTATACTTAGTTTTAGAAGTTTTTTCAAAAATTTGGTTAAATATTTTACTGATAAATATTGAATAGTATATTATGAAATATAATTATATGGTTATAGTCTTTGAAATATATTTTACAGCTACTACTTGAGATCCACATTCAAATTATTCTTCTAAGTTGTGTTTTATATTGTATCTTTAAAAGATTAAAATATTCTAGATGATGAACAAGGTAGTTTATGCTAAGGTTTGACCAAAATAATTTATTGTCTATTCAAAGTGTTATCTAAAATTATAAAATCAACCTTTTATTCTTACCTAACTATACAAAAATTAAGGCTAATAATACATTTGTACAAAGGTATAAACAAAATTGTGCAAAAATTGTAAAAACAATTTGAGCCTTTATGATTTTTAACCCCTCAATGTCCAAGACGGAGCTTTCAAAATTCCAAAATGTGGTATAAAGTGAAACTTAGTAGAATAATTTAGGAAAGACTTTGAAACAAAAGTTATTGACTATGACTATTTAAACAAAAATTTAACTAAATTTTTCTTAATAACTTCTAAAATCAATAATAAATGGAATACATGTGATTTCTAATAACATCCTTTTTCTATGAGAGTTTATAACCACCAATTTGGAAAATTTTATGATTTTACTATTACTTCTTCACTGAAGTCATTTGTAAATTGTTATCATTTGAATTGAAAAATCACTTTTGGAAATGGAAGTTACTTACACTTTTTGAAATACATAATATTTGAAAAAGAAGAATTTGAATATCTATGTATCAAAACATTTGGTMAACTAATGTAGAGATCTAAAATCAATTAATTCACAAAATTGCACTTTGTAGAAAACACGGTAATGATTGATTGAAAAGATGAAAACAACACCAATTCAAGGCTTGGAAGATGCAAAGTGAATAAAAATTCTCATTTGTATGAGTAATATTAACATGCAACTTCTATAAAAAAAAATATTCCTAATGCTTTACAAGTACTCAAMTACTAAACAAGGATATAGTGATGAAAACATTGTTTCATTTAACCCCTAAGGTCCCRAGGCCATTTTTTTATAGTMAAAAAYGACTCAAAACTRCCATTTTTGTTGCGTTCACTTTAAAAAGAAAAAAGAAACATTTTAATCCAAATTTTAACTATGAGATCTTATACTTCACTTGTCTGGGATCATGTAATAAAAATCTCATGAAGTTTGATCTTACAGATTGAAAGATATTAGCATTCAAAGTTGGAAAAAAGAAGTTTTTAAAATGCTCGCTTGCAATTTCAGATGACTTCAATTGCAACTTGTGGGAAAAATTCGCACTAAAGACTTTGAATTTAAAATTTATTGTGTTGAAAAATTGAGTTGAGAGTCTAAGAAAAAAATTTAAACAAAAACACACTTGATTTTCATTCTTTAAAAAAATGTTTAGTAAAAGTAGATTCAAGAATGAACAAAAGACTAAATCATTAATAGCTCTAGGATGGGATTGAAACATAATAATTCCAACAATAAGATTGGTTCTACATGCAAATTTAACCCTTTCAAACAATTTTTCTTGAAAAATTGAAAAAAAATGTAATCAAAGATGAAATTTATAAGTTATTTTTCCAACAAGATGCTCAAATTGCCCGAAAAAGAAGATTGTCCATAACAAATCCAAATGGAGTGAATGAAACCTCCCCATCTGCACAAAATTGCAATCTACAAGAAATTAATTTTTTCAATGCTTTTTATGAGAGTTGGTTTTCGCTTACCGCACTTGAAAAAGGATTTTTTGTACCTCCCCATTTTTGCTCTCAGTCATCGATTGAAACACAAATTAGATTCCCACAAACCTAATGTATTTTCCTATCTTTAAATAAAAATTCAAAAAATCATGATAAATATTGAGACCATAGGGGCCTGCCCGAAATCCATTTTGTCCCCCGAGGAGACAATGGGATTTTAGGGGTTAATAAGTTTAACTAGAAGAGTACATTATTTARTTCTATTTAGGTTTTTGAAAGTTTTCAAAATTACCATGGTAATTTGCATCTTCTTTTTAGGAAGAGCCATTTTTTTTACAATAGCATCTTTTCTTTATCAAAATCTTCTAGTTCATTTCTGCTAGCATCAAATTCTCATCAACTACTTTCTTTTAACTCCAAATTTTACAAAGGCTACTATCCACTGAAAAGAGAGGAACCATTTCTTGCTCAATTAATTAGCACACACACACACACCCTCCCCCAAAAAATAGTAGCCGTTGATCGTTAAAAAAAATTCAAGCATCCTCCTTCCTTGCCGTTGATCCTGATGAATATTACGATATTTTGGTGAAAACATAGTCAAGGAACTTTAGGGTCTATTCTATAGGAGAATGGTCCCATGTTCTTATTTTTTAGCTCGTACGCCAAATTCTATAAAGTAGATGTTCAATTGAAAACTAGTTTTAACAAGTGTAGGATGGCGTTGGAACTTTGCTATAACAATGTTCCTTGAGTAATGTATATTTTAACTTTGTTTATAATAAAACCAATTTTTTTGCATCCAAACTACTAAAAAGAACATAAGACTCTGACCTATAAAATTTTGTTAGGTCTAGAAGTGATACTATTTTTACAGTAGATTTGTTATGTACATGGCATTGGATGTTGTTTCTAATTTACAATTGAAGGACATATTTGACCCTTCTTATAAGCACTTTAAAATCCAAAACGTGGTGTTTGCAGATGTTTCAAAAATCATCAATTTTAAAAAGTATGTTTTGGTATAAAAGTATAAACAAAATTGTGCAAAAAATCAAAAAAAAATTTGAGCTTAACCCCTAAAGTCCCAAGGCCATTTTTTGTCAAAAAACATTGAAAACTGCCATTTTTGTTGCATTCACCCAAGAAAACAAAAAAAGAATTTTTCTAAAAATCTAGCCGTAGGATCTTGTACTTAACTTGTCTTGGATCATGCAATAAAATTTCATGAGGTTTGACGGTATAGATTGGAAGATATTAGCATCTAAAGTAGGAAGAGCGTGAAAGTTTTTTTGAACAATGGCTTGCAATTTCAGATGACTTTGATCGACATTTCACAAAATATTTTGCTTGAGTTGAAAGCTTAGAAAAAAAAATTCAAAAAAAACACACTTGATTTTCAATCCTTAAAAAATTATTAAGTAGAAGTAGGTCCAAGATTGAAAGAAAAACTAAATAGTTAATAGCTCTAAGATGGGATTGAAACACAATAATTCCAATGGTGGGATTGTTCTAGAAAGTAAACTTCACCTTGTCCAAGAAATGTTTTTGAAAAATTGTGAAAATTGCATTGAGAAATGAATCCTATAAGTTTTTTTTTCTAGAAGATGCTTAGATTGCCCGAAATACAAGATTGTCCATAACTTTCCCATTACTAGTCCAAATAGAATGAATCAAAGCTTTACGTGTAGACAAAAATATATCATTTCAGAAAAAAAAAATTTTAAATTTAATTTTGAATTTTTGCAAAAAAAATTTGCTGCCCGCCGAGTTCAATTTTGGGGGTTTTGTGGTATAAATTTTTCTCTTGGGCACCGATTGAAATAAAAAATTATATTCCCACAAAACTAATCAATTTTTCTATCTTATGCGAAAGTTTCAAAACGTTTCATAAAAAATCAAGGTCACAGGATCCTACCGGAAATCCAATTTGTCCCCCGAGGGGACAATGGGACTTTAGAGGTTAAAGAAGATAAATGATATTATTCGATCATTTTCACTTAGTGGCAATACATTAGATGTTTTTTAGGCCTTTAGAAGATTGTTTTGGGGTGGTTCCTCCAAAATTGTTCCCTATGTTGAATACCTGCCACTACAGGTCTGAATTTTCAAATTTTGAAAAAAAAATTAAAACTTATTTTTTTCAAAAATTTCAGAAAGTATTAGAAAACCAAAATTTTATTTATTTTTCAATTCAAAAAATTATATGATAATTATTTGATAAATAACTAAAATAATTAATTATTAAAAGTTGATGTGGCAGTCTCTCGACCACGTTAGATTGCTTACATGATAGAGTTCCCAGTGTTTCCATGGCGTTTCCAYAGTCCAGAATTCCGTAGTATTCTAGAGGCCTCAAAAAACATTTAATGCATATATAACTCCCTAAAACCCATATCATAAGTATAGATTTATACTTGTATACATTGAATACTTTTATACGAAGCATATTTAATTAGGATAATACCACCAATAAATAAAAAATACAATATGAAACTGAGATAATAATATGTATAAGCAATAATACATACCCCAAAAGGACCATCATGATTTCTAACCTCTCAATGCCCTAGAGGCWCTTGKAACTTTCAAAATGCAGTATAAAGTGCAACTTAGTAGAATAATTTTATAAAGACTTCCAAACAAAAGTTATTAACTGTAACTACCTTTCCAATAAATTTGAAACTAAAATTTCTCGTAAAATCAACTATAAATTGAGCACATGTGATTTTCACAAGATTCCTTTTGTCCCAAGTTTATAACTTACATTCTTCACTTTGAAAACTTTTAAGATTTTACTATCACTTCTTCTTGAAGTCATTTCTGAATTGTCATTATTTGAACTGATAAAATCACTTTTTGAAATGAAAGTTACTTACACTTTTTTAAAATTAATGCATAATATTTGGGTGATTGCAAGAAACACTTGTCCTATTTTTTGTCCCCTTGCCCTTGGACAGGTGGTTTTTTGCTCATAACTTTTGCATAGTTTGATCTTTTGGAGTGAAATTTGGAATGACGGTACATGAGATAGTTTTAGACATTGAGTAATTTTTTCAAAATTTTCAAAATTATTTTACTATTTTTAACCGGCCCCCGATTAGGTGTCTACCTTGGCCATTTTGAAGGTTTTTAGTACTATTTTCTATCCAAAAATCCGAATTTGAAGCTCAAATTTGAGATGCAAGGACTTATACTAAAGTTACAGAGGCTCACTAAGAGATTTTTTAAAAATAGTAATCTGTCCACCCTCCACATGTGCTCAAAGTGCACTACCTTTGCACAAGTGTAAATAACTCAATTTTTTTCTTCCCAAAGCTCAAAATGGTTGAGAAGAAGAATCTTCAAGTGAGGAAAAATGTCTTTTTTTTGGAGAATTTTTGGAATTTTTTTACTATTTTAAAAAAAAATCACATCAAAGTGTTCATTTTCTTGGTATTTTCCATCACTCTTTGAGTGTGCATAACTTTTGGAAATAAATTTTCCTAGGTCTGAATTTTCACACATGTGATTTTTAAATGCTTTACAAATTATCCATGTTTTATTTCATTTTTGAAAATTTTATTCCAAAAGTCACAGTACTCGAGTACTTAGGCCATTTTGACCCAAAAACGACAGGTGCTTCTTGCAACTACCCATTTGCAAAGAAAAATTGGAATAAATAAACTAATATAGAGATCTTAGAATAAATCAATTCATTAGTGAAATTGCATTTTGTAAAATACAAGGTTGAAAAGATGGAAATAACACCATTTGGTTGGCCTAGGAGATGCAAAGTAAATAAAAATTCTAATTTGAATGAGTATTATTAACATGCAACTTTCACTAAAAGTCTCTAAATGCTCTATAAGTATTTAACTACTAAACAAGGATAGAGAGATGAAAACATTGTAGTGTTTAAAGCACTTGAAAAGCACGGATGCTTGTAGACACGTTTAGGACTTAGGTGATGGAGGGTTAATGCAATGGGTCTCCCATTTATTCTATAATCTTTAACTTTATCTTGTTACCTTTTATTTTATTTTATACTAAAATCTTGTATTTTGTTTTGTGAACTTTCATTTTATTTTTTAATCTTTTATTTTATTTTTCAACCTTTAACTTTTTTGCAAATCTTTTACATTTTGAAACACCTATAAGTAAGATAGTTGCTTAGTATAGATTTCTTAACCAACAACCCCTTTTTTTTATATTTGAAATTTTCAATCCAACACTAAAAATGGCTTCTTCAAGAAATAATTCCAACCAACTCAATGGTAATGAAGTAGTGATTCTCCATCCTTCAAAAACACCTCATTTGAATCGTGTAGAACAAATACAACAAGAAGACAAATGGATAAGAAATGATGAACGCATTCCTCCCACAAACATTCCAAGAAAATCAAGCAAGATGAAGACAAGATTCCAAATGACAATATATGACTATTCTTCAAAACRACAATTTTTCCCCATGTTTGCAATCAAATACAATAAAGTTTTCAAGGAGTTTCAACCAAGAGAAGTGGGACAAAATAATAAGAATGACTTGTCCTTCAATTCTCCCTCATTTGATTGCATCCAACAAATTCAACATGAAGAAAAATGGATAACAAATGCTTTAGAAAAAATTTAGTGGGACTTTGCTTTTTAAAGAAATTTGATGTTACTTTTTTTTAGAATTAAAGAATATTCATGAAGTTGAAGTGATCTTTTCTTATAGAACTTCGATGATAAAAATTGAAAAATTCTACAAAAAATCTATATTCTTAATGTAAAACAAACAAGTGTCAAAACTGTGTATATAAAGAAAAAAAATTGTACCGTGCTTTAATTTGTCTTTGGCTTATTCAACTTCAAATCATGGCCCAAACTCCAAGCCCTCTCTGAGCCTAAAAAGATTTGTTCATGCAACCCTGCTARCTTATTGTTTTCTCAAAGTTAGCAGGGTTGCTTGAATAAGCTTGAATAAGCTGTAGATTGAAAAAGGTTGTGGTTGCCATGTTGCTCTCTCCACATGTGTTTAGGACATCTGCTAATAATAAGCTTAGGCTTGGGGCAACTAATCAAGCACCCCATCATGACGGACCCTGCAGGCAGTACCAATGCACATGTGAATGAAAAGGATGGACGGACGGATGAAGAATGATGATGAGACCATGATGGGTAGTTGCATCTGGATGAAAAGGATGGACGGATGGATGGATGATGATGAGACCACGATGGGTACTTTACTGTACTTACTTACTAGTAGTTGCTATTGAAATGAAAATTTGCCATATCCATACAAAATTCACTCCCTGTCTACAAGATGAGTGAGTGCACGAAACTCCCTTCAGTTGGGTCCCTGTCAAGTTTCACCAAATTCTTGAATCTTCGACTCACAGTACGACTAAGGTAGGAGGTTCATAAACCACTCATCCAAGGGCTGGTTCGTCTTTTTTATGTATTTTATTTTATAAAAATATTTTCAACTTAGTTTGTTTCAATAAAAACAAAGAAAAATAGATTTTGATTGTAACACAAATCGTTTCATATTTTTTTGCAGCATTTTTGAATTACTTATGAATTTACAAACAAGATGAGTCATAGGTCCCTATTTATGACCCTAGGTCTTCTATAAAGTGTTCACTTGCAACTTCTAAAAAGAAACAAGGGAAAACAAAGAGAATGATTAGCTCTTGCAATAAATAATTTTTTTTATCAATTCATTCAATGACTATAGAAGGTCCACTTAAAGACCATCTCATGTCCTTTTCAGGCAAGTCTATATGGACAATTCTAAATGCCCATTCACTTTTATAGCCTCCTACTTTTCTGCCATGATTGTAATGAAATGAAAATTGTGACTTTACTCCATCCCAAAATAATCTTCTTGTTGAACAAAATGTTGGGGATTAAGGCTGAAAATAGTGATATTTCAACCAAGGACAATGCTTTCTTCCTTGGGGCAATGTCCAAAACTTACAAAGCCCAATTTCAAGAGCTTGTAAGTCAAAATTGTGTCGGCTCATATGCCTTTCAACTTTTGGGATCATGTTAATTAGCCCCTAAAGGACCAATTGACTATACATGGTTGATCCAAAATTTCGGGCTTTTTTTGGTGTGGGAATTAATTCCTTTCACCTGTTAAAATCATTTTACAAACAATATTGAAAAATAACTATTGGAAACTTCTATTTTTCACTAAAGAGGTAAGCATTGATTTTTGAGAGGTCCTCAAAGGCATATGTGTACCACTAGTAGAAGAATAAAGCTTACAAATTTTACTTGATTTCACGGCTTTATGCAAAGCTTGCCAATTTCACTTAAATTGAGATCTAACAAGAATAAGGTGTATATATCTATTTTCTTTGAAAACAATTGCAATGGAAAGGATAAAAAAGTTTCATGACTTTCATCATTGGAAAATTGAACCTTTAATTTTTTAATTGGAATTACTTGCAATTTCCACTTAAAAGAAAAAATTGTATTTCATCAATTGCAAGGTTTATTGTAATGACTTCAATAGCTCTTCATTTGAACTTAAGATTCTTGGAAGTGCATTTTAGTGTCCTATGAAAAAATTTAGATGTTCATGTCACCTCCAATCCATTAAAACTCTTATATGCAATTATCTCAAAAATTGTGGGGAGAGATATCATACTAAAAATAAAATACATACATTTATCTTGTTATAATCTCACAATTCCTATGTAATTTTGCACTCAAAATTTGTTTGCATACTAAAGAGAAAGATCTATAAACATCTAAATGGTTGAAAAAGAAAATTTGCTTCATTAGGGATACAAGTAGAACCTCTCTTACTGCATATCCTCTTTGTGAAAAATTTATAGGAATGGAATTTGCAATTGGGGACAATTTGAAGAACATGATTTGACAAATAGTGTTGGAAGTTGAAATTTGTAAATGGCCATTTATTGCACCTCTAACATGCAAAAAATAACTCTTAGTGCAAAGTCTCGGCACTAAGAGAGGTTCTACACATATCCATATATCAATGCTATTCTTTTATAGTCAAAACACACTTGGAAAGGCTTGGACATATAAGAGTCAACAATCTTTTTAGGARTATGTATAAAAATACTTTAGCCCAATTGGACCTATCTATTATGGTTGCATGAAAGAGCCACTAACAAAATAAATGTCTTTTTTACGCTTAACATTTTAACAGGGACTAGGATTGTTGTGAAACTTTTTGGGCATCAATCTAGTAGTGAAACACACCTTTGATGAAAATTTCACAAAATTTCAACAAATACTGCTTTAGGAAGATCTTATTCCTAAGTGAAAATGACATGAAATTATTATTCTAAGTTGGATTTTTGAAGATAGTGGCGCCAATAAGGGGGTGCACAATTGCCCACCTTAACCCTTAACCCCTAAAGGACCAAGCTGTATTTTTTGGCAACATAGCAATTTTAGGCAACTCACCACGAATGAAGTTTCATTATTTTTCTTCAAAATTTTTACACAACATGTGTCTGAGGAGTAGCTTTAACCCCTAAAGGTCCAAACACCGTTTTTTTTGGCAACATAGCGATTTTGGGCAGCTCAAATACGGATGGAATTTTTATTTTTTTCATTGAAAACTTCACTACACTAGTGCCCGAGGAGTATCTTTAAGGCGTAAAATTTTTTATAACTTTTGACTACATGGTTAAAAAGTTATTACATGATATGTAATTTTCAACATTTGGCAGCAATGGTAGGAATGTTTTACTTACAAACTAAAACTCCTCGTAACTTTTAGCTCACTAATCCAAATGGAATGATCCAAAGCTTTCCACTTATATATAATTGTAAAGAATCAATTTCAAATTTTTATTTTTCTTTATTTCAAGAAGCGTTTTTTAAAGAATTTTTTTGGGTTGCCCGGACAGCCCAAAGTTCAAAGAATATCACATATCATGCAATAACTTTTTAACAATGTTGTCAAATGTTATGAAAATTGTTGGGCCTTAAAGCTACTCCTTGGATACATGTTTTTTAAAAATTTCAAAGAAAAATAATGAAAACTCCATTCATAGTGAGCTGCCCAAAATTGCTATGTTGCCCACAAATGCAACTTGGTCCTTTAGGGGTTAAATGACCAAAAACCCTGTGCGACAATATAGTATATTATGAATTTGGTGGTATTTGATAAAAAAAAAAATTGACCAAATTCTTTTCAATACAAAATAATTCAGTAATCATGATAGCACGTAAATAACAATGTATCACAATTCACATATTAACCCCTAAAATCCCATGACTATGTTTTCACTAAAACTGCTTTCAAATTGCCTTTTTCACTACAAGTATCAAATTTTTGAAACAAAACTTCTTTTTGGCAAATGTAACCATAGGAACTTGTACTATGCTGACTTAACAACATGTGGTAAAAATTTCAAAAATTTCCACCACGTGGATTGCAAGATATATGCATTCAAATTCACTAAGATCATTTCTTTGGCCCTGCGGAAAATAAGGCAGCAACACTTCAAAAGCTCACTTTTCTATGAAAAAATGTCCAAAATGGTGGTGCTTCTTTGGATTCTTTTTCCTTGACAATTTGGCCACATGCTTGAATAATTCTAGATCATTTGGAATTGTACAACATATAGGAAAAAAAATACTAAGTAGATAGTGGTAAAGAATGATTTGAAATACTAAATTGTTAAGAATTTAATTATGGAATTGAAAAATGCCAATCCCAATGGTTGGAATGTTGTAATAAACAATCTACATCGTATGATTTTTTCTTTTCCAAAAATATTGAAAATTGAGTAAGATGAAGGACTTCAAAGTTTATTTTAGAGTAGATAATCTATAACTGCCCGCAAACAAAAAAATCTCATAAATTTTGACTCATTGATCAAAATGGAATGATTCAAAGCTTTCCATGTATATATAACTCTAGAAAATCAATATCAATTTTTCTTTTGAAAAAAATGATTTTTCTAATCTGCTCGAGCTACCCATTTTTGTTGATTTGACATTTCCCAAATTTCAAGTTGCACACTCAATCACATAAGTTAAGTTACATTTTCTGTTTATCATGACCCAGCGAACCAGTGAGTGTTCCCAACAGTTTGCTTTTCAATGATTTACCAATTATCAATAGATGATTGTGGTCATAAAAGAAGGGCCCCTCATGCATGGGCATGCATGCCTGAAATACCTCCTCACTAATTTAACTACTCCATTTCAGTACCTTATCAACCCTTCATAAAGGGACCCCCAAGGCAGGACRGTGTGTCCTGGAACTCATGAATTTGTTTGCTGCCTTGTGGAACTGGAACTTTTGTATTTTCGCCCCTTTCAATACTTACTGAAGTTAGTTGGCAGTGAGGCACTGTAACAGTAATGATAACTTACTACTAGAATGGCCCCTGCGCAAGGATGACACGCACAAATCAAGAAATGATCCAATTTTTTTTGTCCTTTTGTAAAACAAAAACGAAAAGTTACAAGGAGAATACACACCTACTGAATGGAGGTTGAAGTATGGTAGAGGGACCCGTAACCGATCAAATAAGCAATTCTAGACATGATCTAAGGTAGTGTTAGGCAAAGCAAATATTTTCACAGGTGCATTGACAGAAATGATGGAAATTGTAAAAAAAATTAGTAATTTTATCTCTCGCAATGAAATTACTATGAGTTTTAAAAGGCTAAAGTTGAGCTTGACCCATTATCAACATCTAGAGTCATCCAATTCCGATCATTCAAGAACTACTTTCCCGCTCATTGCTTCCTACTTTCTTGCTCACTTATGTGTCATGAACTTATTGGTTCAAACATTGAAAAAATCAAAAACACGCATTCCAAGGCAAAAATGGAAATTTATTCTAGCCTTGATCGGAAATATAACACCCTATTGATTGGTGATGGGGCGATGGGTCCCTCTACCATAGAAGGCCATGGCAAATTGATGACCCGGTTGAACTGACCCCTTCGCTCGGCCACTTGATAAAACCCTGAAACTTTTTATTTTCCATGCATGATGGAATGTGCAAGTTCTGAATTCATATTTGCAATAACAAGACGTTGAATCCTCCATTTGAAGTGGGCCTAGCTGGCTAAAGTTCCCTTGGACAAAAATGCTAGAATTTTTAATTTTTCACATGATTTGTTTTTTGCAAATTCTGAATTCATATTTGCAATTAGAGACCCCAAATTAGATGAAAGACCCCAAAATATATTTATTTTTTTTACTTTTACCTTCGGTGAATCCTTCTGGGCCCACTTGGAATGGAGGATTTAACGTCCTGCTTTGCAATCAGAGGCTCTATATTAGTCAAGATGGTAAATTAGTAGGGGCCCAAAATAGAAGGGGGTGTATTTTACTTGCATCCCCGTAATTACTTGGAGTGGCTGAGCGAGGGGGCCAATCCACCCCTGCCAAATTGACCCCCTTATTGCCCCTTTTTTTATCCTTGGAAAAAACACTAGATTTTTTTATCTTGCCGCATATGATAAAATTTGAAAATTTTGAATTCATACTTGCAATCTAAAGCTCCAAATTTGTTCAATGAGGTGGAGAAATACAAAATTTATACAATACAAAACATGGGGCAAATTTAACATTCACCTTTTGATGGGGCAGTAAGGGGGTCAATTTGCCTTGGCTAAAGTGGAGGTTCAACACTAGGCTTCAAGGAAGGCACAAGACCTACTACTAGGGAAATGGTAAGCAAGTTGTTTCTTCAATACTCAGGTGATACTTGGTGATATCTACATCAAAACTAGGTGATACCTAGGTAAAATTAGTCTTCTAGTCTTACAATACAACAATAATCTCGTAATTTTGACCCCATCAAATTGAAAATTTCATTTACAAAAAATAGCCAACATATTCTTTATTCCAAGAAATGAACCAAGAACAAACGACGGAAGCTGAGGACAAAGCCTTGGAGAAAGAATGTCGATAACCATTACCTCTAAACAATCTCCAATGCATGTTTTACACAAAAAGTCCCACAACTAGCCAACATCTTTTGGTTGTAGCCAATTGGAAAAAATCAAGYATAAAAAAAACATTGATTAGAACCAATTGGGATTCCAACAAAAGGTTGGAGTAAGTGATCAGGTAGGCTAAAAAACGGACTCTCATTCTAGTGATGATTAGTGGCCTTCACCATCTTCCAACTCCACATAGAAGCCCGCCGTAAAGGCATGTTGTTTGGAATCACTGGTGTAGATTTAGGGCAAAGTGTCACTACAAAAAAAATTAGTGTCCAAACCAACATAAGAATCAACTCACACATGTTGGTTAGGACAATTTGTTTGGACATTTGGGTACGTTTGGATAATAATCAACACATATATCTTTGTTTTATTTTTTAATTTGGTCAAATTCTTATTATTCAAAAAAAATTCATGTAGGCTGCCACACAAGCAACATCTACAGCACAAGCAGAGCCGCCACGTCAACAGACTTGCCATGTTGGTACTACTACCACGCCGACATGTAATGTTCCCACAAGGTACAATCAACACATTGATGCCAAATAATTAATTCAATTTCCAAAATAAATTTTATACTTTAAAATTAAAATTTTAATACCAGCATCATATTCAGTGGGCGGTTCTAAATGCCCTAACTGTTCTCGAGCCTTCTACCTTAGTTTTCCTTCTTTTTCTTTGTGCATCATGCAGTAAAGTAAAGTATGAAGCCTGATACTGTATATGTTACTGTATCCCCCCTCCCCCCCTSAAGCTTGAATGATTGACTTGCCTTGTTCGTAGGACGGACAGACAGCCGCTGCATGTCCTCATGAACTGAGCTGCTGCATTTTCTTCTTGCAATCCCGGCTTCAGGACACCCGTATCACCACTGAATCTCGGTGACGGTGCTCCCCAGATTGTCCCCTTCCACAAGGCCACCTCTAGATTGATACAGGACCCAGGCCACTTCACTTTTGTTTACAAGTGAAAATATAATTTTGGATGGCGGCTGTCTGTGCGTGCGCCGCTCACCCAGTAAGCACTCTTGTACCTTACCTCTCGCTCGTCCCAGCACATAACTTACATAAGCTTAAGTTCTTTCAAAAAAAAAAAAAAATAAACTTACATATGCTTACCATACACCTATTAATTTGACACTATGGGTGCCCTTGGTGAGATATTAAACATAGTAATCCTTGCGTGGACTCCATCACCAGTAAGCTTATTACTCCTCCTCCTTTAATTAGGCATTGCCAACTTGAATTGATCATACATGTCCTTGGGCTGGGGTGGGTGCATCATCATACAAACCAAGAGGACCAAGGATAATAAGTTTGTTCTTGGGGGCTCTCTAAGCTTATTATTATTATTAATGAAAGCAGGGGAGTCACTCCGTAGTAAGTTGCACCATCTATCTCCCTGCTGGCTTGACCAACCAAGACAAGGACCGACTCCCTCCCTTGGGTACGACGGACGGACGGATGAACGGATGGACGGACCCTATATTAGCTAGCTCGTACTAGTTTGCAGCCTAGGTATTCCATCCATGGCGTGCGACTTCAATCTGTTAGTAAGATAGACTCATGAGAATGACGGTGACAATGAAATCGGCTCATGCTTAGGTCAGGGTTGCTTTTGCAGTCGAATTGCCGCTTGTCCTCCTCCTCCTCAATCTTCCCACAGGCTGGGGAGGATTTCATTTCTCAGTCCCTGGAAAAAAAAACAATAAGTTAGCAGGGTTGCACGAACTTAAAACTTATCAACATAAGCTTCCCCCCAAAGGATCATTAGGAAAATTTTCAGCCCTGCAGAGGGCCGTTAAGATTTCATTTTCGGCACCCCAGCAGTGCTAATACAGAAAAATAAAAAAATATTTTTTTTTGAAATATTTTTTTTTAAAAATAAAATAAAATATTTTTTTTTTGAGAAAAAAAATATTTAAAAAATAGTCAATCTGATGTGTCGCTGACGTGGCACCAGTAGTGCCACGTCAGATTCCAATTTCTGAAAAATAAAAAATAATTTTTTATTTTTATTTTTTTCTGTAATTGCACTGCAGGGGTGCAAACCTTGCGGCCTCTTGGAGGCCTGAAAATTTTCCTAATGATTGCCCACCAAAAGAGCTAGCGTATGTTGTCTGTATATTGAATGTATTTGATCCTCTCTAAACACTACAAAAATTCCCCAAAAATTTTCAGTTGACTAATAGTATGACTGTGACTTGGTTTGAAATTTACAGCCTGAATGGAATTCATGTGCTACTCAATTTTCCCTTGTGTATACAAGAGGGGAGAACGTATAGAATACAATAACATCTTTTAGGGCTTAGTGGAGGAGTGGAGTTCAGTCCACATTGCTTGGGCGGGTGGGTGGGCGGGCGGGGTTTAATTAGTTGTTTTTGAAGGGGAGAAACTCCTACAAACTAAGACTGTACCAATTAGTTGTTGGAAAGGGGTGGTTTTTTGCTCATAACTTTTGCATTGCTTGTCCGTTTGGCACGAAACTTGAAATGAAGGTACATGCAGTAGTTTCGGACATTGAATAACTTTTTGAATTTTTTTTGAATTCTTTACTATTTTTATCCTACCCCCAATTGAGTATTTACCTTGGCCATTTGGGGGAGTTTCAGTCCTATTTTGGACCCAAAAATGCAAATTTGAAGCCACAAATTGGACATGTTGGTGACCTACTAACATTACAAGGACAAACGATGAGTTTTTATGAAAATTGCAACATGTTTGTTGCGCACTTGGGGTCAAAGTGACCTTCATTTGCATGAAGGCTACAAAATGTTCCTACATGAACTCTTTGGTGCAATATGAGCACAATCTTGTCCAGCAAAATGCCTTTTTTATAGCTCTTTTTCTAAGTTTTTTGAAATACTAAAAATGAAAAAGTCCACAGACCCTTTTTCTACTATTTTCTGCTTCCAATGTCTTCTGTAGTATTTCACAATAGTCTATAGTACTACGTAGTACTTCATAGTACTAAATTGATGGTGTAGATCTTCAGGTGCCAAAAATTTGCGATTTGTAGGGCTTGTTGCTAACAAAGTTCTAGTAGCACAATTTAATACTGCTAGTATCATGGCCAAAAACTACGTTTTTTGAGCCAAAAATGTATTGTGTTTCTTGCAATCACCAGTAGAGTACACCCTTCTAAAATTCTAGGATAAAAAACTTCACTAATTGCAAGATCATGATGCTTGGATTTCAAAAAAAAGTATTTACAACTCTTCCCATATAATTAGGATTCATCTTTCAAACTATTTACACAAAATGGGTAGATCCTGCAACTTGTTATCCCGTATAATATATTGAAGGAATAAGTTAGGAATACGTATAAAAAATTTCAACATTACTTCTGAGTCATGATTGAAAAGAATAGTAAGTAGAATGATGTAGAGTAGGATTTAAAATATTGAATTGTTTAAAATTTAGTTATGGAATTTGAAAAATTCCAATCCCAATGGTTGTAATATTGTAATAAAGAATCTTCATTCTACTATCTTATTTTTCCTCGAAAATATTGAAAATCCAGTTAAAATAAAGAACTTCAAAGTTCATTTTAGAATCACCCACAGACTTAAACTCCTCATAACTTTCATCTTGTCAATCAAAATGGAATGATTTAAAGGTTTCCTATACCCATATGTATATAAACCGAGTTCAAATTTTTACTTTTCTAAAATGCCACTTTTTTAGCAGCTTGCGGAGCAACAAAAAACACATATCATACAATAACTGTTTAATTATCTGGTGAAAAGTCATGAAAATTGTTGCACCTTCAAGCTACTCCTTGACCACATGCATGATGTGTGAAATTTTCAAAGAAAAAAAACATGAAAATTCCATTCTTAGTGAGCTGCCCCCCAATTGCTATTTTGCCTGAAAGAATGATGTTGTTTGGTCCTTGAGGGGTCAAGCAAATGATTTAATTCGAGGGTGGTACCCCCAGAGGATGATTTCCATAGAAATCAGCCAGCCTGCCTTCCAGTGTTAAGCTTAATTTGCAGGAGGCCAAACCAAGTCTTGGAGAGAGGAAATTGAATATTCCACATCCAACATCCTCTGCATCCTCCACATGTCCAATTAACTACTCATGAAGGTTGTTGGGTTGGGATATTCCACACCATCTACCCTAAGCCAAGGCAGTGCCAGAGCACGCTATTGAATGTTATGGTATACAAAACCAAGTGTGCCACTTGTTGTTTGTTTTGCATTCAAGGGCAGTAACTTAGGGACACTTCTCACTATGGCCAAAGGTCAAGAGGCTGCCAATTTCCACCACTCAAGTTACAAGAAACCTATAATTCCGCAACCTCATTGGTGGAAACTGACGGACTCTCAAACTTTGGCCTTAGTGTGAAGTGTCTCTTATACGGAGTATTTGTATGCAAAGTCCGTCACGTCACTCTACTCAAGGTGAACTGCCAAACCGACCCCTTTGCTTGGCCACTTGGGAAAACCTATAGACTAATGTATTTCCAACCAAGGCCAAAATGTGTTTTTTTCCTTCTTTTCAAAGTTGGGACTAAAAGTTCATGACACATGTCCCAACTTAGTGTACAAAAAAGTAGCAAGAAATGAGTGGAAAAGTATTTTTTTGTGTGATCAAAATTGGAAGAGTCTAGAGATTGGCAATGGGTCCGGTGCACTTTTTGCCTTTGAAAATTCATAGTAATTTCAATTCATGTGATAAAATTACCAAAAATTCTGCAATCCACATCACTTTTGTACGTCAACACACCTCTGAAAATATTTACCTTGCATTGCATTGCTCTAGATTTGTCCAAAATTCCTTATTCGGTTGGTTATGGGTGGTTCTACCTTATGTAGTTTTTGAAATCTTTTGATGTTTTTTTTAATGGTAGTAGAAGATTCTTAAGTCTTACCTTCACATCAATCATTCAATAAGTTTGTTGTTGAGTTCCTGTGTTGAGACCCTATGGATGCTTCTCCGAGGATCCTCCGTGTGGATTATTTGGATCGCTAGGAACAACACGGTCTTTGCCTAGGATCAATGGCCCCCTGAACTCCTTCAGAAGGCATTTGGAAGGCCTTCCTTGATGCAGGTCATGCCGCTCAAATGAAAGCTCAGCTCGCAGCTCGCCAGAACCCGCAAGCTTCCAACCGTATTTGGGCCTTTTTAGATAGTATTTGGCTGAAATCTCCAGTGCATGCTTGCCTGGAGGCTCGATAACCGCAAGATTTGGAATGAGAGGAATTCTCCCCTCTGTCTATTCTTTTAGGTCCCTTTTGTGTGACGTTCTTGCTCTTTTCTCTTCATTCTGCCAGCCCTTGTGGCTTGGCTGTTGTGTATGTTGGTTTTTGACTTAATGCAATGTTTTTTTCCATTTTTTCAAAAAAAAAAGTTTGCTGTTTTATTTGTTGAGCCAGTAGCGTCCGGTTGGCTGAAAATTGGTTGTGCACTGGAGATGCCCTGTGGAGACAAAATGTGCCCTTGAAATGGACAAACTACTTGTGATCATGTTCTGGAGAAGAGGAGAATTGGGTCCATTATTTGGTTCCAGTTTGGTGGTGAGAACATATCCACTAAGTTAGTGCAGCAAAGCTTTATGATTGTGTCAGATAAAGAGGTCACTGACTTGTTTACCGTGTGCCTGTGGCCTGCTCTGCTCTAAGCTTAGAGGGTGTCACTTGTTTACCCCACTTGTGCAACTACTAAGGTAAGTCATCCCATTGCGGTCAGAATTGGAGTAGGCCCCATTGTGGTCAAAATTGTAATGGTGGTGTACATTTGAGTTCTCAAATGTACACCACCATTACAATTTTGACCACAATGGGGCCTACTCCAATTCTGACCGCAATGGGATGACTTACCTTAAAACAACCCCCATGGTAGGAGGCTTGAAAGGCTTGAAATTCCGGTCTCAAATGACCCTAAACTACCCCGGGTCATAGCGCAAGTGGTAAGAACCACCAAGTGCACTCACGAGGTTGCCGGTTCAATTCCCCGTTCTGACATTGCTCACACTTGGGTTGTTCTTGTTCCTCTACTTGTTTCCTAACGGGGAAAAAATCCCGTGGCGTGTAATTCTGTCAAAAACCGGTTGCCATGGGATGTGTTGTGTGAGTCCACGATGCCACCCTGAAAAAGTCATATGTTTCAAAAAAAAAAAAAAAGGCTTGAAATTCGCTTAGGCTCTAAAATCGCCCACCTCCTCAAATGTATATTGTTTGTCCATGTTACTTTTTAATCTTTACATAAATTTATTGGAATGTACAAATAGTATACATTTTGAGCAGGTGGGCAGATTTAGGGCTTGAGCAGATTTAACTCCAAAAATTCATAAGTAATTCCATAAAGCTCAAAAAAAAATTGACTGGTTAGATGCCCATTCCATTTGTCTTTCAAGGAGAATTACTAAAAAATATTTGAAGAAGTCTCACCTCTCCAAAATTCAGTTTCAGCTCTTAGATGATCAATTCTTGTTCCTCCTTGTTCAAATGACAAAAGAGTGTATTTTGGTCTTTAATTTGTTTTGGGCAAGCAATTAGGATTAATTGCAAGTACTGCATCGTAACGGTGCAATAAATTGTAAAGTAATGCATTGTAATGATGCGCTAAATTGTATATTAACGTGCGAACCCATGAAGCAACAATAACCACATGATAATTGTTGACAACCCGCGTGTTCTAAACTCTGTGATGTGGACATAATGATAAGGAACAATTATATTATCCTTTGTSACAACTCATATACAACAAACTACAAAAATAGCTAATAAAAATTTGATATTTAGCGTACTCTTCAAAATAATGTTTCCAAGTTTGAAGCTTATTGTAGCAAGTCACAAGTAGTGGAGGAAGGGGCTTAAATTCCACAAAGAGAGTAAGGTAGAACCAGCCATAACCAATCAGGATCCAATAACCAACCTAAAAACTGATGTATTTCCAACCATTGTTAAAATGTTTTTTTTCTCCTTTTCGAAGTTGGGACTAAAAGTTCATGATAAATGTCCCAACTTAGTGTGCAAGAAAGTAGGAAGCACTTAGTGAAAAATTAGTTTTTGAGTGATCGGAATTGGAAGAGTCTAAAGATTGGCAATGGGTCCGATGCACTCTTTGCCTTTCAAAATTCATAGTAATTTAAATTCATGCAATAAAATTACCAAAGTTTTTGCAATCACCATCATTTTTTTATCAACAAACCTTTAAAATATTTACCTTGCATTGCATTGTTCTGGATTTGTCCAAATTTTTTTTTTCGGTCAATTATGAATGGTTCTACCTTACTCAACGGCACATGATATGGTGTATGCTAAATTTATTAAACAATTATGAAAGGAACGAGCATGTAATTACATGCTACTATCTCCTCAAAAGAGAAGTATGTGAACTCTCACAGATAGCTATTTTACATCCATTTCTTTTTTCAAAGAATTATTCAAAAAAAAAATTTATACTACCAAAACATTGAAGAGCAACCATATGGTTTTTATAATTGGTAGTGAAGAACACAAGTAATTTAACTATAAAGTATTGAAGGCACTTTGGAGTAGAGGATGCACAAATCATGCAATATGAATTCAATAGTATAAAAGACAAGCATTCCATGCTTCAAGATTCTTTCTATAAATGTGAAGTCTTTGTAGTTTCTATGCAAGTTTTTACTAACCTTTGCAACTCATCAAAATGGAGCCATTTGTTATTTACGATGATATTTGCATATCACCAATTCATCTTCAATACACAAAGTATTTGCAAGGGTTGATGAGGTGGACCAATTGAGAGCTTTCTATATTGTCAAATAAGTCCTATAAGTGGTGGCACCAAGTGTTTATTTTCTTCTTAACACGACCATTGTACATATGTTCATTATATTTGTAGATGTGCAAAACTAGCAAATCCCCAAGAGACGAATGACACATTTACATTTTCAAACACATCTATGTGATCATCTTTTCCAAATTGGGAAGGGAAAAATCAACCCGTTGTTATATTGTAAATAAATATAATATTTAAAACGTGTGTATATTATACATTTATACGTTTGAGTAGATTCTTGATTTGGAGGAGAAACTTACCGATGACGCTTCCGTTAGCTTCAAGGTGACGTTTGTTAGCGATGGAATTGTTTTTAAGGTGAAAGCCTTAGACAAACTTCATCAGTTCGACGTATCCCTTTGAGTTTTAGAATTTGGGTTTTGATTTGGAGTTCGATTGCAAAATGTTGAACTTGAGGGTTTTTATGGAGTCACTGGATGTGGAGTAGTACTCTTCATCGACTTCAGTTTTTCCCTCCACTGGATGAAGGTTGGAATTTAGTATGACATTTAAGTTTTTGATGATATATGTGTGTGTTAGAAAGTAAAAGAGTGGGAGTTTAGAAGTAGTTTACTTACCTAAGGGATCTTGAAGTTTGATAAGTTGTTCTTGCTCCTCAAAAAAGAGTTGTTGTATGGAGAAAAAAAAAGAGTTGTTGTATGAAAAAAGGGTTGTTGTATGGAAAAATAGTTGTTGTGTGGAGAAGAAGTTGAGTTATTGTGTGGAAAAAAGGAGAGAGGTTTTTTTGGGGTTTGTTTGGAGAATGTGTGTAGAGAGCCGAAATTTTGATCAGTGAGAACTCTTGTTGTATGAAGAATTTGATAATGAAAATTTGAGGATTTCTTTTTTATAAAATTGCGCTTCTTTGGGCATCTCTCTTGCTTGATTTGGAGTTGTGAGGGAGGAGTTATAAGCATGTGATTGGAAAAGGGTCTACTGCCACTCATCTAAGAGGAGCAGAGATTCGGGCGACCACCACAGTTTGTGATTTTATCTTCTTTATTTGAAACTTTCAGGCATTAAAGGAGTTTTTTTTAGCTTTCTATGGACACTAGACTCGAAGCATTTGAAGTTATAAATTAAAAGTTATGAGTTGTTGAATGATAAAGAGTCTATTGCCTTTCAATTGAGAAAGCCGAGACTTTGATTGTCCATAACTTTTGGACAGTATGTTGGATTGATTTGAGATTTGAAGGGATGTTAGATTATCTTATTAGATTTTCAAAATGCTATAGCGCTTAATATTTGACCTTGTAGAACATCTGTAGTATTAGTTCGAAGGCAGCTGCTATTTACAAAAGTTTCTTTTTAAACTAGTTGGGGTTTCTTCAAGTTCTTGGATGAAGGAAGACTCCAAGACTCCAAGACTTTGGAGATTCAAAGACCTTTGGAGGAGTTGTGTGTGTTGTGGCTTGTGGTTCGACAAAGTTGTTTTTATTTTTTATTTCCAACCAGTTTTGGAGGCTAGTTGCAATTTTGATTTCAGCATTGTGAACCTGTTGCAAGCCCTGAATATCCAGTAAGCGCTTTATTTTATGTTTGTGGCGACAAAGTGGGGTTAATGGCCCACATGGTCGATCTTTTATGTTGTTCCTACTGGTGAAAGGCGCCTCCTAGTCACCGTGGGTTTAAAGTTTAGGATCTCATCATCTAGACGGTCACTCGTATTGGTTGTCCCGTTTTACTCGTACCAGACCTTGTTTCTTATCACACACCCTTACTTTGGCCCTTTACAACCACTACATGATAGGTCAACAGGGACATGATTGAAGATTGAAGATTGAAGATCAAAGATTCGACTGAACTCTCTAGCGAACTATTCCCAGTTGCAGCCAGATACTTCGTGTATTCCCAAAGCGCGCTCCTCCTTACCGACACCGTGACACAAAATAGATGTGATGGCTATTGCTACCCAATTTTATCAAGGTCTTGCATGTCTTGTGTTGTATGCAATGGTTGTAAGATAATTTGAGAAAAAACTTATTGCCAAGATTGTACAAAATAAATTTATTTTAGGAATGGTGGTTTCCAAAGCTATTATAAAAATCTACCTCCTTAGGGTGATTTTTTTTAAAGCAAGTTGAAAACCCTGTGTGTTTTTTCTCAATATTTAACTAGATAATGTGTTTGCTTTATGTAATGGATGTATAAAAGTCTAAGAATCCTAAATTAATTATTTTAGAATTCGTTTTTTTTCATGAAGAATGTAACATTTTTAATTCATAAATTTTATGGAAATACTTTCAATTGAGTATTGGCAATAAACTTTATTTTTCTTAGTACTCACATTTATTTCTTGAAAGTACGATGATGTGAATAGACGGTGTCCACATGTAGGAGGCAATCGGTAGGAAGGAGATGTAGAAGGCTCATTATATTATCTTCGGTAAAAGAGGTTAATTTTAAGTTTATTTTAGAGTATGGCTTGGTTGGATGAGGTGGTGGGCAAGCGTCACAAGAGAAGTACCATTGCCATGGTGGATGTGAGGAGAAGAGAGACGCAACAATGCCTACGTGGTTGGACAATTTTTGCCTTGAGGATGTTGTTAGTGATGTTGCCGGGTAGGGTCGTGACCACAAGAAGCTTGAAAGTTGTCGTGGGTTTCTATCAAAGAAGGACCAAATTGAAGACCTTAGTTGGTGGGATGGAGTCTTTTGTGTTCTACTACAACACCTACAATAGAACCTCTTCAATTCAATAGGTCCGGGACTAGCTAGATATATTGACATACAAATTTTATTGGCTTATAGAGGGTCAAATGTAGTTGTAACCTTCGAAATGTGGTCCAATTCGGAATTGGTCTCACACATTGGCTTACAAAAGTTTATTTGCTTGTAGAGGGACAACTTAGAGAGGTTCTACTATATAGCCACTTAGTCCTTGATCTTATGAGCCTAAAATCATTGTTCAATAAAAAAATGACTTGGAAACCAAAAAAGATCATTTTATATTATATATTTTATTATAGCATATAAATAGTGGTCATAACATACAATTTGATTGCTTGGATGTTTTGGCAAAATGATGGACAAAAAATAGCAAGTGCATTGCCCTATTTTTGAATAGTTTGGCATTGCAAGATCTTTTGTTGTACTAAATGATCTGTCTTTTGACTATGATATTTGTCGATTTTGAAGAGCAGGTTCAAAGCTGAAAATTCAATTTTAAATAAATATTTTCAAAATTTTGACTGAAGGTGTAAATGTTGTACATGGGGTTAGATTCAACAAGGAAAGTGCCAAAATTGGATTCCAACATCATATTTTGAAAGGCCCAAGTCATCTTAAACCAATCGCAAGATGGCATGCAGCACTTTGTGACAATAATGGTCACTTTCATTTACATCCAATATGACCTTCGATAAGATAATCATTTTTGTAAGAAAAAAATATGATGTTATGTTGGGATCAAAAGTTATGCTACCTCAAAATTTTGGGCAACTCATATAGCATTGTGCTAAATCCCTCATGATTTCTTCAGTTTGGCATGTATGTAACTAACATACTACTGTATGTGATTGCCAAAATAATAAAGCTAAGTGCTAAAATTTCACTCCCAGAGGAATCCAACTATGGAAGCCTCATAGAATGAGGTCAAAGCAAACATTTTTTTTACTTGACATATACTAAATACTTGGCTCTAAGTTTCCACCATTCACAATTTTCCCCTTTCTCCCCAAACATCATAGTTTGGCAATCCATGGAGTCAAATGACTAGAAATGTTTTCAACACATTGCCATAATGGTCTACTATACTTTTGTGTAGTTGATGCTAGAAAAAAAGATTATATTTTCAATTTTGGTCAATGCGCCAAAAAATGACAATTTTTGACTATGGCACTCACTATGAAAACACCAATGGTCCTTTTAAGGTAGGAGGTCCATAAAGCGATCATGTAAGCACTGAAACTAAATTTTAAGGAGGTTAAACATCTTCAAAGATTTTTTTAGTAAATTTTCGTTGAAAGACAAGAGGAAATGACATTTGGCCCAAGTTGTTTCATATTTTTTTGGAGCTTTGTGGAATTAGTTATGAAATTTTGAAGTTGAAATGCCACAGGACTCTAAAAGCGACCACCTCCTAAAATATACACAGTTAAAATGCTACAGGACTCTAAAAGCGACCACCTCCTAAAATGTACACAGTCTATACCATTTTTGTACATTGAAGAAAGCAAAATGTACCTGTGTCTCATGTTCGATTCAAAATGCCCAGTCGGAGTTTGAGCCTTGTACCTTATAGGATTACAAATATTCAACCTCTAAAACATTTGAAAAATTAAACTCTAGGCATTTCACTTTTATTTTATTTTTTTATTTCATTTCTCCACCCTTTGACCAATGGGTGCATTTGCAGTGTAGACTAAGGTATCCATGTCAGCCTAGATCACCGTACCAAGAGATCTAGAATCTGATTGGATTGAAATTTGTTGGTATTGCTGCACAACCGACAACAAAAGAGGGTACTGAAATGGAGCACAAATTCAACACCACGTAAGCTTAACCCTTAAAGGACTGACCTATCACCGCGGGCGAAGGCGGGGTGCAATATGCAGTGCTTGACCGAGGGGAAAAACACTGTTCACGCACATGTTTAGCTTTGGATAAATTGTACAAACCAATACCTCATGCTACCCATTCAAAAATTGCTAGAAGGACAATGTGGCACAAAACACTTTCATGTGAAAATCTTTGCTACCTTCATAGAATTAGGGCTACCTAAAAATATGGAAGCAATTAAAAACACTAAATTTGACTTCCCATGATGATTGACATATGTGTGGTCACTTGCGGTGTCGTTTAAGGGTTAACCCTTAAACGACACCGCGGACGTTTATTGTCCTTTCGATGACAAAAAAAACTCATTTGATGAATGGACACTCACTAATTTTCATCCGTTCCTTTTCTGAAAGTGACCACACATATGTCAATCATCATGGGAAGTCAAATTTAGTGTTTTTAATTGCTTCCATATTTTTAGGTAGCCCTAATTCTACGAAGATAGCAAAGATTTTCACATGAAAGTGTTTTGTGCCACGTTGTCCTAGCAATTTTTGAATGGGTAGCATGAGGTATTGGTTTGTACAATTTATCCAAAGCTAAACATGTGCGTGAACAGAACAGTGTTTTTCCCCTCAGTCAAGCACTACATATTGCACCCCGCCTTCGCCCGCGGTGATAGGTCAGTCCTTTTAATGGTTAATTTACTGAGAAGAAGCAAATGACGACCCCTTTTTTTTGGCCGGGGTGAACTACCCCCCTCGCTCAGCCACTTGGTAAAATCCTCATTTTTTTTTAAATTTTCATGCATGACAGAATTTGCAACTTCTAAATTCATATTTGCGATCGAAGGCTCCAAATCAAAATCGGGGATGTCCAATGTAAATTAATTGGGCCCACACAGTAGGAGGCTTTTTATTTTACTTGCACCCTTGGAATTACTTGGAGTTGCCGAGCGAGGGGACCAGTCCACCCCGGCCTTTTTTTTAGCACCATGGTGTCAAATTGCACCAATTCAAAATAAAAGTCTATTTTTGTTGAGATAAAAGTAATCTTTTTTTTTCTAGAGAATTTTCATTTCTACTAACTCCCAAGGTCTTGACGCCATTTTTCCGTCAAAAACGATTCAAAACTGCCGTTTCTGCTACATTCACCCAAGAAAGAATTTTTTTTTTCAAAATCTAACCATAAGATTGTATACTTCACTTGTTTAAGATCATGTGGTAAAAATCTCATGAATTTTGACCCTAACAATTGAAAGATATGAGCAATCAAAGTTGTAAAAAAGAAGTATTTTAAACGTTGGCTTGCAATTTCAAATAACTTTAACTGAACTTTGTGGAAAATTTTTGAACTAAAGGTTTGATTTTTAAAAATTTTGTGTTGAAGAATTGAGTCAAGAGTACAGGATAAAAATCTCAAAAAACAACAAATTGATTTTTATTATTTAAAAAATTGTTAAGTATATGCAAGTTCAAGATTGAACAAACAACAAAATCGTTAATAGCTCTAGGATTGGATCAAAATACTATAATCCCAATGCTAAAATTGTTCTAGCAAGCAAACCCGACCTTGTCAAACAATCTTTTTGAAAAATTGCAAAAAAAATGCATTCAAAAATGAAATTTATAGGTTATTTTTTCAAGAAGATGCTCAAATTGCCCCCAAAATAAGATTGTCCATAACTATTACATAACAAATCCAAATGAATCAAAGCTCTCCACGTATACAAAATTACAATCTACAAGAAAATAATTTTTAAAATTAATTATTTTTGGTGTGAGATGTATTTTCCTGCCGCACCTAAAATAAGGACTTTTTGTGCCATAGATTTTTCTCTTGATCACCAATTGAAATAAAAATGATATTTCCATAAACCTAATGTGTTTTCCTATCTTCACAAAAAAATTCAAAAAATTATAATAAATATTGAGTGTATAGGAGCTTGGCCGAAATCCAGTTTGTTCCTTGAAGGGACAATGGGACTTTAGGGGTTAAAAACATGGATGAAATCGCCAAATTTGGATGAAAAAGTTTATGATTTTGATTGAAAGGTGTTTTTTGGTTCAAAAGATTGATGTATGAAGAGACAAAATGTTTCACCAAATTTTAAGTAATCGCCATCATGGCACTTATTCAAAAACAAGAAAGAGAGCTAAGGAAGAGTTCACAATGAATAGGATTTCTTTGAAGAAGATTGGTATGKTGGTAAGTATGCCCTTGGTGACAAAATTTGGCCTTTTTCTTCATAATAATTATTGTGTCCTATCGTGTTGATACAACAAAAATAGAAGAAAAAGTAATTTTTCAATTTCCTAATTCATAAAACTTAGAAATTCAATAACTTTCACATTGTAGGTTCAAATGCCTTGAAACAAAGCCCGTGCCGCCTCCTTGTAAAGTGCTTATTGATGGTACCAAGAACATGATTGGACAATGCACGATCTAGGTGATCTCATCACAACAAACAAACAACCAAAACAACCAATTTTCTTGAGAGGTATAAATTTTCAATAACTTCATAAAGATATTTTTTGAAAGTTAGTAACTCTTAGAACATACATTCTAAAATGCTAGTGTGCCTTGTTTTTTCCACAATATAATAAAAAAATAAAAAAATAAAAATTGTCTAATTTTTTAATTCACAAAAAAATAAAAATTCAATATCTTCTTGTCAAGAAACAGAGTTTATGCATCCCTTCTCATAGATAGCTTTGTAATTATATGAATAGCGCAACAAAGGGATGCACAATACCAAAGATTTCACCATAAAAAACAAACAATACGGCAAGGTCCTAGTGTGGTGTACCCAATATTGGACCCTTCATGAAAAGTGAGTAGTGAGTAACTAAAAACACATTAGTGAGACTTGAAACAAGAAGAGACTTGGCAATAAACAATTAAGGTAGCATGCTCTAAAAGTAACCATGTTCTAAATGCAATCCCTATCTAAGAATGGGTGACATATTCTTTGAAATATCTATTACTAGCAATGATGAGTTAGGTAGGCATAATTGGTCGTTTTAAGAGCATACTACCTTAGAGTTCCATTGCTTAATCCATTCCTCCACAAGAACTACATCAAGGTGGTATTAAGCAAGATGCTCTTAAAAAATTGAAAAAAACATCTTTGTTTCTTTTATACACAGATTTTCTCTGCCATATAAACTAACACATGTAGGTTTCTAGGAGGTGTTTTGGTGTGCTAGTATTCAAGGATTTCTAGACATGCATCCAAGTTCCTTCTATAGAATTTGTGTAAGCTCCACTAATAGGATCTTTGGAAAAATTGGAGTGATTCATTCTGAGATGCTCGTAGCGACATAGCTCAATTGATTCAACCGAGTAGTGTCATATGCCCTCCAACAATCACTTATGGTTGTTGTGCCTCCCTCAGCATGCTTCCACAATAGTTTGTTAGAGTCTCATGTTTTATCAAGAATTGTAGGCTAAAAAATGATTGGATCCTACATTCCCTCTTTGAACCCCTCTAAACATCCACTATCCATCTCTTCTTGCTCTTCTATTGTACTTCTTCTTTTCAAACTTGCTCTCATCAATCTCTAGTATCTTGCCCAATTCATCTATCTTTCTCACTTCTTGTTGTTGTAGAGCTTTGTTGCAATTATTTCTAAAGAAATTGTACCAAACCACCTTGGTGTTYTTGTTTGTGCAAGATTCCATTACTATAGATCCTTGAAAGAAGCCCTTGCTCTAACTGTAGATGATRGTRAGTATCTTTTAGAAAGAGGGSTGARAAATATAGAAGAAAGTGTATTTTTTTAAGGGAAAGAGTAGCTCTATGAACCATGTTCGTGCATCTCCACCTATATCCATCACTCTCTYTTGCCTCTCATTTCTCTCTTTTCATCTTCATCTTACATCTCTCATAGTCTCTCTCAGTAGATAAATATTCTCTCCATAATAAAACATAGGGTGCTCTCAAAGGTGGCAATAAGGGCTGAAAAACTAGCCTACCTGAGTTGTTGGCCTTCCATCAAAGCTACAAACAAATTTGGAAAAGCTAAATTCTTTTTGCAAAACATATTCGAATAACTTGCACAACAAAACAGAGCTCTATACTAAAGTTTGGCTTCTTTGGGCTGGCTAAAATTTTCTTGGAACTCTTATGGACCTTTATGAAAATTTTGAAGTCCTAGGAAGTCCTCCAATGGAAGTCCCAAGAAGTCCCCCGATCAAAGTTGTAGGAAGTCTCTTGATTGCCCCTATTACAAAACTCTAGATCACGGGTCAAAATTGTCCGAGGTCCGGGATTGTGTTAACAATACAATACAAAACAAACAACTCCATTTTAAAGCAGAAGGTAGAGATATTATACTTCAAAAAAATGTTTCCCTTTCAATTCAAATTGTCCGTATTTAAAAAAATATAAAAAAATGTCATTGGGGTGAAGAAGGGCCACATGGCATCTTGGAAATGGTGGAAGGTGACGAGGATCCATTTTGAATTGGGAATTGGATACTCACTTTGGGCACTATTGGAAGGGGGTGTTATAAATCAACCTTTACACAAAGCACAATGTAACTTTTAGTTATTGGTATAGTAATTTTAAAAACATATTTTTTTTTATTGTTCAAGCATGGAAAGATATTTTTCTTTTCTTTCTAATGATGCATTTTGTTACATGGTTTGAAAATTCTTAAAAGTTTTAATTTTAATTTTAATTTTAAATATCAAAGTGTTTTTCATTTTTGTTTTGGGTGCTAAGAGTTAAGTACGTSTATAATTGTAATGACCTAAACTACCCCTTCTATCATACAATAGGATCTCAAAAGTCATCAAGTATCTAGGTTCAAATTTCCACTTAATTTTTAACAATATACTTGAAATTATGACCCGAAGTGATCTTCTCATGATAATAAACTTCATTTGTTGAATAAGTCAAGAGGGATGTGGGCTTGTTCAAGTGTGTTGTCAAGACTTAAATGACTCAAAAAGAAAACAGTCTCTCTTATTGAAGTAGGATGGATCCAAAGAGAATTTCAATTGATTGGACAAAGAAAAAGGCCAGTATAGGACAAAAAAAAAGGTCAATAAGTCTTCTATTGTAGCAAACATGACAAAAACTCCACGCAAGAAAGTATAGAAATTTGATGAATTCGCCCACGTTAGAGATCATAAGGCAAAGTTGACTGGTTATTTTAAAGATGAAAACAACATAGTCAAAGGACACCATTAAAATTATTTTAGAAGCAAACAAGGAAAAGTTCTAAACTAGCCATGTAATATATCACCACATGAATCTTTTATGCTTTCTGTCAAACATCAAGTGGCAAAATAAGAAATGGAGGTGTTAGGAAAGAAACAACTCCACCGTACTACTTCATTTTCAGTTGTACCAAATATATGGGATCAAGGTTATATGGCATATTGACTTTGTTCAAATTCTCAAGGAGAATTTACCAAGTTGTGAAGGTACTCTTATGCATACCTATTAGCCTATTTCCATTAACATTGCAAGAAAACTAATGATCTCATGGTTTTCAAAATGAGACTATCATTAATCATCAATATGTGTATAAAGAGCAAGTAAATTTTTTTAAATTCTTTATAGATCCATGCCTAGTAACAAATTTTTAACATGTAATGTTCTTTAAAATAATAGATGTCATAAAGAAAATGCAAAACTAAAACATAACTAAGGTTCTTTTTTTTAAAATAATTTTTATTTATAATTTTATTTTTTCAAATTATTGTKACTTTATTAATTATTTATGGTGTTTTAAAAAAATCCTACAAATATTGTAGTCAATATCAATTTAAACCAAAATTATAACCTTCTTATATTGAATTACATTGACTAATTAAAGTAGGTAAGTAAACCAATAAAATATGTTAAGTTTATTATATATATTATAGCTTTGAAAGAAAAAATGAAAATGAATAAGGAATATGGATTCAACTAATCTTTCTTCCCCAAAAGGGATATATCATGCTTAATTTAGGTTCATTTCAAGATGTAAAATTAATTTCGAATAGTTCAAGAATATTGCAAAAATAAGCAAGGAAGAATTTTGGAAGTTTTTATTTTTTTGACAAAAATAAAGGAGTCCTTTACTGTAAGAAAGAGAAAATACAAGCACCTAGCCCCAAGTGGCCTGGGACAAACAAGACCACAGAATCTACAAATACAAATGACACCGGCATGAGAATCTAACCGGTGCTGCCAAGGGCAGCGGAAGCCGCCTCCCTTCAGGCAAGGTGCTTTAAGGAGGTTGAAAAACAAATTCGGCTTTCAGCCCATAGAGAGACCAACGAGGATTCGACTCAAACATCTCAGCAAATAAACCTTGACAATGCCACCGCCTCTTAAAACGATCCAATGTTGTTGTCGCATTGTTAAGGCACCTTGTCATAAGCTTACGGGTTGACTTCAACTCCATACACCCATAGTCAATCATACCTAAACAAATGCGCCGTGATTGCTTGGTTGGGTGCCATAAGACATCGTTGAACACCTCATCATTGCGTTCGACCCAAAGGGTCTATAAAATGACGGTCCTCAAAAGTGACCACATGCCACTCACCTCGTCAAATTTCCGGGGGATGCGATTAGAAAAAATGCCTTGCTTCCACGATAGGAGACGCCAATGCCTTTGGGCATCTTTGGTAGTAATGAGGACGATCATAAGATGAATCCCCCATTGCCATGGAGCTTGGGCCACTACAAGAGAAAGGGGTGTTTTAACCCCTAAAGGACCATTTGTCCCTTCGGGGGACAAGGTAGATTTCGGGCATGTACCTATGGTTTCAATTTTAGTCTTGATTTTTTGAAACTTTTTTTGGACATAGAAAAACTAATTAGCTTCATGTGCATATAATTTTTTTTTCAACCGGTGCCTAGGAACAAAAGTTATGCCCCAAACAACTCAACACATGGGCGAGGGGGGAGGAGAGGGGGCAACAAAAAAGAGTTCAAAAAATTTGAATTTTTTAATTTTTAATTTTTTTCTCATAGTTTATATTTATGTCTACATGGAAAGCATTGATTCATTCAGTTTGGATTTGTTATGAGAAAATTATGGACAATCTTGTTTTTCGGGCAATTAGATCATCTTTTTGAAAAAATAACTTGTAGGATTCATTTCTAAATGCAATTTTGACAATTTTAAGAAGAAAAATGTTCTACATGGTTTAGTTTGAATGCTAGAACAATCCCACCATTGGGATTAGTGCATTCTAATTCTATCTTAGAGATATTAATAATTTAGATTTTCCTTTGATCTTGTACCTATTTCTACTTAACAATTTTTTAAAGAATAAAAATTAAGTTATTTTTGAATTTTTCTCCCCGTCTAGATTCTCAACACAATTTTTCACCATAAAAATTTAAAGCTCAAAACTATATAGTGCAAAAAATAAAAGTTAAGAAGGTTCAAAGTCAAATAAATCCAGTCCAACAATGTGTTACAAAACTTGTTTTTTTCACTTTAAATGCAAATATCTTGCAATGTATGGGTCCAAAAATTCTGAAATTTTTCCCACACATCCTCATACTAGTTAGGTGTAAGATCCTATGGTTAGATGTGCAAAAAAAAATTCCAATTTTGTTTACTCTTTGCTATAAAAATGGCAGTTTTGAGTGTTTTTCACCGAAAAAAGGCCTTGGTCCTTTAGGGGTTAAGTATAGTCCTAGAGATAAGATTTTAAGTAATGACCTATAAGGAGTATTTTAAGTAAGAATTTCCAAAAAACACATGTCTTTTAAGTAAAATTTTACTTAAAAGACATGTTTTCWTAATAAATTTTGCCCAATAATATTACAAAATTTGAAATGTTGATAGAAAAGGAGACAGTTACAATCGAATCACAAAGTGGTTGGGATTGTTTTTGAATATGTTAAAAGCTTCCAAAAAGAGAAATAATATGTTTTTTCTATCCTACGATTCTTGTTTTGTTTGGATTATCCATTATCTATAGTCATCGCAAATTTTATATTTTTAAAAACACAAATTTTTCAATCATAAAATTTTCTTGTTTATCACCTATCTTTGAATATTTTCAATTATGGGATTATGAACCTATTCTAGAAAATTTTGAACTTCTTAACCCCGAAAGGATCAAGGAGCCCACTTTAGGCATTATGAGAATTTGGGCAACCTCTATTGACTTCATAATTTGAAATTTTTATATGAATTTTGCATGATGGATGATACTCATTATAATCTACATGTAAAGCTTTGTTTCATGTCATTCCTATAAATATTGCAAAATTTAGAAGTCTTGTTTATTTCAATGTCAAACTGGGCAAACAAATATATGTTCTAAAAGAATATTAATTATTTTTTTGGAGTTGTATAGATTGATGATATGTATTGAAAAAATTTGTACCATTCTATTTCAAATAACAAAGTAATGTAAAGGAGAGTTTTATTTTGCATGCAATGAAAGTAGAAAAAACATGTAAAGTTGTCTTTTGCTCTTGATTTTGAAAATTTTCACATAGAAATAAAATAAAGGATATTAATTATGTAATATAAAATTCTCACCATTCAAATTGAGAATTTTTAATTTCCTATAAAAGTTATTAGTAAATAAATAAAAAATTATTCGGTACTACCTTTGAATTTACAATTTGTTTTAAAGATGAATATGAAATTATTTTTGATTAAATTCTTTTACATATGTTTCCAACCTATTGGGCAAATTTCACAAGTCATAGGACATCCATGTTTTTTTGTAAAATTGTTGAAAGACAAAACTTCACCTTTTGGAAGGGCTAGAGAAGCCTACATTTTGACATTGAACTTGCAATTGGCGGAGATATTCATTCTAATATTTCAAAGCAATGTATTTGAACAAGTTAACCATATGATCATGCTTTAGAATTCGTTAAAAAATAAATTTTGATGAAGATTTTGACCTTGTTTTGGGGACAAGTTTTTTGAAGTAGTTTTGGGCTTTTAAGTATGTTGGTCCTTTAGGGGTCAAGTACAATCTATCAGTTGGAAGCACCTCATCATTATTAAATTTCTATCAATGAAAACACCATTTTTTTTCTTCGCACATTGTCCATTTATCATAGAGTCAAGCAACATGTTACAAGAATTTATTTTAAAAATCAAATCCTTGATAACTTTTTCCGAAAACTAGGAATAAGTATCATGGGATTAAGGGGTTCACATCTATGGTTTCACAAAATTCAAATGTATTTTAAATTTTTGTTAAGAAAGTTTGTTGTAAAATTACAAAAAATAACTTTAAATGGGATTTTATATTGATTGTATTGTAGAAGTTGTGTTAATGACATACACTCTACTTTTGTATAGTTGCAACTAACATAGATGATGCTATTAACCCTGTAAAGTTTTTTAACTCTGTTTTCACCAAAAATGATTTGAAGTTTCCATTTCTGGTACAAGTATCAAAATTTTGAAAAAAAACATTTTTGGACACATGTATTTGTAGAATCTTGGAGTATAGGTTTGAGAAGATGTGAAAAAAGGTTAGAATTTTACATTGCATGGGTTGCAAGATATTAACGTTTGAATTGACAAAAATCGTTTTCTTGGACTTGCTAAAACAAAGTAGCTACACTTTGTAAGGTCACATTCGTAAGAAAAAATGTCCATGGGTCATTGCAAAAAAGGGTGGTATGATTTTCCTTTACAATGGGGGTATACTATTTTATTGTTTACTATAATTTTTGAAGCACAAGTCCAAAGAACATGAAACTTTTATTGAACATGTCTAACTATATGGTTATCATATCCCTTATTTTTTATAAATAAAAAAAAATCGCTTTCCATTAAAAAACTATTTTTGTTAATTTGTCACACTTTGAGGTTTAGGGGTTTTCACTAAGTTATGAGTCCCCAAATTTAATGATTTGGAGTTGACACTTTCATGGTCAATTTGAATAGTAGGAAAGCATGTTCTACTAAAGGAAATTTGAAAACATGTCCTCCACATGAGTACAAACAACACTCCCAGTGCACGCCATTTTTGAACATTGAAGATGAATCTTAGATCATTTTTTTGGTGAAATCTCATCACCATCAACTCTTCCCAAATGAACAATTTTTCGTTTTAAAAGAAAATAATTTTCCTATTTTTTGTAAATTAAAATGTGAAATTATAGTGACAACAACCAGTTTCATGAAATTTTGCACTTTTCTATTTCTCCTACATAGAGAATTTTTCTATGGTTTTCCTTCCTAGCGTACCTTCTTCGTAAAGGTGTATTACATGAAACATATTTTTCATTATTTTTAAAAATTATTTTTTTAATTTTAAAGTACTCCCGAAGAAGAAAATGAGTACTGTGAAAATGAGTACTACGCTTTTTGCACACCCTTTCTTGCAATAACCCCCATGTTGTTGGTGCTTCTTTGGATACACTCTTTAAGGCAACTTATGAGGAGTTTGGAATTGCACAACATTTAGGAAAAAAATCATAAGTAGAAAAAAACATAAAATGATTCAAAATCCTAAATTGCTAAGAATTCAGTTATGGAATTGGAAAATGCTAGTTCCAATGGTTAAAATATTGTAATAAACAATCTACATCCTTCAATTTATTTTATTTTCAAAATTGAGTTAAGTCAAGGCTTTAAAGTTTATTTTAGAGTAGAGAATCCACGACTGTCCACAAACTCCTCATAAGTTTCATCTTTTTAATCAAAATGGAATGATTCAAAACTTTTGACATATATATAAATCTAGGAAACCAAGCTTAAATTCTTATTTCTTAAAAAACTGAATATTTTTAGTTGCCCAACTTGCTCATAAAGCAATAGAAACTACACATCATACAAGATCTTTGATAATGCAATCAAAAGTTATGAAGATTTTGGTGCCTCAAATATACTACTCGACCACGTGTTGTGTGTAAATTTCAAAGAAAAAAAAAACCTGCCTTTGTAGTGATTTGCCCAAAATTGTTATGTGGCCCATAATCATGTTTGGTCCTTCACGGGTAAAATCAATATCTAACTTTATAAAACCAAATCATCCATACTTGGTCATTCTCAATTCTAGATAGCAATAACTCTTGGATGACAAAATGTAATCTATAAAATTCAAACGTCCAACTTTATTCCACTTTGCAACAAGTGGCTATCTGTGTTGTAAAGTTTGATTGTGAATAGAGTTGGGTACTAAAATTTAATATCTACTCAAATTCATCTATGTCATAGTGTGTAGCCTCAATGTCAATGAAACTTGATTCTCAGACTTTAAAATGGGACCCAAGGTGAATAGACTCTTAATTTAGGCCAACCTTAAAAATAGATTGGAATTTTTTCTTCCTCTTTCATCTATGCCTTGATTGTCTAGAATGATGAAATTGACTATAATAAAATCACGAATTTGGGCAAAAAGTGTTTTGTAGAATAGAACTTGGGCCAACAATGTTAGTGCGTGAGCATAGAGAAGTAAGCCTATGATCCTTGAACCTAATTGTAGGTACGTATATACAACCATTTAAAGGTGTTCGTAACACATATACCTATAAAATAGGTACTTTTTAACATAAAGAGTCTATTACATAGGAGCGTACATCACAAACACCTATAACCATAGAAAGTGTCTATAATATAGATTTTTAGGCTTATGGTCTCATAGAGTCTATACTCACATGCTAACMCTCCCCGAACTTAGGCAAGACATTCAAGAGTCATTGTCTAGAGTTTTGACCAAGAAGTTTTACCTCCAAYACTTTGTATGGTGGTCATTTTAATCCTTAAAGGACAAGACCTCTCACCAAGTTACTTTGCTAAAAGTGATTTGATTTTTTAAGCAATAGGTGTATTCTTGATTTCCACAATGATCTAGAAAGTCATTCATTGTCCACTTTTGGGCCTTGGCATTCTTATAAGGACAACCCCTAAATGGCCAAACATCATTTCTAAGCTAAATTTAAACTTTTAAATTGTGTTCAAACATCAATACTATAATTGTTGTATGTGAATATATGGATTTTGTATCATAGTCAAAATATTGTTTCTTAAAAAGTTGTTGTTATAATTTTATAGCAAAAGTAAAAGTAAATTATTAAATAGAGCAAAAAAAATCCAATGAATTTTTTCAAGAGGAAGAAGTAGCAATGGAGATTGAAGATTTATCAATTAATTGTTTTTTACTTTACATCCTCCAAACACCCTTGCCAATGACCATCTAGTCAAATGCCACTATGAAGCTAAATTTATCCTTTATGTGTGAAATTTTGATGTTCTTCACTTTTAAAAAGATATGTTTCCTATTGATGTTGATTATTTCAAAAAAATTGATGAATAAGTTCAAATTATGGTGATTTTTTAATGTAGAATTTTAAAATAAAACTATATCAATTACAACATACACAAGAGAAATTTGGAATTCTACCGTGAACAAAGGTTTGAATGAAAAACATAGTTTTATAATTAGAATTTCCTAAATACAAATGAAATACACACAATATTGTATAACTTGGATTGTAACACATAGAGATTACATTTCTTTCAATTTTTGACTTAATTCTAAATCTAAAAATGAAAAAAAAACAAAGCTTGTTAAATTCATTTTCTTAGTTTAAATCAAATATCCAAAATGGTTACTTTGATAGTCAAAACGGTTACTTTGACAAAGATGCATTCACTTTTTTGATAATGATTATTTTAAGTATTAACCCTTGAAGGACGGACCTATTACCATGGGACAAAGGCGGGCTATGGATTGTGGATGGCCAGATGTTAGACAGTGGTAAGTTAAACCGTGCAACACTTAAAAATGACAGCAACATCTAAAAAAATTCTACATCACCTAGAAATTTGATGATGAGTATAAGGGAACCTGTTTGCATGGGAAAGAATTTCCGTAGCTTTGTGTTACATTTTACAGCACCTAAAATTGACAATACATTCAATGACCCTAATTCATGATTTCCATGTCAAAGCACATCTTGACTTTAACAAATTTCCAAAAAACGGATGAAAAATACCTTTTCTGCATCCTCTACAGATGGTTTCTGTCCTCTAAAGGACTCAAAACGTCCCTGTCGTCCTTTAAGGGTTAAGGTAGGAGAAACACAAATGACTGTAGCTCTACGGGGTGGAAGTGAAGAGTAAATTGTCAAGGAGGCCCCACTTCTTCCGGCTAGGGTGAATTGACCCCCTTTGCTCGGCTCCTCGAAAAAATGCTTGAATTTTTAAATTTTTCAGGCATGATAAAATTTGCAAGTTTTGAATTCATATTTGCGATCGGGGACCCCAAAAAACAATATTGAAGAGGGGGTGTACAAGGTAAATTAACCAAGCTCAAAATAGGGGGCTTTTTTATATACTTGCATCCCTGAAATGGCTTGGCTGGGCCGAGCAAGGGGGCCAGTCCACCCGGACCCTTCTTCTCCGGCACCAGTTGAAAATTTGAGAACCAGATGAAATTGTCATCAGATGAAAATTTGAGAACCAGTACTTTACCTCTTGCAGTAAAGGGTACTCCTTTATTTGTGTCAAAAACAAAGTAAATAATTAATTAAATATTTAATTTGAGACGGAACCATTCCAGGAATCCAGGTTGTCAAATGAGAATATCAACGCACCCATCTTACTGGACGGATCCGTTTTCAAATGAGAAATTGTGKCCTCCTCCATGAAGAAGGAATTGTCARWGGCCCTATTCCTGAAAAGGGTCATACACAGATCTTATCAATTAATTCACCAGACACCCCATATAAATAAAAAAATAAAAAGCACCTGATCCGTCCATCCACCTCCCAAAAATCAAAACCAAAACTAAGATAGAACCACCCATAACCGATCACTTAAGCAATTTTAGACATGATTTGATGTAGTGCAACACAAAGCAATATTTTTAGAGGTACAATGATAGAAATGCTAGGGATTGCAAAAGCTTTGGAAGTTTTATAGCTTGAATTGAAATTATTATGAATTTTCAAAGGCAAAAAGTGCACTSGACCCATTGCCAATCTTTAGACTCTTCCAATTCCGATCACTCAAAAAACTAGTTTTCCACTAATTGTTTCCTACTTTCTTGTGCACTAATTTGGGACATGTGTCATGAACTTTTAATCCCAACCTTGAAAAGATGAAAAAAAAACATTCTAGCCTTGGTTGGAAATTAGTCAATCCATGGTTGGCTATGGGGCACTGGTTGGTAATGGGGGGTTCTACTTTAAATGTATTTTCTCTCTTGCAATGAAATTGTGTTTCAAGGACTGTTTCCTCTACCAACGGAAATTGTCCATGTGTTTCAAGAAAAAAAAAAATAGTGTCTCATGCATAAAAAAATCTAAAAAAAACATGAAAAAAAAATAGAAAACTAGATGGTATGACATATGGATACATGTGCGGGATATGGGATATGGTTGTTAATCAAGTATGTTCCAAAAAAAAAATAGGCATGAAAGTATTGAAATAAGGTATTCATAATTCACTCACTCATCCCCTCCTCAAAAGGGACATCCTAACACACCTTCAGCAATGCGCACATGGCCTTTGTTTGTCRCCCTCAGTTCATGCCTTACAGTGGGAAACCTACTTAAATGTATATCAATTTACTATTTAGATATTAGTATATACCATGTGTTTCAAAAAATAAAATAAAATAAAAACATTAGTATATCCCTGGTCTAAGTTGACCTTTTGGTTCGGTTAGTCTTTCTCCATTGTTGTGGTAATACGCTGCAGTGGTTATGGAGTATTATTCTTCATTTCAGAATTTAACCCCTAAAGGACAAGGTCTTTTTTCTGTGAAAAAACACTCAAAACTGTCATTTCTGTAGCAAAGAGTAAAAAACATTGGAAATTGTTTTTTTTGCAAATCTAACCATAGGATCTTACACCTAACTAGTATGAGGATGTGTGGGAAAAATTTCAAAATTTTTGACCGCACAGATTGCAAGATATCTGCGTTCAAAGTGAAAAAAACAAGTTTTCCAACACATTGCGGGACTAGATTATTTGACTTGGAACCTTCTTAACTTTAATTTTTTGCACTATAGAGTTTTGAGCTTTAAATCTTTTTGGTAAAGAATTGAATTGAGAATCTAGGTGGGAATTTTTTTTCTTTTTAAACTTAATTTTTATTCTTAAAAAAATTGTTAGATAGGAGTAGGTACAAGATAGAAGGAAAATCTAAATTATTAATATCTCTAAGGTGGAATTAAAATGCATTCATTCCAATGGTGGGATTGTTCTAGAAAGAAAACTTAACCATGTGGAATATTTTTTTTCATGAAATTGTGAAAATTGCATTCAGAAATGAATCCTACAAGTTATTTTTTCAAGAAGATGCTCGAATTGCCCCAAAAACAAGATTGTCCATAACTTTCTCATAACAAATCCAAATGGAATGAACCAATGCTTCCCATATACACAAAAATATAAACTATGAGAAAGGGGGGGGGGGGGGGGGGGGGGGGGGGGGGGGGGGGGAATTTGCCCTCACCTTCCATACCTAGGGCTTCTATTAATTCCTAACCCTCTCTTAAATAACAACAACTAGAACAACTAGGAACAATGTTATTTTGTGCTGATTATGATGCCTCTAGATGACTACACCAAAAATTGCACAAATAAGCAATCAAGCATGGTTTCCATTATTATATTGGAAAATTCTTGTGGATTTTTGTTGGGCCAGGGTAAATGACCCCCTTATTTCCCCTGTCAGAAGGTAAATGTAAAAATTGGCCCCTTCTTCGTGCCATGTCAATTTTGTACTTCTTCGCCTCGCCTAGCTAATTTGGGGCCTTGGATTGCAAATATGAAATCATAATTTGCAAACTTTATCATATGTGGCAAATAAAAGAAATTTAGTGTTTTCTCCATGTATTAAAAAAGGGACAATAAGGGGGTCAATTTGTCCTAGCCAGTCTTGTTGGTAGTCTAAAGGGCATTCTATATTCTTTTAGAATGTATTTTTTGGGCACTATGTGGATTAACTACTAATTTCCAAAATGTTGAAAATAGTTGTTTCTAAAATTAACCATTGACTCTAGTGAATAAGTTATGTACTTAAATGAGACAATCTTAATTGTGACACCGACCTATAAAGATTTCAAGCTTTGAAATCTTAGACAATTGTAGATAGGTGTTGCAATTAAGAGAATGTCTCTTCTAAGTGGACATACCTACATTTTAGGACAAGAAGTTGTAGTGGTAGGTTTGAGAAAGTAGTCAAATTAAGTGTGATTACCTTAGAGTTCTTATGAAAAATCAATGGATGCATGTCAATTGTTACCTGCCTTGCATGCCTAGCAATCTTTTTTTATGGTTTTTTCCAATCCATCTCCGTGTTTACAAGACAAAGTTTGTGCAAAGAGTGTATAAATAGCAACACACTATTAATGTGCAAATTAGTGTTATTAAAGTAAGAAAAAAATGTCAGTCTTTATAAGATTGGCATAAAAAAGGGTTTATCTAGAGTTCCACAATATATTTCCAAGATCAAGGTKAGTGACTCCGAGTCCACACAAAATAAGATATATTATCGAATTGTATTATTTTTCATAGTTTCCATGATTTAGTATGGGGGTGCTAATATTTTTATTTTAAAACCCTTAAAGCCTTCTATTGACCAAAATGTCTTTGAAATACTGACGTTAGTTATGTCTCAAAAAGTTGTTGAAATACTGACGTTATTTTTTTCTCATTTTGGGGTAAGTTCTATTGACTTCATAGTTCATAGTTTAAAATTTTATTACTATTATTGTAGCTCATCATCTACTTTAACTCAAGCTTGGTTTTATGTCAATTATATTTTGGAAACCCAAATTTTATTTCAAGAATGACAAGAACAAATGGCGGAGTATTGTGTCAATTTGATCATTATTGCACAAGTTGTAAGTTTTGTTTTGTTTTATTTTTTGAGCAAATGTAGACAAGTTTGGTAGAAAGAAGGTTTGCCTCTTCTATTAAAATCGGTAGACATTTAATTTTGAAAATATATATGACCATTGATATTTATGAGGTATTGTATTATAATCATTTAATGACAACTTAAGACTCAATTTCTTTTATAGTCTTTTATAGTCTTTTATTTTGTAAGCCAAACAATAGGGTGTAGATTGCATATTACAACATTCTCACCTTTAGAATTGAATTTTATTAATTATTATTTTTAATTGTTAGCAATGCAAAAGATCTCATTAATTTGTACATCTATTTTATAAAAAATATATCAAGAATTATTATGAAGCATTTTTTCTTCTCTTTCTTTTTGCCTTCTTTTCATGAAATCTCAACGTATGTACTCAACATAAGATTTTTCCCTCTCCATCTTCATAACAAAGCTTGAAATATGATATTTCACTTCTATGATGGGTACTCGGATGGATAGAAAAGTCTTGTTACTAAAATTCAAACATCATGATCTTGCAATTGGAGAGGTTCTTTAGTGTGAAAGTTTTTGGAAGATAAACATAATCAAATTATTTAAAGATATCATGATTGGATCTACAGACCATACAATTAGCATTGTCTTAGGGCACAATGCTAAGACATTTGAAATCACTTTTGGTGAAAACAAAGTTAAGAAACTTTAGAGGGTTAATAGCATCATCTATGTTAGTTACAACTATATGAAAGTAGAGTGTATGTCATTAACACAACTTCTACAATACAATCAATATAAAATCCGATTTAAAGTTATTTTTTGTAATTTTACGACAAACTTTCTTAACAAAAATTTAAAATACGTTTAAATTTTGTGAAACTGTAGATGTGAACCTCTTAATCCCATGATACTTATTCCTAGTTTTTGGAGAAAAGTTACCAAGGATTTGATTTTTAAAATAAATTCTTGTAACATGTTGCTTGACTCTATGATAAATGGACAACGTGCATTTAAAATTGAAGGAAAAAAAATGATGTTTTCATTGATAGAAATTTAATAATGATGAGGTGCTTCCAATTGATAGATTGTAATTGACCACTAAAGGACCAACATACTTAAAGGCCCAAAACTACTTCAAAAAATTTGTCCCCAAAACAAGGTCAAAATCTTCATCAAAATTTATTTTTTAACAAATTCTAAAGCATGATCATATGGTTAACTTGTTCAAGTACATTGCTTTAAAATATTAGAATGAATATCCCCACCAATTGCAAGTTCAATGTCAAAATGTAGGCTTCTCTAGCCTTTCCAAAAGGTGAAGTTTTGTCTTTTCAACAATTTTAGAAAAAAATAGGGATGTCCATTGACTTGTGAAATTTGCCCAATAGGTTGGAAACATATATAAAATAATTTAACAAAAAATAATTTCACGTTCATTTAAAACAAAAATTGTAAATCCAAAAGCAGTACCGAATGAAATTTTTTTAATTTACTAACAACTTTTATAGGAAATTGAAAATTTTCAATTTGAATGGTGAGAATGCTATATTACATAATTAGTACCCTTTATTTTATTTCTATGTGAAAATTTTCAAAATCGAGAGCAAAACAACTTTACATGTTTTTTCTACCTTCATTGCATGCAAAATAAAGTTTCCTTTACATTAATTCATTATTTGAAATAGAATAGTACAAATTTTTTCAATAGGTATCATCAATCTATACTCCAATATATATATATATTTATTTATTTTTTGCCTAGTTTGACATTGAAATAATCAATCTATACTTTGATGATATATACATTCAATGTCAAACTAGGCAAAAAAAAGAAAAAGAAAAAAAAGAAAAAAAAATATACATATATTCAAATTTTGTAATATTATCGAGTAAAATTTATTCGAATTTCAATATTTATTTTTTCACAAATTGGAATGGCGTGAAACTTGCTTTGCGAACACCTCCTCATGTGGGTACCACTTACCAAAATGAACCTAAATTAAGCATGATATATCCCTTTTTCGGAAGAAAGATCAGTTTTAAATCCAGTTTTAAAGATCAGAATATATATGAAATAAACTTGACATATTTTATTGGTTTACTTACCTACTTTAATTAGTTGAAGTTTACAATGAAATTCAATATAAGGTTATAATTTTGGTTTAAACTGATATTAACTACAATATTCATACGATTTTTTTCTTGAACAGTATAAATAATTAATGAAGTCACAATAATTTGAAAGACTTAAATTATTAATTAACATTATTTTTTGAAAAAATCCCTTAATGATGTTTGAGTTTTGCATTTACTTCATGTGTTTAGTTTTTTGAAGACCCAACCTCTTAAAAATTTGTTAGTAGGCATTGATCTGTGAAGAATTTAAGACTCCTTACTTGCTCTTCATACACATATCAATGATTAATGATAGTCTCATTTTGAAAACCATGAGATCATTAGTTTTCTTGCAATGTTAATGGAAATTGGCTCTTATGTATGCATAATAGTACCTTCACAACTTGGTAAATTCACCTAGAGAATTTGAACAAAGTCAACATGCCATAAAACTTTTAACCAATCTCTTTGGTACAACTCAAAATAAAGCAGTAGGGTGGAATTGTTTCTTTCCTACCACCTCCAATCCATTTCATATTTTGCCACTTGATGTTTGACATAAAGCAAAAGAACTTTTCCTTGTTTGCTTCTATGATRATTTCAACTGTGTCCTTTCACTGTTGTTTTCATCTTTGGAATAACTAGTCAACTCTGCCTTTCTAATTTGTAGCGTGGGCGAATTCTTCAAATTCCTATACTTTCTTGCGTGAAGTTGTTGTCATGTTCTTTACAATAGAAGACTTCGTGACCATTTTCTTTGTTCAGTCAATTGTCTTTGGATCCATTCTACTTCAACAAGTGAGACTGTGCACTTCTTGAATCATTTAGGTCCTGACGTCACATTTGAACAAGACCACGCCCCTCTTGACCTATTCACTAACTAAAGCTTATTATTTTGAGAAGATGACTTCGGGTCATGATTTCAAGTATATTGTTAGAAGTTAAGTGGAAATTTGAACCTAGATACTTGATTACTTTTGGGATACTACTATATGATAGAAGGCATAGTTTAGGTTTATACAATTATACATGTATTTAAATCTTCGCACCCCAAACAAGGAAAAAAAAATGAAAAACACTTTGATATTTAAAATGAAAAATAAAAAAGAACCATTCAAGAAATTTCAAATCATGTAACAAAATGCATCAATGGAAAGAAAAGAAAAATTCTTTCCATGCTTGAATGATCAAAAAAATATGTTTTCAAAGTTACTATACCAATAACTAAATGTTACATTTGAAAACATATTTTTTTGTTACATGTGCTTTGTGTGAAGGTTAATTTCCTCCCCCCCCCCACACCACAAAAAAGAAAAAGAAAGTGCCCGAAGTGAGTATCCAATTCCCAATTCAGTGGATCCCCGTCACCTTCCACCAATCCCAATATGACACGTGGCCTTTTAAATACCCCAATGACCTTTTTTTTGTTCCTTCAAATATTTTTTTAAACACGGACAATTTCCATTGAAAGGGAACCGGTACAGAGAAGCCCCCCATGACTTTTCATTTCTGCTGAATCTGGAATGAATGTTCTCCAATTACCCAGTTGGGTCCCTGGCTAACTCCAGTTAAGGTCAGTCGGGTGTCAGGCACTCAAGGCGAGAGAAGAACCCTTCAACCCCCCGAGTTTCCACCCACTGGGATCCCCACCTGGGAGGGAGGGAGGGAGGGAGTCCCAGCAGCAGCAGCAGCTGGACTGCTGGAGTGCTCAGCTGCGAGGGCGGTGAGATCACGAAAGAGCAAGCGAGGGGGCACTCAGGTCCCTTTATTAATTTCCATGAGAACTTGCGCCCCATGACTAAAGGAGGCCACAGGCCCAGTAAGGGAGCAGGGAGCCAGGAGCCAGGAGCCAGGGAGCCCCTCCCCCCCGTGCTCCCACAGGCAGGCAGGCAGGCCGCCCTCTCCGTCGCCGTCGCCGTCGCCGTCTCCGTCCGGGCGGAACCATTCTCATCCATCAGTCAAACGGAAGTGGGAACGGAGGCGCAAAGTCCCAAGTCCCAAGATGGAGGACTGCCTGCTACGACTGGAGGCACTGGCTGGACTGGAGGCTAACGAGGTGAGGTGAGGTGAAGGGATTCATGAACAGGCAGGCAGGCAGGCAGCAGGCAGCAGGGCAGGGCGGAGCAGGGACGACGGAAGCTTAACGTCCGCAGCTGAAGTGCTGAAGTGCTGATTGAGGGAAGGGAAGGGAAGCGAAGGGAAGGGAAGCGAAGGGAAGGGAAGGGATTTGGAGCTCTTGTTTGCAGCCATGGCCCCCTGCCAAGCCAGCAGCCCAGGCCTCCACCCATACGAGTGAAGGGCCTTTTCGCCGCCGCACTTGGAACTAGCCCAGCCTACGGGACTCCTCCTGGCATGCTACTAGTGGCACTCGGGAAGGCAAGTGCGCCAGGCCCCAAGCTTCCATGCGCGACGAATCCCTTTAAGTTACCTTGTTCTGCTCGCGTCCATGCTCGCGTCCAAGGGAGCGAGGAAGCAAGGCTCGTAAGCAAGCAAGGCAGTGAGTCTCGCCTCGTCTCGCCTCGTCTCGTTTCGTTTCTTTCACCTGCAACCAACAAAGTCACTCGTGACATCTAGTTGTAGCTCGCTACGGGGCAGGTTCATCCTCCCCGCGCCTATTCCTATTCTACGCTGCTGCAGCCAGGAGCTATCTGGAGCTTTGAGTGCGCCGAGGACGACGAGTTAGTAGTGAGACGCAGCCAGCGTCTGTTGTGGGAATATGCAAGCTAACCAACCACCACGGGCTTCTTATTCCGCTAGCTGGTCTACTGTCTGTCCCCACTCTCAGATTATAAGCCTGCGTCCGGGCTAGCTGCTCATTCTTTTCTCTCGTGGGCCGCGGAATTGCTGGTGCCCGTGATTGCGGGCTCGTCGTCACGCGATTGTTGCTGCACAGCAGGTGGTGAGGGGATTTGGGTCGGGCGGATTATTCCGAGGGGTGCGTTACTGGGAGGGGGGAGGGTATGGTTGGGCGGACTGTTGTTTGGTATGGGATTTTCTTGATATTTTCGGGGGTGGATCAGTCGGGGGAATTGGTGCGAGGTGTTTGAGGGTGTGGGATTTTGAAGCGAGGGGATGGTGGGATGGTGTGCGTGGTGGGCAGCTAGATTCGTTGTGCGTGCGTGAGTGAGTGCGTGGGGTGGGGTGGGGTGGGGCCCGAGAGATTCTGTCAGTGAAAGAGTGGTTGGGAGAATGCGGGCAATTTAAGAGCGCCGGTGGAAATTGAGGAAGGGCCGGGGTGGGGGAATTGGGTGTGAATTGGGGGAATTGGAGGCGAGGAAAGGTGGAGAGATTCGGAGACCGAGGGGGCAGTGTGGCGCCGGCAGTGACGACGGGCGGTGGAGGCGGGGTGGAAACAGCAGGCAGGGTGGAGGGAGGGCCGCTCAAAGACGGGGATCTCTCACTGGGCTTTGGTTACGCGCCGCGCGTGTCCGTGAGCCTGAGCGACGCCTCCGTGCCCCCGGGTAGTCATGCAGGGCTGTGGGGGCGGCCTACAGCTTACACGTTCCATCATCGCGACGCCGGGGCAGCTCTAGGCGTGGGCCTGGCCGGCACCCAACACGAAATTTTCCGCGATATCTTATCTCGACGGGAAGACTTCGGCTCGTCGGCGTACTTGCAGCAGCAGCATCAGCAGCAACACCAGCTGCAGCATCACCACCAACAGCAGCAGCAGCAGCAACAACAACAACAACACCAGCAACAACACCCGCACCACCATCAACACCAACACCAGCAGGCCTTGCAAGGTGTGCCAAGGCCATTGAATATCACAGGCGAGGGTCCGAATTATGGAGATGCGGGGCGAGGAGAGGCCGAGAGTAGCAGTAGCGGCAGCGTCGACAAAGGAGGTCACCAGCAGCAGCCGCCGCCGCCGGGTGGTGCCGCAGCAGGAGTGGAGCCATGGGCGGCTCGTGCTCTGAGAGAGGAGGTCGCGGTGCGGGGGATGGACGTGCAGCCGCTCAATGAATCCCGCCAGGCAGCTCCGCAACACAACCCGCAACAAGCTGTGCTCAATGTCGAACCCGTGCAACAAGCCCCGCCCGCGCCGCCTYCCCAAGTGGTGGGATCCGCGGGGTCGACCGCGTGTCAGGAGTGTGGGAATCAAGCCAAGAAGGATTGCTCGTTCCAGCGATGCCGCACCTGTTGCAAGAGCCGTGACTTCGACTGCGCCACGCACGTCAAGAGCACCTGGGTGCCCGCATCCAAGCGTCGCGAGCGTCAAGCTGCGGAGGCCGCCGCCGCGGCCGCGGGACAGCCCCGGCTCAAGTCGAAACGCGCCCGCGGTCTCGCTCTCGCTGCGCCTACTGCAGGTGCGACCACATCCATGACCACTACGTCTGCCAATTCGCCGCGAGGCTCTGATATCAACTCGGGCCATCCGTCTCATCCAGGTGTGGCAGGTCATGCCCGAGCTGCTGCTCCTGCTGCTGTCAATTGATCCTCCTCGTCTCCTCCTCCTCTCCTATGCGTTTAGTGTGCAATTTAGGGTCTGGGTTTTACTTTCTAATAACTGCACCCATGCTGATTGTTCGCAGCTCAAACCAGGGCGGGTATGCCCCCGGAAGTGAGAGCGCAGGCGCTATTCAAGTGCGTGCGCGTGACAGGCGTGGAAGACGGCGAGAATGAGTTCGCGTACCAAGCCACGGTGAAGATCGGAGGCCACATTTTCAAAGGCGTGTTGTATGATCTAGGCCTGGACGTCACCCAGCCCGCCGTCACGTCCAATCCWAGTGACCTGCATCTGGGAGCAGACGGCGTGCGCGGCGGCAGCACCTTACCATCCTCCTCACCATTACTGGATCCGTCTGGCATGTACGCACCGAGCAACTCTTTGTTGGGAGGCGAGGACCCGCGTGCGTCGCCATGGTTYTCGTAGCGTCAGGCAAGTGACCTGCACGCCGATCGAATTAGCGATGCTTCCCTACTGTCGAATGGAATGGATCTGCCGCCACGGGGTGAGTCCCTGCGTGGCCATCTCCATCGAAGGAGGATAGGAGCACATGATCCTGACGGTCGCGGCGATGCTCGATCGCGGCAGACTCATGATGGGCAAATTTTGTAAGAACTGGGAACACTGGTAGGAGGCTTGGCGATCGATGTACATGGTGTATGATTGAACATGACCTGCATTTAATTTTCCTGCTCGATCTCAAACTGGAGCTGCTGTCTCTCTCTCTCTCCTCTCTCCTCTCTCTCTGTCTCTCTCCCTCCGTTTCTGCTTTCGAACCAGTCATCTACAGTGACGCTACGTTTCATGGACGCAGCTTCTTCGTGACGCAATTGATTGTGGTGCATGGAAGCATCTTACCTCTGTGCATGGCTGACTYTCTATTTTGCTGGGACTCGGGGGTTGAGGATGTTACTACTGTGCTGTTACATATGCTGAGTGCTGTTACATTATGCTACTGTGCTGCATTCTTGCTCTTAGGGTTGATCASGTTTGCAACGATGTGATGGTTCCTCGAGCTTCTGGTGGACATTGTGGATTACAGAATGCTGGTCTCTTTTCTRGAAATCCTCCCTTAGCCAATTTTTGAAGAAATGGTCGCGGAAAGATGCACAGCGAGGTAGACATTCGTAGAASCAGAAGGCTGTCTGTATCAGAGCAATACACCTCGTGAAGCGTACATGTTCATCGCCCTTCTTGCCTTAAATGCAGKAGCAGTTTTGCTTCTTTCAGTTGTGCGGGAATGCAACATGAGACTTACCGTTTGTAACTCTTGCGCTGCAGTCCTGCTTGAAGTTGTTAATATTCTTGATTGAGTAGAACATATTGAGGACCTGTCTGTGCCGGCATCCCTAGTTAAATTAAGTGGGTTGGTAACCACGTGTAATTTGTGATTTCATTTCCTGTTTAGAAGAGAAGAAATTGTTCAATTTACTTCACTACAGTAGTGGAAATCATGTCTTATTCCAGTGAACAGTAAAGGATTTTACCTGCACTTGGCTGCAACCACCTAGAAAGCAATGCTTCCACTCAGTGGATGGTAAAATTGTTAATTATTTACCGGACAAGCATTGCACACCATTGGAACTAACTTTGCTAGAATTAGTTAATAGGGCTCCATTGTTCTTTGCGCTACTAGTGATGCCCAATTAAAAGTTTTGAGCCCTATTTTTGGGTTGGGAGACTTGGGCAATGGGAATTTTCACGTAAACTAGCTAGTATGCCATGTGCAGTTGTCACATCCATTGCCACAAAAGTCATTGATGACTAAGCGCTCCTTAATCTCCTTTTCATACTCATACCTATAAATATCTATACATTAAATTAGAGTTTGTTTGTTTGTTTTTGTTTGTTTGTTTCGGTGAGATCTCTAGAAAGGTACATCTCACGTTCACGTTCTTGGTACTATCAAAAARCCCTCAATGAAGAGGGGTGCATGGACTTTGTTTCGTGGCATTTCAACTCATGGTAGAAAAGATAATGAATTTCAAAAGAATTTAAAATTTAAAATTTAAACAATACTTTACTTTTGTTTTTTTGGAGTATAAAAGGAGATTAAGGGTGGCGTAGCCATCTTGTGGCAATGACTGTGGCAACGGCACAAGACATATTAGTATAAATAAAAATAATTTTTTAATTCCTAAAAACTTCAAAATTCAATATCTATTTTGAGTCACAATCCACAAAACAAACTCCAGATATCCCTCTTCATTGAGGGCTTTCCGATAAGTAATTTATACTTCCGATAGTATAAAGTAGATTTCCAAAGATCTTATTGTAACAAACAAAACAAACAAAGGAAGACAAACAACCTAATTTAAGGTATAGATATTGGAGCCTAAAAAACATTAAATTTCTATTTGTAATCAATTTTCATTGATATTCTTTGGCTATTTATTTATAATTCAATTTAGAATATAGAAAATATTCTAAATATTGACCAACAATTTTGAAAAATGAGTTTGCAATCATAGAGTGTTAATTTTCTAATTTAAAAATGATACAATTAAAAAATGCATGATGGTGTTCTACACTATGATATAAACCTATGGAGAGTTTTTTTAGCATGTATTGCATTTATTATATGAATTGTCTCACTTCCTGTTTAAAAAATCAAGGCAATTTTAGATTTTTCCCAAAAAGATGTGAAATTCATGTAACTATTAGAAGACATATAATCATGTCTCAACAGTATAAATTCTAAAAACCACATTTATAGGTACTTCTTGAATGATGTTTGAAAAATAATTGTAGCTAGGCTCATCCTTTGAGCGTTAAAAGTGTTTAGACTTGATTTCATATTAAAGTCTTGGCATTTGTGTACTCATTATGTTGGACTTTTGGGGTGTTTGTTGACCAATAACCAACGTTGAACTCGATGTTTGTTGATACACAAACCCCAAAGATTTTGAACCCATGGTTACAAAGTATATTCTTTCAACTCTCATATTTTTTCAAATTCARATTTCAATCCAAATTTTTATTAATTAGTTTTAAGAAATTAAGTTTTATTAATTGAATCCCAAAGGTTCTCATTGGTTCCTACAAAAAGCTTTTCAACTCCATCAATTGAAAAAGCACCTTTAATTCTTTTAGATCCAATCTAATCTTTGCAAAGTGGGCCCTTTCAACTCTCATATTTCAACTTAAATTCCAAATTCTTTTGGCCTTTGCTTTGAAAATTAGTTGAACCTTGAATGTTTCCTTTGGTTCCCTCAAATACGTTTCCATTCCCTCAATTGATAAGACAATTCCTATATGGATTTCATTTTCAATTAAAAAATTTCATTGTTTTCATCTTAGCTTCATTCTATGATTTTTTTAATTGTTACTTCAAATAGCCCCCATGGTTACAAATTGAACCATATATTTGTCAATAGTGACCTCAAAGGTCACTCCAAAGTTTGGCTACATTATTGTAAAGGCATATCACTACTTCACTAGAATTTTACAACGATTTGAACTTTGGATCTATAACTACGGATAGTTGATTTTTAAATTTGGTGTAGTATGGTAATAAAAATTTGTATCGCGATGTTTTAAAATACATTGTAAATCTATATAGAAATTTTCAATGTTTTTTGAGCATCAACTGATTTGATTTGTTTCACATTTTATTAAAAACTTCACGGTAATTTCAAATTTTCACCAAAAAAAATGAAATTTTTTTACGACTATTAGAAGACATGTGATCACATCTTTGAAAAATAAATACAAAAAATCACATTCATAGGTCTTTGTCTTTGTAAAAAAGTTTTCAAAAGTGGTAATAAACTCATCCTTTGACAATACAAAGTGTGTAGACTTCAATTGACATGCATGGAAGTTTTGGCAAATATGAACTCGTTTTGGTGGGCTTTGGAGGTGTGTGTTGAAAAATAGCCAGCTGTGGTTTCTATGTTAGTCAATACCAAAACCTCAACATTTGAACATTTGAACATTTTGTGCTTCAAAAAAGCTTTCAACTCTCATATTTTATTTCTTAATTCCAACTTCTTCCATCCTTGAGGTTTTATAAATTAACTGAACCACAAAGGCTCTCATTGGTTCCGTCAAAATCTTTTGAATTCCATTAATAGAAAAGATATTGTAGGCTTCAATTATAGTCTTGTGAATTTAAATTTCTATTTATGACTTCAATTTTAGTTGTAGCACCTATGGTTGAAAAGTGGACCTTATATTTGTGAATTTAAAAATTCTAAAAGTCAATCAAAAAAAAAGTTGAACCATTGTCACTCTCCAAAGCAGTGACAATTAAGATAATTATATCCATCGTGGACCCTTTCCAATTGAGTCCATCTCTATACTTGTCCAAGATTTAGAGGTTGAAGTGTTGGACTAGTATACATAAGGAAATCTATTAGGAAAGGATTCATAAATAGAAATTTAGGAAACACCTATTGATCCAATAACTTTTGAGCAACTCTCTTGGACACAAGCCAACGTCCTTCCTTCCTTACATGAAGGCCTTTTTCCATTTCATGCTTTTGCTTATGGCTATTCCGAAAGCAGCCCCACAGTCCTACAACCAAGCAGTAAATATTGTGTGCCATTGATCTTCTTTTTAGAAGAAGATCATTGGCACGCAACATTTAAAGTGTTGTTCGGTTGTGTTGTAATGGGGCTGCTCTAAACACATCCATGCCATCTATTATATTAAGTACACATTGTCACACTATCTGTCATAGCCCATTGTCACAAACATAGTCACCTTCTCATCCCAAATATTTTATCCTATCATCTTGGATGTTTTTCATCCAATCCATATTCTCCTCAGTTCAATGTTACATTGCAATAAGTCTATACTAGTGTTAGTTTAATTGTTCTTCTACTTAACTCAAGTTTTGTTGTCAGCCCTAGCCTTCCAAAGGTGGATGCCAAGTCTCAATTATTCGTATCCGACCCGAGGGGAAGATTTACCAATGCCAACCGCCCCCTCTGCTTGGTCCTCAGCTTGCCATGCCGACGCTAAACTATCCCATTCCAAGCCAAATGGAAGCACAATCCCATAGTGGGCAAGAATCATATTGATATTAGTGAAGTACATTCAAGTTCTGAAATGTACACCCATTTGTCCTCAATTGGGGTAGTTCACCTTGTATATGGGAGCTCTCTAAGTTTTGAGCATGGCTTGGCGTCGTCCTCCCTTCGTCCAGTCCCTTCCCTTCCTCAGAAATGAAGTGAAGCGAGTCGAATTTGCCCGGGGATGGGATGGGACGATCACCGTCTCTGGTGAGAGCCCCCTCCCTCCCTCCCTCCCCACCATGCCCGGCCATGCCTTCAGCAGTACGTTCCTTGAATGAAATCGCTGAAATCAAACCGGTTGCATGAAATTTGTGGGATCTGTCAAATCTTCCTCGTGGGGGGGAGAGGGGCCTTTCTTGAGAGCATCTGTCAGCACTCAGCAGCAGCTGCAGGGGGAGAGAGAGAGAGGGAGAGAGGGAGGGACTGAAGGGAGGTAATTAAGTTAAAAGTTAGTGGGAAAATCAAAGCCCAGAAGGAAGGAAGGAAGGACCTTACCTTACCTTACAACAAAAGAAACTCTGAGGGAAGCTACTGATTGAGACTCCTTCACGCTCAGGCCCACTGGAGGAACACCAAACGGAACACCAAACGGAACACCAAACGGAACGGGAGTGAGCGGAACTAAACTTCAGCAGCAGCTCAGGAAGCTAATGTACTAACCAGCTTGGTCTATACCTGATTGTGTGCCTGCGTCGGTGCACTTCGTCGGCTTGAACATGTTTCATCCATGAGCAGGATAACTGAAGGATACTTTGTTTGTAAGCACACAATATTCATCCACAAAGGCAACAATTACGTGAGTTTTCACCTAGGGATAGATCGAGCTGGGTTACGCGTAGGGCAATGCCTGAGGAGCAGGGCATTTCGTGATAGAAAGGGCCAACGAGGAGGGCGGAGCCCGACAGGGAGGCACTTTATATCACAAAATGCCCGATGACGAGGGACATTGCCCGATGTAAATCACGAGCAGGAACATCGAAGTTGGGTGAAACACTGGCAGGGGTGAAATAGCAAAATTGGATGAAGAATCCGTAACCCACTGACCCCGCCTCCCGGCTGTTCAAAGGTTACTAAGTCCATACCTTACCATGTTGTCTGACTTGAATATGGGTAAGTTAAGTGAGCCACTGGACGACCTGGGTTTCCAGGGCAAATCAATAGAGAACAGTGTCAGACAAAGGAGAATTTGGAGTACTGGAGTACTTCCTTGTGTACTGACTCCCCTTGTAAGTTATGTTGTTCATGGACATGCTCACGCTTCAACAATCTATTGCTGAAGAAAAGTCAAGAGTGACCCAGATCTGCAAAACTGGCTTGGCCCCCGCCATTGGAGATCGTGATTTGTGAGCATGGAGGATGGATTGGAAATTTGGAAATTTGGAAATTTGGAAGACCAGGAAGATGTAACAGTACTACTAAAACTGGCTCCAGGGGTAGAAATTGTGTAAGACCCTAATGTGACCGTATAAACTGAAAGGGTATGGAACGTGGACACAATTTCTGGAAGAAGCTTAACCCCTAATGGATGTTATTGTTTTCTATATGTTCTCCCCTCTTACATACAAAAGGGAAAATTGAGTAGCACATGAATCCCATTCAAGTTATGAATGTTAGACCCAGTCACAGTCATATTACTAGTCAACTGAGAATTTTCTGGGAATTTTTGAGTGTTTAGAGAGGTTCAAATACATTCAATATACGGACATCATACGCCAGCTCTTTTGGTGGGCTAACATCTTTTGGGGGTTAAGTTGCATTTTTTGAAATTTGACAGGGTGTTTGGCAATCCTACAAACCAAGGTTAAGGTACTTCCACCTGGGGACAGACATCCATTTTGTCATGTTTCAATTCATCAGGACTGCTGCTGGGTTGGATCCCTATTGGGTATTGGGGTCACTCTTCCCATCAAAGCCAACTCTTGCCAAGTTTGTCATCACTTTGATTTCCCTTTTGTTTGGACTCTTGACTTAGCGTTTATCAGAGAGTCTGTGGATTAGGAGAAGGTTCTATGCGTCCTTGTGAATGGAATCCAATGCTTGCTTCCAAGAAAGAAAGAGTTGAGAGGTCCTGGTGAGGTACAACGACACGTTGTTGTCCCTTTCGTTCCTGCACATATTTAGATGGATTGGATTCACAATTTCTTTTTTGTCGTAGAACAACAAGTCAAGGAATAATTTTCATGTATTTGGGTCGACTCATTTTTGATGAAGAAGGACGCATAATATTAGGTGGCCAAAGCAATAACATATAACTTTCCATTCATGTTCTTGTCTCGTCCATTTGGATTCTAATGTGGTTCATTGAACTTTATACATGGGTGCAATGATAATCCAAAGGAGTCCCTCAAGATTGTAGAATAATGAATGAGTCTTTTGCCATGTGCAGGAATTGCATGGTTGTGTTCATTGAAGTTATAAAATTGTAACTTTTCAATGCAATTCCAACCTTTTCTACACCAATTCTTCACTTATATTGTTATAATGCTAGGGCTTTAAGATTTTCACTAGATTAGGATGCAACTTGGTGCAATAAAGGGCAAAAGTGGGAGGTACAATTAGACTCAAGACGATTTTGGATCTCTATATCTCATATCAATGTTGTATTGGAGGCAAGTTGGAATGGTCATGTGGAATTTAGGCATTGACACCGAGCATTTCTATAGTTGTGCTTTTTTGTACCAAGGATGGGCAAAGATGCTAGACTACTATTGCCCAAACTCTTCTTGTTGACACATTCTACAAGTTGTGACTTCCACATATCAATTATGGAACTTCTTTCAATTGCATCCTCAATCTACATCAATCTAACATTTGAACAAAAAATTCTTGAACAAGTGTAGAAACCAGATGCAATTGGAAGGTCTCTTGTGAATATGCATACCTTATGTCACATACACTTTATAACCTTCTAAAAGTAGTAGGAATTTCTCTAGGAAAAAACCTATAAGTAATAGGAAGCCTCTTGATGTGCTTCATAGATAGAAGGAGCCTTTTCAAGTAGTTTTGTAGGTTTTAAATGAAACTTGTAAGTAACGAGAAGCTTTTTGAGGAGCTTCCTAGGTAGTAGTATACACTATAAGACCCCCTTGTTTTTTATGTTGCATTTTTGTGATTTCTATTTTTTTTTTATGTTATGTTTGATATTAGAATTAACATCTTGATGTTACATTTGATGTCATTGTTTACATAAAAATAGGTGGGAGTCACAAAAAATTTGTCAAAGAAAACACAGGGTTTTTATAGTGATATGAAGATATTGAGGCTAAGGGTAATTGCATGAAAGACTAGTACTATTTTCCATGACACTTGGAATGACAAAGTTGTCACCCACTATAACTTTGGAAGTATAAACCCAATTAACTTGAAATTTTGATTGGAGATGTCTAACTTGATAGAACTCAAATTCTTTAATTTTCAAAAAAATTAAAAAATCATTTTATATATAAATTTAAATTTAGCTAATTTGTCGCACTTTGGAGTTTCAGGTTTGTTAATACTAAAAATAGTTCTTACGTCTTATCAAATCTTAAATTTTTTTTAATATTAAAACATGTTTAAAAAATTCAAAAAAAATTTGGGCGTTTAGGGGGTAACTTGTAAAGGACTAAAGAGCCTACTTTGAGTTTTATGAGAACTTAGGTAGGCTCTATTGACTTCATTATTTGGAATTTTTGCAGAAGACATGGAGAATGGATGCTAATCATCCTAATATATATGTGAAGCTTTGTTTCACATCATTTTGATAAATATTGCAAAGGTTATAATTTTTTTATATTGAAATGTCAAATTGGATAACTAAAAAGATTTATCTAATTTAATTGATTTTATGTATTTGATACCTATTCAAATGCATTTGAATCACTCAATTTGAAATAATGAGGTGAAACTTATGAGGCGCTTTGTGTTGTGTGCAATGAAAGTAGAAAAAACATAGTCGTTTTTAGAACTCAATTTTGAAAATTCGTATAAAAACAAACAAGTAGGATATTTTTTTTGGTTTCTAGTATTAACATGCATAATTAGATGTTTTTTAGACCATTTAGAAGACTGCAAGTTCTCGGGCTATGGAAACACAGTGGGAACTCTGCCACATAGGCAGTCTGATGTGACACAGAGACTGCCATGTCAGATAATACTAATTAATTAATTAAATTAATTAATTATTATTTTTTAAATTAATTTTCAGTTTTTTTATACTTTCTAAGATTTCTAGAATTTTTTTTTTTTTTTTTTTTGAAATTTAAAATTTCAGACTAGCAGTCGCTGGTTACCTGTGCAGGGAACAGTTTCGGGGAACAACCTCGAAACAGTCTCCTGCGGGGCTAAAAAAACATCTAATGATTAATAATCATCAAATTCTTGTATTATTTATTAGTGGTTTAGTTTTTTTTTTCCCAATGTGTACCACCTTCTTCTTTATGATTTTCTTAAAGATGAGTATAAAAAAAAATTGGTTAAATTTTCTTACATATATTTTCAGCCTATTTTTCAAAATATTCTCTAAGTCTCTCAAGGTCCACACTTACATGTTTTTTCTAAAAATGTTGAAATACAAAACTTCACCTTTGCAACGGGCTAAAAAAACTTACTTTTTGAAGTTCATACACGATAAGCTTGCAATTAGTGAAGATTCTAACTCTAAATTTTGGAAAAATATACAATACTTAAATAGGTTGACAAAGAAAACTTGTGCCTTTTTTTCTTCTTTCTTTTTAACCCTAATAGTATGCAATATGTCAAAGCAACAATTTACAAAGCTAACATTTGTTTTGTTTGAATTTTGTTTTCATTAAATTTTCCTCTATTTTTGTTTAAAAAAAATGAAACATTGGATGTCTTTTGCCTCTTGCAATGGAATGGCGCATATCTTGCCAAGCGCTCTTTAATGGTACTAAATAAGCTCCCATTGATGTAGTCATTACAAAGATTTGAACTTACCATAGCAAATAAACAATTTATCTACCTACCTAATATCATATCTATTTGAAAAATAAACAAATAATCAATAAACCTAATATTATAGATGTCTTTGATTTTCTAACTTTTAATGACCTACTCAATTATGTTGTGGACGGTGCCTACCTCTGGATTAGAATTTTTGGCATCTGTAGTTTTTTTAAATTTATGTATTTATTTTAACGCTTAGTGAATTTTTTGGTTTTACTTAGATTTATTTACAAATCACTATTCCAATCTTTTAATTTCTAATTATGAATAAATGAATAATATTATTCAAGTGATGAGATTTCACAATTTTAGGAAAGCAAGATAAAATCATTGAATTTTTTTTTGATGATCAAAGTTAATTGAAATTTTAGCCAATCACAAAAAGTTCATATGCAAAAAAATGAATTGTAAATGTAGTAAAGTATCAATGTGAAATGCTTTGGTATTGAGTAGCTTGATATGTAGAGGTCACTTGCTTGAAAATTGTAGAAAGTTCATTTAGTGCACAAAGCACTAAGAAATTAGAAGAAAGAAAAAATAAATTTTAGTTTTGTAAAATGAATTGACGAAATCTATACATTGAGGATTTTGTTAAAACTGAAAATGGCCCTATTCCGCAACTTTGGCACGTTGACGGAAACTTCTATGTTTAGACAATGCAATCTGAAATGTGTAGCTGTTCTAGATGGCACTTTTAAAATTTAGATTGCACAGTTCAAAATGTACACCTATCCTAGATGGTACTTCCACAATCTATACCGCACGGTCTGGAAATGGGGTATGGAAGATGCCATCACAATAGAATTCCCTTTTATAATCACTGAAAAAATACAAACTCTAGGTGTTTTAAAGAGTGGTTATTTGCATAGTAACCTTGGTTATGACAAGCAAGCAAGCTCCCCAAATAAACCCACTTAAGGTAGACGATGAGTTTGGAACTTTTTTCAAAACTCTATACCAAAGCTAATTATCGATATAATCTTAATATACTTGTTGTAGAAACTTTCTAATATATATTCATTGGTTTGCTACATCTCTCAAAATATATGCAAACAATATCAAGATTTCATTTGTTACATTGTCATCCACACAATTCTTCATTTATTTGTTCCTACTAAATCCTAATGTACTATACAAATACATACTGTAGTCAACCTATATTGTCCAAAAGGTTCTCAAATATTAATGCAATTTGCGCATGTAGTGCACTATTTTTGAAATCAATTTAAAAAATATATCATACTAGTATACCTTATTGCAAAGTTTGCAAGATCAAACTTTGTAGCAATAGGCTCTTTCTTTAGATTCCAAACATGAAAGAAAAAAACGAATGAAAAGGTGAACATTTGAATGACAAATGAAATTACAACATTGTGCATATACTATAGTAGATTAGCACAATGAAAAATAAATTAGACCATGTGAACCTATCAACTATATATTAACCGCATAGTCACATTTCATCTTGTCAAAACCAATCTATCTCAAAGATTTTGAATTTTAAAATTTCCATATTATTATTAAATTTACCAATTCCTATCCAAACTTCAATTGTAAAAATTTACCATATTTGATCGTAGATTTGAAAATTTATGAATATTTTGATCAAAGAAATTTCATTTTGATGCACATTAAAAGGAAATCCATCAAATAAGTCTAAAATAATAAATAAATGGCCCTCATTATCAAAATTATTTTTTCATATTTGCCTCAATCTGTGGTTCTTAATCCATAAATGTCTAAAGTCTTCTCCAAAATTGACGATTTGAGAAAAATCAACATAAAATACACTTTGGAAGAATATTTTGGAATTGATGCACAAATAAAAGTTGTAGATTTTATGTTTTAGATTTCATCCAATTAGACATGGCATATGGTTGGAATCTTAGATTCACCAATGCTATCACCAATATATTTTTATAAATTTTGAAAGGAAAGTTTCAAACTTCCTTCTAAATTTAATTACAAACAAAATATTATCATTTTTCGAGCAAAATTTGTTGGAATGGATTTGAAATGAGATCCTCTTGACATGGTGGTTTGTTAAAATTTTTGTGTTGTTTAAATCCACAACCTCAATCTTGCAAATCCAATTTTGAATTACAGTCAATGCAATTTTGGCTTGGCCAACCAAATAAAATACTTCCACATTTGTAATTTTACAAAAACATTTACTCTAGTCACATTGCCCACCATTAGATAGGAGTTAGAGCAACAATTTGTTATAGTATCTCCACAAATTAGGATGACTTTCATCCAAGCAATAAATAGAATGAACTTGAGTTTCAATTTGTTAGTCATCTAGAATTGGATGTCAAAATGCTTTCAAATTAATTGTGTCTGAGAAAATCATGCAATCATAAGGGAGGCATGACATGAAATCTTAGACTACTAGAGGGCCACTAGAACAAGTTTGAAGGGAATTGTTTATGAGTAGATAATTCCTAGCCTATGTGTTTTTTCCTATCTTTGTCCAATATTCTGATGGGATCCGTGTAAGATCAAATTCTAACTGGCTACCTCAAGATCAATCACAAAACTAGATGATGTGGGTGCCAAAAACATGTCACTATTTTTAACAATAGTGACATGGTAATAGCCAAGCATGTCATTGCAAAGCAACCCTCTAGACCTATATGCCTAATTTTTTTTTGTAAATGGATTCATTTCTCATTTTCAATGTGATGACATAGGGGTGTTTACTCTCATATTTCCATGGAGGAAAAAAATGTTGAAATTCAAACTATGCATAGCTAGGACTTTCTAATAAGAAGTCTTAGGTAAGCTTATCTAAATAAGATTAGTTGTAACTACAATTGTTGCAAAAGTTTGCAACAACACTCATGTTCCATATTTTTGTTTGCAAGAAAAAAAAAAAACTTATGCATACCCAATCATAGGAATGCTCGTTGCGCTCTAGGTTTTCATTGTGAATGTCAAACGAAATCTTTGAATGATATTTCTCCCGGATGGAAACATGATGGATTTTGTTGCAAAGGTCATGACACTACATACCTACTATAATAGATGAATGTAACTCTTTACTTGCAATCACACTCTTTGGCATTAGATTCCTCACCAATTATGTGGTCAAAGGAGAGATTTGGGTGGATGACAAATACTACTTTTAATCACTACAATTCTAGATATGTACAACCTATTATATTAAGTACAAAGTGTCACAACCTTGCCACATCTCCTATCAAAAAATCTGTCACGTCTTCATCCCAAATAATACCATCCAATTATTTCACCACTTCATCCCAAATAATACCATCCAATTATTTCACCACTTCATCCCAAATAATACCATCCTTGTGTAGTCTAGTACCATATAGATCTAGATGAGTACAACTTCTTTTACTTGCAATCACACTCTTTGACACTAGGTTGGTTATTCATCTATTTTTTGGTCCCACTAGTGATCATAGCTGTAATAACTCACAAATTTTTTATAACATGTATAGTTTGAATTTGTAAGATTGCAATTAAAAAAAACTAATACAACCCATCAAAAGGTTAGCTTTTTGTTCAACTTAGAACAAATGGCTAGAAGCTCAAAAAAGGCCTTGGACATTTAGGGGTTAACCATCATATAAATTATACTCCAAGGCACTTGAATGCATGACACTTGAAAAGAACAAGAGTGGTATGTGTCTTTCAATTGGTATTGATATTGGTTGCGACAGACGCACGTGCGCACGTAGTTTTGAAGTACAGATTTTACACATAGTACACCATGCCCACTTCAATGAGATTCATGTGTGGGATGTGAAGTGCCATGGACGGGTCTCGGCAGTTCCTTTGCACAAACGAGTACACGTAATTGATGGCCAATGTCTTCAACCAGGAGGACGATTTCTTGGCCTTCACATTGGAGTGGCCGATCACATACGCAAAGCCAGACTCCTTGGCCTCCACCAGGTCGGTCAGCTCCTGTTGGATTTCCCACCCGGACTCCTCGTTGTCACTTTCCCTGGGCAGAGTGAAGTGCACCTTCCTGCGACGGGGGATCTCCGGCAACGAGACTTCCATCGAGGACTACAAAATTACAATACGCAAGCAATTAGGCTCAGATTGATCAAGATTGATCAATAGACTAGAAGAAAACTGCGTTAGAAAGCCCTAAAACATGTGGGCTGAAATTTGTTGAGTTCCACAATTGCAAAGCAAAAATCTGCAGTGGARTGCGTTGGAAAATCCAACGCAAAATTTTCCAAACACATTACAACGCAGATTTTTGCGTACTCTTAGACTTTTCATGAGGACTTTAGTGTGGATTATATATAAGTTACAACCTGGAGATCTTTGGATTTGCGGGTATATAGAACTTTCATTGGGTAAATTGCAATCTGGATGCAAAGTGAAAACCGAGTCCATTAATCGACATTAATTGAAAAAACTCGACATCTATTTTAGATTGTGAATGTAGATACTGTGAGCTGTTTCAATTAGGCATCACATCATTTGATCATACGCACTTTGTAGAATTAGAAGTGTGCTTTGGAATGAAATGGAACTAGTTAAGGAAACCACATGATCTGCAAAGTTATAAACCAATGAATAACATGTCTACAATTTAGGGTTCAATATCTTCATTATTACTGAAGAAAAGTATTGTTTTTGATAGTCTTTTATGACACTTCCTTTGACACATGAGTGTACGTCAAACTCTTTTTTTTTTTTCGACATTGTTTCAGATTGGTGTTCCAAGACCTCATTTTCTACTAGGGAATGTCTCTCTTTAGGCAAGTCAAAGATCACAGTTCCCGCAATCCCACCTTAGTCTGTTATGTTCCTCTGAAGTGCTAAATCTACCATTTAATTAATCCTATACAGCTCAAGTACGTTTAATTTGCAGTTGCTGACCAATTAAATACATAATTAATTGAGACTTCCAAGGAGGGACTCACCTCCGAAGGCTCTGTGCTGCTGCAGTACGCTGGTGATGGCCGCGCAGTCCCAGCAAACATGTTTGAAGCCGAGTTGCCACCCAAGCTCCCCATGACAGTCATGCGTCCATCCAGTGACATGGAGCTGCTGGAGGGCACCCAAGGAGCTTGACCCTCCGTCTGAATGAACTCGGCAAGATTATAAACAAGCTGGTTTTCGAATTCGTTGTCATCGTTTCGGTAAGCGTCCTTATACCCCATCCTCACCACACATCTGCAGAATGAATCATGAGCAGAATCTGAAAGTTAGAGAGCTTAGTTATGCATAAAAAGAATTAATTACAGTGAGAAGAGAATACTTACTTAGCCTGTCTACAAGGCCATGATGAACTACTGTAGATATTAACCTTCACGAGTTTTTCTCTTCCTTCAAAATGCTTGTTTAGCCTGAAGTCACATGTCAATGTGGGATAAACTCTGAACAAACGCAATTCCTTCAGTCTACCAAGGGTACGTAATGACTTCCTCTCACGCCAAGGCGACACCAGTCATACATATATCGTCGCCGCAGGTTTAGACTTTAGAGCTGATGCCGAGAAGAAGAACGACAATCTCGTTAAACTGGCGTATTAATTCCAAGACTTGGGCTCTTTCTGAACCGCAAATGTATACATATCGTAGCTTCTAAGAGCACTACGTAGATTTGTGCCTCGATATATGGCGCGAAATCACGTCAATTTAACGAGATAAAAGTAAAATATAATCTTGCAAAATCGGGATGTCCAAGAAATTAATTACAGGTCCTCAAGGCTGCATACATGGTGTTCAACTCCACGCCTGTAATTATCCTCTTCGTCTGAGGAACGCACTTTGGAGACAAAGTTGTGAAGAGACTACGAACTATCAGGTTATTATGCATGAACCATGGATTTTGATCATAAAAGTCACCAAGTGCTTAATATGTTTTTAGAGCTCCGGTGTGCCAAGGCCTCCAACTGCAGAAAACTTGACACACCTGCGTTTCAACATTCCATTAACTAGTATTCAAGACGGATCTGCACGAAACACCAGATGACCGGGAGAGAGAGTCGATTAGCCCTACCTGTACATTCGATAATCTCTTGAACCCACTCGTCCAATGAGGTATCTCTCATGGGGAGGAACAAACGGCACGGGGACGGATTTGACGCACACAAAGACCAGGATTTGGTGGAAAGCGGGTAAGTTGGTGGCGAAGTGCGAGAAGATGGCTGGCACGCCCGTCACGAGCTCCGTGTAGATCAAGCCGATGCCTGGGACGCGGACAATGCCCAGGTCGGCCCCCATGGTGAGCAGGTATTTCATGGACACCTTGTTTTGCAGGTCGAAGTCGTACTTCTTCATGGTGCCGTAGTGCCACACGTACATGATGCTCATGAACACGCCCGCCAACACGAGAGACACCCACCCTCCCTGCTTCACCTTGAACAAAGCGGAAACCAAGTAGAGCGTCTCCACCGAACCGAAAACGAAGAAGAAGATGCCGGCCAGGACGAGGCTGCGCTCCCACACGATCGCGATCACGAGCGTCGTCAGAAACGTGGTCACCAGCATCACCACAATCACCGCAATTCCTGTCAATTGCAAATGTGGAACCAACCTCCTCATGGGTTTATTAGCTAGTCACACACAGCTAGGCCTCAATAACATTCTTGCACTACTTACATTTTGGACATACACACATGTCCACTCATCCGTACATTAATTATCAACTAGATAGTTTTGATATATATATTTTTGGTGGGAAGTTTGTGAAGATTGTCATCTGACTAGAATAAATTAGAGTTTTTGAGGAGGATGAATAAGACTATTGGGCGATGAAATGTAAAAAGGCCATATTCTTTATATTGAGACTTTTTTGTAGTCTCATTTTTATCTTCAACTCGAAAATAAACCGCTTCATCTCTTTACTAGTATTTTTTTATAAATAGGTAACTACACGAACTTTTAGAAAGTTATTATGGGATCACTATTTGAGTATTATTTATTTTTGGTTTCAATTACTATTTCTTAAAATGAATTTTCCACTAACTAGCATTCTGTCTCAAAATCTGCTTAAAGTCTCAATATATGGCCTTTAAATATCGATATGAGACAAACAACAAAACTAGAAAGTGGAGGATCACCATGGGAGATTGCAAACATGGGAACTCAATTARTTTTCTTTCTATTGGAACAAACTCGTCAGTCACAAGGATCGAACCAAGTAAAGTAATGCTAGCTCTTCAGGAATTGATTTCATAACTTAGCTGTGATCGAGTGATGGAAGCCTAAGTAACCACTGTAACTAGAGTAGTACTTACCGTAAGCGTTGCCGATTTGGATGATGTTTTGGAAACCGACTGTAACGGTCAAGCTGAGGATAAACATGATCCAGTTGATCTCTGGAATGTAAATCTGGCCAGGCATGGTGCTTGACGTGTGCACCACTTTCACCCACGGAACAAACCCCAGCGACTGGCACTGCTTCACGATGGAGAACGTGGCGGTGATGGTGGCTTGGCTCCCCACGATCGACACCAGCATTTGCAATTGCCAATTGGTGGGTGACCACAAGGTTTATTTAGCCCATCAAACAACACAGAAAAAATCTACATGACCACTACAAAAATAAATAAATAAATAAATATGTATAGAAGCGTTGCTCAAACTTGAATGAAAGTGATCGACTCAAGCCTTGTCCAGAAGGAGAAATTAAAGAATCTATGCTCAGATAGTCCTCATTAAATAATATGAGACTACGACATCCTGCAAACTTGACAAACTGTAGCACACTTGTCACACTGTTTCGTAATCGTTTGCCAGGCAGGGAGACCGCAGGCAGGAAGTCAGATCAAAGGCATTGAGGAGGACAAGAGAATAAACTCACCTGTAAGGAAGACTGGCCAGAATACAGGTTCTGCACAAAGTGGGTTCCCAACTAATTAATTCAGAATTTACCCTGGCTCCACAAATTATGTAGAAACCCAAAATTCATTGCAAGACCTGATGGAAGTAAAAAGAGGAAGGAATGATTCACGGTTATGGATTTTGCCTTACTTGGAATCGAATGAAAAAACCCGTGGTCAACGTCTTGAAAGTTTTTGGAGAGGTACGCAGCCTGGCCTAGATAACCCAACACCAGACTTGGGTACACGATGCCTGTGTAGGCAATCTGCATCACCACAGTGAACATTTGATTCAGCGACTGGCTTTCAGTTTTTTTCTTTGTTTGCCAAATAAAGAAAACAAAAACCCTGTTGTGTAGGAATGCCGAATTTCAACCCAATGAAAACTTCATTTTCTTATCGTTCACCTATTTTCATTCATTCATTCATTTCCAGTTGATTGATTGTCATCCAATTTGAAACATTGTGAACCGTACGATGACTTTTTATTCAATTTTGACTGCACCACATGTGTCAATTGTACACTCCAAAAGTTGGAGTCAAAAGAGTAGCTTTCTTATGACCGCGGAAATACCATAATGTTGGCCCCCGCTTTCAGTTCCCGGTCCTGAGTTTTCTGGTTCTCAAGAATCTTAATTTTGGGGGGCTTCCAGTCCCTCTCTGGTGGCTTGGCTGTTGTTCCTTTTAATACTGAAATGGAAATCCATTTTCTTACAAAAAAAAAAAGTGAAAAATGCATGCCATAGATGTTGCCCAACTTAATAAATCAAAATCGAAAAAAATTCTCCCAGGAAATGAATTTTGTAGCCAGGATGGTTGCTTGACCTTTATGGATCTTTGAGAAAAATGGCCCAAGTCGGCATACATCGCCTCCGCACCTGCATTCACCGGAAAACACCCCACCATGGTCAAATCAGCATCCAAAACGGAAAGAATGCTTGAATTTTACAAATGTGCAAAGTACCCAAACTATGAAACCTGCCCGCCCAGGATTGTGAGAAGGGAGGGGAGGGGTGGCAAGAAACGAGTACATGACAACATACGCAGATAGTAAGCTAGCTTGGCACAGAAGAAATTGCGAGAGATCATGATCGAATTGAAGTCAGGCTGACCTGTGATACAGAGGAGAATGCCACCCAGAGAAACCCAGCCATCCTTGCCTGACACCTGGAAAAAGTGGTAGATGTAGTACGGTGACAATGCGCGCACAGTGCCAGGGTTGAATTTAATCAGGTTGTACACCCCGATGCTGCAATTACAAAAGAGCCAAAACAGCACGATCGGGGCAAACAAGAAGGAGATGCGGTGCGTGCCAATGCGCTGCCAAATTCGGAAAGTTAGTAACCATTCTCTAAGAAGGTTCAAATCCGAAAAGTTAGTAACCATTCTCTAAGAAGGTTCAAATTCGGAAAGTTAGTATTTCATTTCCTGTGCTCTGTAAGCATCTTCATAATACTCACTCTGGGGCAATTGAGGTGCCGCAACCGTGATGCCCGAAGTGGCCGACAAAACTGCCACAATTTACAAGCAACCAACAGATTAATTTGGACTCAAGTTTGAGAAAAATTGGATTCTACTAGCTCCAACTTTGCACGAATACATAATTTCATGAAGTCCGCCATATCTASCTAGCTAGCTAACTCGGTGAAAGCACGCAATCCATGTACGTTGTGCAAACCTATACATGCTCACAGTCGTTTCAATGGTGCTTGTGTTTCAGAGCTCCACAAATTAATTGTGATTGTCAAGTGCCCAGGGCTTTCAGATCGAACCAGGAAAGACTAGAAATTTGTGGTCGATCGAAGAACTTTGCCGCTAAACGAAGAGCGCAAAATTTCACTGAAACATATCGGTCGTCCGTTTCAAGGAATATTAAGAGGTTAATACCTGCAATGGCAGGCGTCAGGATGCCATCTCCTATCACCATACAAGTGCCCAGCAAGACGAGGACCAGAAGCCCAGTTCTCAAGAAGCTGTACTTCTCCAAGAGCTTCCGCACTTTCTCCCTTCGCGGTGTCGACTCGGGCGGGTGCTCCAACTTGTAAGTGGAAAGCTCCGCGTCTGCAGTCTGCTGGTTAAGAATCAAACTCAGTTTCGCGTGCCGGCAGAGCAAAGAGTACAGAGCAAACGTACCCCCTGCATCACACATCCAAGAACCCCCACCATCGCCACGTTACCATAAGTCCATAACCATACCCCGGCCATGCCACAACGTACAATTGCAACAACTCCCTCCCTCAGTCCCACTAAAAGCTTCCTAATTAGGCTGATTTACAGTCTTTGCAGGAAGAATTTGGGAAGCTTTTAGTGGGACTGAGGGAGTACTTTACAAACTTGGTTATGGACAGCTTGCAAACGGTGGATCATATGACCGTATTTGTTACAACGGCTGGTTTAGCTAGAGAACTGATGTTGTGACGTTAACTCCAAGTGCCCAGAGCTCTAAAGAGGGGGCCACGGAGACTGAAACTCTGCCAATTTCACTAAACCCAGAACGCAATTCGACGTGGTAGTAAGTCCGTGTTTCCGTCCTTACCTTCGCCATTGTCGTCGGCGCTCATCACGATCATGGCATACTTGATAGTCGGCACCAAAGTGAGTGTCCAGAAGATAAGCGACAGCACGCCATAAATCTCCGCCTCCGTCACATGGTTTTTAAGATCTCTTGAAAACGTGCTCCGGAAGACATAGAGCGGCGACACAGCCAAATCTCCATACACCACGCCAAAGCTTTGATACACGAGCATTAGCACCATCACCAGAGAGTCCTTAGAGCGAGCTGGAGTGGCACTCTGCAAAACTCAAGCATCAAGACACAGAATTGAAACCCGCACAAGCCCATATATATGTTCAGAAAAGATCGGGTCCTGACATGATCGGAGGAAGGTAATATCAACTTTGAATTGCGCTTTGTATGCCATACACGATCATAACCAGTAACTAACTTGAATATGTATATTCAATTGCTTCAATTCCTTCAAGTGCATGCTAAAAATGGAAGTTGATCGACACGAGTGGAATCAAACCTTAGGAGTTGGCACTCCAGACTCTGTAACGCCATTCATAATGTTGACGCCCGCTACGTAACTCCGATCTGAGATCAGCTCTAGCTCCAGAATCACGCCCGCTGCGTGCGTTGCTTCAAATTCTCAATGGTGAGAAATTCAGAGGCTCGATGGAGCCGCGCGCAGCACAGATTGAAAGCAACTGCTGTACAGATTACATGAATGATGGAAACTGTCTAGCTTCGAAGTCGATCAGCTTAGCCTTATTCAATCGATCGTCATGACAGAGCACTTGAAGCTCCCTGGCTGAGTGGCTGAGTTCCCACTGCTACTGTTCCGAGCTTGTGAGGAACGTAACATTAATTCTTGAGCTTCTAAACAAGGGAGTCCCAGGCTGAGTTTGCTTCCCACACAAGGCGCCTTTCATTTCGAGAATCGCGGCTTGAATGCAAGCTCGCAAGCTTATGAATTGGTCTTGTACGAGTGTGTGTGTATATCGCGAGGTAAGCTTACTGCCTAGTCTTGTAACAATGACTGTAGAAAGAGCCCAGCTAGCTAGTCTCCCCTATTGAAGAACGTTATGAAACTTGTCAAAAGGCTTTCCTTCAGTCCAAGCCTTGTGATGGTGCCCTCCATGTGGCATAGCGGTCAGCTGTTGGATTAATTCTCTGGTTGGCTGGCTGCCAATCCGATGCTCCTTATTTGAACAACCATATCTTGCATACTTGTATGTTCAGCTAGGCGCCATGAATGAGTATTCGGTGATGCGCCAACGCTGCTTTAAAATATGAAAAAAAAAAAGGGAAAATGTTAAAAAGCTGTCAGTACTGGCAAAAGGACCCATATTGGAGAATGGAGACAATTTTGCATTGGATTTGGCCACTTGGACTCCCCTTCCTGCTTCCAGCTTTTGACAGGCCAGTACTTTTTAAGTTCCAGCTTCAGGACTTGGACTTCTTGACGTTACTGACTGCGTGGTTTCCGTTTTTGAGAGCAAATAATTTAAGTTGAACTGCAGCGTACAGTAGGTACTGCACTCACTCCGTTTCTGGAAGCTCAGTCTTCATTTATACTAAAGTAGACTGCTCTTAAAGTGACCATTTAAGGGCTGATTGCGTTTTCAGGGAAGCTTAACTGCTTGAAACAATTTTCAGTAAATTTTCATANTTTCCGTCCTTACCTTCGCCATTGTCGTCGGCGCTCATCACGATCATGGCATACTTGATAGTCGGCACCAAAGTGAGTGTCCAGAAGATAAGCGACAGCACGCCATAAATCTCCGCCTCCGTCACATGGTTTTTAAGATCTCTTGAAAACGTGCTCCGGAAGACATAGAGCGGCGACACAGCCAAATCTCCATACACCACGCCAAAGCTTTGATACACGAGCATTAGCACCATCACCAGAGAGTCCTTAGAGCGAGCTGGAGTGGCACTCTGCAAAACTCAAGCATCAAGACACAGAATTGAAACCCGCACAAGCAAAGATCGGGTCCTGACATGATCGAAGGAAGGTAATATCAACTTTGAATTGCGCTTTGTATGCCATACACGATCATAACCAGTAACTAACTTGAATATGTATATTCAATTCCTTCAAGTGCATGCTAAAATGGAAGTTGATCGACATGAGTGGAATCAAACCTTAGGAGTTGGCACTCCAGACTCTGTAACGCCATTCATAATGTTGACGCCCGCTACGTAACTCCGATCTGAGATCGGCTCTAGCTCCAGAATCACGCGCGCTGTGCGCGTTGCTTCAAATTCTCAATGGTGCGAAATTGACGAGAAAAATTCAGAGGCTCGATGGAGCCGCGCGCAGCACAGATTGAAAGCAACTGCTGTACAGATTACATGAATGATGGAAACTGTCTACTAGCTTCGAAGTCGATCAGCTTAGCCTTATTCAATCGATCGTCATGACAGAGCACTTGAAGCTCCCTGGCTGAGTGGCTGAGTTCCCACTGCTACTGTTCCGAGATTGTGAGGAACGTAACATTAATTCTTGAGCTTCTAAACAAGGRAGTCCCAGGCTGAGTTTGCTTCCCACACAAGGCGCCTTTCATTTCGAGAATCGCGGCTTGAATGCAAGCTCGCAAGCTTATGAATTGGTCTTGTACGAGTGTGTGTGTATATCGCGAGGTAAGCTTACTGCCTAGTCTTGTAACAATGACTGTAGAAAGAGCCCAGCTAGCTAGTCTCCCCTATTGAAGAACGTTATGAAACTTGTCAAAAGGCTTTCCTTCAGTCCAAGCCTTGTGATGGTGCCCTCCATGTGGCATAGCGGTCAGCTGTTGGATTAATTCTCTGGTTGGCTGGCTGCCAATCCGATGCTCCTTATTTGAACAACCATATCTTGCATACTTGTATGTTCAGCTAGGCGCCATGAATGAGTATTCGGTGATGCGCCAACGCTGCTTTAAAATATGAAAAAAAAAAAGGGAAAATGTTAAAAAGCTGTCAGTACTGGCAAAAGGACCCATATTGGAGAATGGAGACAATTTTGCATTGGATTTGGCCACTTGGACTCCCCTTCCTGCTTCCAGCTTTTGACAGGCCAGTACTTTTTAAGTTCCAGCTTCAGGACTTGGACTTCTTGACGTGACTGACTGCGTGGTTTCCGTTTTGGAGAGCAAATAATTTAAGTTGAACTGCAGCGTACAGTAGGTACTGCACTCACTCCGTTTCTGGAAGCTCAGTCTTCATTTATACTAAAGTAGACTGCTCTTAAAGTGACCATTTAAGGGCTGATTGCGTTTTCAGGGAAGCTTAACTGCTTGAAACAATTTTCAGTAAATTTTCATAGGAAGGAAAAAGGAATTGGCATCTAACCCAAGTCGTTTCATATTTTTCGGACCTTCCATGAATTAGTTACAAAATTTTGAAGTTGTAATGTACAGGTCACTAAAATCGACCACCTCCTGAAATGTACACTGCTGATACATTGAAGAAAGCAAAATGTACCTCTGCGTCATGATCGCTTTTAGAGCACGGGCGCTTTAAGAGCAATCTAGTTTATTGTGTCCTGTGCCATTGCCACAACCAAAACAAATTCCATAGCCAATAGTAAATTTTGAAACCCAAAAAAACTCAAAAATCAATAACTTTCTTATTCTGTGTCAAAACACCACAGAACCAAATCTATGCACTCCTCCTTGCTAAGGGCTTTCCAATGATACCAAGCACGTGACTTGGGGACGCATGCTCTATTTCATAAATTTATAGATCCGAAAATAACTCAAAAATCAATAACTCTCATGTCATAGGTCATAACTCCACAAAACCAAGCCCGTGCACCCCTCCTCATTGAGGGCCTTCCGACGGTACCAAGCACGCGCCCGGGGGATGCACGGTCCGAGAGATCTCAACGTAATAAACAAAAAAATTAAAGAAGAATATTCCATGCTAATTTAATGTATAGATTTTTTTTTTAAATGAACATAGAATGAACGAAAGAATTCATGTTGTCAGTCAATGAGGCTTACAATATTAACCCCTAAAACCCAAAACCCCTCCAAAACTGCCATTTCTAATACAAGTACCAAATTTTAGAACATGTTACCGGAGGATCTTGTAGTACGTTGGTTTGAAATGATGTGGAAAAATTTTCAGAATTTTCCACCACGTAGATTGCAAGATAACAGGGTTTTAAGTTTGCAAAAATCATTTTTTTGGCCTTGCAAAAAAACGTGCAGTTGCACTTCACAAGGTCACATTTTTATGAAAAAATATCCAAAATGGTGGTTACTCTTCGGATTCATTCTTAAAGGCAAGTTGGTTACATGCTTGAAAAATTTCAAATCATTTGGAATTGCACAACATATAGGAAAAAAGTAGTAATTAGAAAGAAGTAGAAAATGACTCAAAATACTAAATTGTACACAATGTAGTTATGGAATTGAAAAATGACAATCCCAGTGGTTAAATGTTGTAATAAACAATTTTCACCTACTGTTTTTATTTTTTTTCAAAAATATTATAAATTGAATTAAATAATGGATTTCAAACTTTTTTGTAGAGTAGAGATTCTATAACTACCCGTAAACAACCCCAAACTAAAACTCCTTGTAACTTTTGACTCAATGATCAAAATTGAATGATTCAAAGCTTTACACTTAGACATAAAGCTAAAGAACCAATTTCAAATTTTTATTTTAAAAACAAGTAATTTTTAAAGAAGTTTCTTTTGTTGCCTAGGCTGCCCACCAAGCAATGAAAACAACATATCATACAATAACTTTTTAATCATATAATCAAAAGTTATGAAAATTGTTGTGCCTTAAAGCTACTCCTCAAGCACATTTTTGTGAAAATTTCAAAGAAAAACAATAGAAATTCTGTTCGTAGCAAGCTCAGTAGGAACTAGGAAGCTGCAAGGCCTTATTCATTGAAATTAGACAATCTACACATTTTGAGACTTCACTTGTAACAGTTTTAGTGATTTATTGTCAAGTTGACAATAAGATGAGACTGCAACCTTTGGGCAATCAAATTTTTTTATATATTTGTATATATTCAAGTCTCAAATTATCAATTAGTCTCAAAATTGAACAGTTGTAACAATTTATCTTCGAGTCGACGATAAAATTGAGACTACACTTTGTCCAAATATAACGAATAAGGCCTTCTGCCCAAAATTGCTATGTTATCAAAAACTGCACTTCGCTCCTTTAGGGGGTAAATGAAAGATTGACAAGAAATTTGAGAAAGATATGAGTCATGTAGTAATATAATATTTTATGCAATAACATGATATTGAAATAACTACATTCTTCTACATATTTGAATTGCATATTATAGCATAAACTTAATTAGATGACATCCAAATCCTCATGTCTCATGTTTCTGAGCTCAATTCTTACATAATGTTATGTGACTGTCTAATTTGAGGCTGGTATGAGGGTACAAGCAAGCTTAGGGTACCTCATGTTTATTGTCACAACCCAACAGGAAAGGAATATCTCATTTTTGAAGACAAATTCTCACTACAAAATGTGATTTAGAGAGAGATGTTGCATTGAGTATGATCCTTAATCCCTAAGTGCTCAAACAACCATTTTTTGGTCGCTGCCCCGACTTTGGGCACAATTTTTGGGTAGAAAAAAACTTTTTTTTGAATTTTTTCTTCTTTTCTATAAAATATTGGGTTTTCTTTCAATATTTGTATTCAAAATTAAGATCACTATGGTCAGAAAAAAATCATAAGAGAAATAGCACAATGTGTTTAGAATTTTCTAGTGTTGAAAAACTTACTATTTGAGGAAAAAATTGATATTTTTATAACCAAATCTTATGCATTTTTTCACAATTCCATAGAAACCACAATTTTGCCCAATCAAAAAAGAATTCAAGTGTTCAGGATAGAAATTGTATTTTAGGTGAATTTTTGAAGTTATATCTTCAAAATTCATTTGAAGAGAATCTTGATAAAAAAATTATAATTTTGACTATATGGGTATCTTCTATATTTTGTGCTTCTCATAAACTTTTTTGACGCAAAATTCAAAAAAGTTATAGAATTTATATTTTATAACACATTTGTGTTATGTCCAAGGGTCGTTGCAAGAAACACCTGCCATTTTGTGGACACTTTGGCTATAGTACTCATGATTTTACAATACTCCCAAAAAATTAGAAAAGCACTTTTAAAAAAATATGTTTAATATGTTTAATATATATACCTTTAAAAAGAAGGTACTCTAAGAAGGAAAAGCTTAGAAAATTTTTCTAACTAGGTGAACCAGAAAAGTGCAAAATCTCATGAAAATAGGTACTTTGACAGTTTAGATTCCCTTTGGTAGATTTATGCTTTTCTACTGTGTTAATAGACCATGAAAATTCCAGCTCCAAATCATTAAATTTAGTGACTCACAACGTAGTGAAAAACTCTAAACCTCAAGGTGTGACAAATTAGCAAAAATGATTTTTAAATGGAAATTTATTTTTTAAACTTTTTGGAAAATAAAAGATATGATTATCATCAAGTTAGGCATCTCCAATAAAAATTTCAAGTTTATGGGATTTATGCTTCAAAAGTTATTGAAGATCACAAGAGAGCAACACTATTTGTGATGGAGAATAGGACCGGTGTTTCTTGCAATGACCCAGAAAATGATTCAAACTATTAAATTGTAGATGAGGGCCATTGCAAGAAACACTGTGCGGTTTTTGTAGCAGTTTGTACAATATTCATGATTTTTTGGGGAGTATTTTATAACTAGAAAAAAAATCTAATGCGAAAAAGATGTTGAATGTATACACATTTAAAAAGAAGTTTAGGTTTTTTTAGTTCTAGGAAGGAAAAGCTTAGAAAAATTCTCTAAGTAGGAGAACTACAAAAATGCAAAATTTCATGAAAATAGGTACTTTGACATTTTAATTTGTAAAACGCAAGGAATTTTTTTTCAAAGAAACTAAAAAATTGAAAATTTGGGAGAACTTGATGATCAAAAGAGATTTTGCCAAAAGAATGATCTTAAGACTATCTTGAATGTTCAGAAGTGTACGTTCAAAGGAGCCATGTTAGCACACATGTAGAAGAAATTATTGAATGTTTTGTTAAATTTCCTTTGGTAGGTGCATTTTTGTGGTCTATTTTCATCTCTAAATCATTAATTTTGGAAACTTCCTATTACCCAATAAAAACTAAAGTGCAAAGTGTGATAAATTAGCTAGATTTAAATTTTTATATATAAAATGATTTTTGAATTTAAAAAAAAATAGAGAATCTGACTGCTATCAAGTTAGACATCTCTGATGAAAATTTCAAGTTTATTGGGTTCGTATTTCAAAAAGTTACAGTGGATGATAACTCCGTCATTCCAAGTCTGACACAAAATAGTACTAGTCTTTCTTGCAATCACCCATGATTTAGTTATAGAATTGAAATTGCCAAATTCAAAAGGTTGTAATATTATAAGAAACCACTAGAAGAAAAATGTCTTGAACTTACCAAAACCATGTGGGCTGGATTTTGTTGAGTTCTCCCTTTCCAACACAAAATTATGTATTTCAATGCGTTGGAACACAGAATTTTGCGTTGGAAAGGGAGAACTCAACAAAATCCAACCCACATGGTTTGGTTGAGTTCAACACACTTTTCTCCTAATGAACAATCTAAATCCAAAATTTTTAATTTTTTCCAAAAATATTGAGTTAAATAAAGGACTTCAAAGTTTATTGTAAAGTAGAGAATCCAAAACTATCCACAAACTAAAACCCCTCATAAATTTCATTTCATTAATGAAAATGAAATTATTCAAATTTTTCCATATACTTATAAATCTACAAAACCAATGTCAAATTTTTGTTTCTTAAAAATAGTGATTTTGTCTGATGTGCCCAGAGCCCCAATTTGCTTGTCTGGAGAAAAAACTATATATCATACAATAATTTTTCAACCATGTAGTCAAATGTTATGAAAATTATTGAGCCTTAAAGGTATTCTTTGTTCCCATGTTGTGTGAAAATTTCAAAGAAAAAAAACATAAACTCCATTTGTGGTGAATTGCCCAAAAATTGCTATGTTGCCAAAAAGCACAGCTTGGTCCTTCAGGGGTTAAGAACCTTCATGGTGTTTGATCAAGGGTAATTCCATCACTATAACAAAACGTGGTAAAAATAACTGCACTCAAAATTGAGTGCGGTTCTTTTTGCCACATTTGGTTGCAGGCCGATTACACGCATAATCATCTTTTTTTGCAATTTTCGATTGCAATTTTTGGAATTTCAAAGTGTGTGATATACCATTGGAAAGGTATTTTCAAGACCTTTCTAACGGTATATCATAAGTCCTGAAATGTTAAAAATTACAGTAGGAAATTGCAGACAAAGTTGATTGCGCACTACGCGTGCACGCAATTGAACGTGGCAAAATGAACCGCACTCGATTTTGAGTGCGTTTTTTTTACTAAGTTTTGTTATAGTGCATGGAACACTTGTATTGTTTTGATGTCACATGTTATGCATTTTTCATGTCCTCTACCATACTTTTTGAATTATCAAGATAAAAAATTTATTTAATAAAAAGAGGCATACTATCTTTTWTGTTGTATTTTTTAATTTTTAATTTAAAAAATATATATTTAAAGGTTAATTTTTCTAGTTTGTTAAATTAGGGTTGTCACAGTTTTTTGAACTTACGAATATCCAAAATTAAAGAACTCGGGGAGCACTTCAAAGTCATGTTTCTACTTTTGACATGAAGCATTTTTGCAAAAAATACCTAAAAATAGAAAACATAATCCCTTCTAACTGCCTACAATGGCAAGTGCCTTGCGCACATACTTTTGCACATCTAAAATCAATAAGCTTCCATTCATTTGATGGAATCACATTTGTAAAAATTTCTTGAGGATGGAAAATGATTGTTTTTTTCCTATTTATTAATGATTTAAATGTCATAGTATTCATTTTCTTGAGATTTTGGACACTTTAAGTTTTTATATTTAAAACTTTTTTTCTATATATTTTGTATATTGTATTGTATTTATTGTTATTTAGAATTAGAATTTCTTATTTTAGAATGCCTCTAAAAGAATTAACATTATTTATTGAACTAAAACAAAACAAATAGTATAAACATTTTGTGGAATCATCATTAAGTTTCTATACAATAGATTATAGGATACTCAATGTAGGAGTACAAGGACTAATAACATCCTCCTCTTGGACATGAAATACATACTCTACATTCATTGGAATTGTATTTATTGTGAGTTGCAAATAGTTATCTAAGTCAAAAAAAGTCTAGAAGTATTAAATATAAGAATGTTAAATCATGATGTTTATAAGAAATTGGTAGAATAGTCACCTTTTAATACACATAATTTCTATTTCACATCTTGAGGCATATGGAAACTAAAAACTTCAAATTGGTGCTACAAGCTCAAAACTTCATCAAATTAGAAACCATAAAGTATATTTAAAAGATTAGATAGTCTATTTTTAAGATACAAAATGTTTGTAGCCTAAATATTTTTGAGAAAGTGTATGAATTTCAATTTTACTTTCTTGATGTTCACCATTCAATACTTCTCATGTTAACAATAAATCACTGGGTAATTCATCCATTTTCAATGGGATGGTAGAAATTTGAACTTCAAAGGAGTGAACCTTAGATCCTAGTATATACCACTTCCCACGCTTAGCGAATTGCTTAAATAATTTCCTCCCTATTCTTCAATTTAACCTAAGAACAACACGAGGAACAACAAAGGACACTAAAAGTATTAGATTGATGATTTTAGAGCTCATGGAACTCCACATTTTCATTCAACACTTTTAAGGCCTTACAATTTGGGCCTTCAAGATTGATGAAAAGGATTTTTTGGCATATTGAATGCTTATTCTTCATCTTAAACTGTAGAGGTTTGAGATACCCAATTTGGGTTGTAATATGGTGGTTTTTTGTATATTTGATATAAAAAGTGTAAAGATTGACATATACAATAGTTAAAAAAATTTGTATTCACTTTGAGCCTGATATAATGACTTGTGTCACTTCCAATTTAGATAATTATTTCAACTCCTATATGTCTGGGAGACGTCACAAAATGGCTAAGTATTCTACATGTATTGTGCCATATTATTTTGAATATGATATTAAAGGTGTACATATTAAAATGACCTCCAAATGGAAGATGTTAGTTTTTGAATTCCATCTCATGTTAGTCTTTTTCAATGCCATATTTTTCTTGCCATATTTTCATCCATCCAATTCCTCCCCTTTTGCATTAGTGATCCACCCATTACCACAAACTTATAATCTTTTTATCATAATGGCAATGCACGTGGGGAACAAACACATTAGCCCATGCTTTAACAAGGATTTGCTCACATTTTAACACTTCACCTTTGAAAAATCACAAAAGACTCAGTTTTTGTGAGATTGTCTTCATTCTTTTTTGCAAATGACTTCTCTCAAAATTTTCTATGTCTAAAAAATATGGGAGTTGACAAATAGCTTCTCCAAAGTATCGAGGTAGCAAATATGTATGGTAGCGACCAATTCTACCTTATTGCATGGAACAATCTGAAGTATCCCACTCCAAGTGCAGATAAATCTATACCTTAAATGAGGTTGTTTGTTTTGTCTGTGAAGCTAAGATTTTTTGGACCGTGCATCCTGTGCACATGTTCTTGGTACCATTGGAAAGCTTTCTCAGACTAGAGGTACACAGGCTTTCTTTTGTCGCATTCAGAGTTTTTTTTTTATGAATTAAAAAAAACTAGAAAATTGCTTTGCCTTTTATTTTGGCTGTGGCAACGGCACATGGCACACCGCTTCATTCACCTGAAATGGACTCTTAGGGCCTCTTCACACTATGGCCGTCCAAGTCGAGAGGCCGTGGGATTGAGAGTCCAAACTTTGGTGAGAGTCCATGGAAATGGGCAATAAATAGGCCCAAGTTGCAAAATCCTTATGGAAGGTGATTGTGGCTGTCCGGTCTGTCTTTTGAATTTCCAATCTTTACGCCACATTGATGGGCAAAGTACGGAGTAACATAACTTAAGTACAGAAAGTACTGAATGCCGTGGATGAGATGAGAAGACGACGGATGTCGTCGAGTTCACTGACAACCAAAGACGAAGATCGTGACTAACATCCCAACATGATCAAGATGGACCGCCATCAATTGAACGTGAATTCAAAAGTTTTTTTGCTTCTTGCCRCTACCGTACCAGAACTGAATGAGAACTGCCTGAACATCAATGATCTCCTTGAATAAATGGGTTCTCTCTTTTCTTGTTTGTTTGTTTGTTTGTTTTCGACCCTTTTTTTCAGTCCTTGTTCGGTTGAATTGGATCTTTCCTTAATAAATAAAAATGAATTGGAGAAGCGGACGGACTCCTCAGTCAAAYGGAAGCGGGCCCATCGGAGGTTGAAAGGCGACAAGAAAGCTTCAGTCTCGCATTTCTTGTGACTGTCAACAGAGCATTTTTGAAGGTTCATGATGGAGTATGGCCATCCAAGGAATCCATTTGTTGATCCTGAGCTCTACATCTGCAAATATTCTTTGGTACCTTATGTATATTAAGGTGGGTACACCCAAAAGCGCCACAAATTGGTATTGTGTCTAGTTACTATTATTAGGCTGATTAGAATTTCATATTGTCTTGTTGGTAAATGAAAGAATAGGCCAATGCACCAAAAAACGCAGCATTTGGATACAATATGCAAAATTTATTAACGGTCAAAGTTTATTTCTGAAAGCACCATCTACAGCGTGTGTACATGACTGATTTTGGAAATCTACACGGATTGTAGATGGCGCTTTAAGGTCAGGTGCGCTTTTGGGTGCACCCACCTTAGTAGCTTCAAATTGCAATGAATATATGGTCACATTCACTCAAGTTCAAGAAGAATGCTCACTTGTCAAGTTCTAGATTTTCATCATTGATGAGTATTGTATGAGATAATTGGATGATATTTATCTAGGATGACAAAACCCATGTCAGGTGGAACTTTATTGATAAATAGCGCCCAAAGGGAGAGAAACACCCAAAGGCAGATTAGCGCCTGAGGGCTTGAAGTGAGGAGATACCTCAAAGGGCAGGGATATTTATGTAGGGTGAAAACTATGACACATTTTGTGACAACARAGTCATGACATTGCATACTTAATGAAATATATATATGATTCAATTTAACTTTTGCCAATATCCCCACAAGTTGAATTTGATTGAAAAGCGGTACAAAAAATTTACATAGTCAGTTTCTTATCTTCAATTCTATCAATTTAAAACTAAAAGTTAATGCCTWGAAAAAATGTGAAGGACCACAAAAACTTGTCCTATAAGTGACTTTAAAATTTTAAAAAAAAAAACTATTCATTGAGGAATTGGACTACCTTGGTGGTACGCCTCATCTTTCTAGGGTTTCTTCAATCAATAGTAGAAAAAGAATTCTCATGGTTTAGGGGGCGATTGATTTGTTTGAACTAAAGTAGGGTGCTCACATTGAATGTTTTTTTGAGGCCTAAACAAGAGTGCAAGTTCCCCAAGTCCCCGGACTAGTAGAATACAAAAAGACATGTAGTGAAAAGAGCCCTCATTCTAAACCACTAACATAGAGGTACATTTTTCTTTCTTCAATGTACCAACATTGTATATTCTAGGATATAGTCTCCTAGAATATACATAATTAAATAGCAATTTTTTTTTTTTTTTTTTTTTTTTTTTTTGAAACAAGTGTGTTGAAGAACACATTGCAAGGGGTTTCCGTTAGGTGGAGAGGCTGATTTTGCACAAGGTAAACCACCTCGCACTGCCAGGTATCAAACCCGCAACCTCGCCTATACGGTTTGGGAGCCTTTCCACCATCATCCGGTAGTTTAGGGTCATCTCATACCAAAATAGCAATTCTTTGAGTGGGCTTGACAATACTCCTGGTCTTGACAACACTTAAACTTACATAAGTTTATGCAAGAGTCAAATGTAAGATGTAAGGTAAAGACAACTTGAAGGAATCTGCACGCCGGTTGGGCCTTCTGTGTGTTTTAGTAATTTTGTTGTCCTATAACTTAGAGTAACCTTGCCAATCACCACACAGAGGAAGTTCAAATCCTTCTCCACAACACACTAAGAACTTGCAAGCTATGAAACTTGGCACGATTATTCATTTCTGCATTAAGATTTACTACAAAAAAAAAATTGCGAAAAGATTTCCTCTTGCTAATTTAGTTGCAACTTAAATGAAACATGCTTGAAAATTCTTGAAAAAACATTGTTGCCATTCACCGCACAGTGTGCATTTTACTAAAGTTTAGTGTATTGTCTAGCGTTCGCCCAGTTCCAGGGCTCTGCGATGCTTGTCCGGTGGTTAACAAATTTAGCGTCCGCTGATTTGGAAGCGTGCGGTGAATGGCAAGGTTACTCTAGATTCTTTGTAAAATTAAATGCAACATGTAACCAGCTACAGCATTGACTGGAATGCAAAAGTTTTTAAAAATGCAACATTATTGCAGGAACTAGTAGAATGTACACATCAACACACAAAAGCTGAAAGACACAAATCCATCTGAAGCTTGAGCAGTTGAGCTTGGAAATCTTCCCTCCTACAAAAGCTTGCTTTAATTTCTTTTCTCTGTTCTCTATTGTCATGTTTTTGTTTTTGTTTTTGGAAAGTGAYGGTGTCAATTACAAAACCAAGCCAGGAGTTGTTGTCATGTTACTTCCGTTGTCATCAACATCTACACTTGTAAGTACAGTACACATTATTGGCTTTAGCTGGAGCAAGCCAGGGAGCACCCAGTGTAGCCACAAGTGCGTACACCTGTGGCTTACCCACCGACCACACCCACGTTGGAATTCAACGGTACTGTACGTGCGTGGCTGGCGTATGCTTTGTATTTTGTTTTTGGCAATGGAATTCCGTTTCCTTCGTCTCAAAAATAAAAACCCAAAAAACTACCATATACATGCATGCACGCCTTCTCCCCACCGTCTTCGAGAAACATTGTACGGTATGATCATAGCACTCAAAATTCGCAGAACTGGAAAAACGTCGAAATTCAAGATACAATATCATTGATGACGACACACTCTTTTGGCAGCTAAGTTACAATGAAAAGATCTCACACATTGTTTCAATTGTTCTGAAAAACAACAACAAGATCTCAGGTATCTGGATGGAAAAAGATGGTGTTAATGTAGGCCCGTGCAGGGTCACCTGAAATTTATGAACTAGGAAGCTTAGTCCAGTGCTGTACGTTTGGTACTTGGGAGTTTGAGGTACATGCCCTTCACCTTGCAAAATGCTGCAAAATGCGTGCAGTAAATGAAGGAGAAAAAGGGATGGGAAGTATGTACTCTACACCCACACACGATTGGCCCTTTTTTTTGGGCGAAATGGAGCCAGAAAGCACCATTTCATAGTGAAAATCTTTTTTTTGTCAAAAAAGTTTCAATCCAATTTAAAATATGGATGTAATTGTCAAATTTGGATGAAAAAGTGTATGACTTTTATTGAAAAGTGTTTTATGGTACAAAAGATGGATGTACGAAGAAATAAAATGCTTCACCAAATTTTAAGTGGTCGCCATCCTGGCACTTTTTCAAAAAAAAAAAAAAAAACGGGTTGCCGACGATCTACACTAATGAGACGGAAACTCAGCATTTTTACTATTATCAAATAGTCTGAACAAGTTCTTTTATTGAATCGTATTGGCAAGCAAAAGGGGATTCTAAAGCACTTTAGTATGCATTATTTGGATGTCGTATGAATAAGTTGTGAAATTTCAAAGTATTGTTTGTTGTTATGAATTGCAAATTGTTTGAGATATGTTATAGAGAAGAATGATCTGATAGAGGAAGAGGTGTGATTTTTGAGGTTAGCAACTTGTAATTTGTTAATTTGTTAAGAGAATGTGAGTGGAATTCTCTACAGATGCTTGGATCCATTTGTTTGTTTTCATATGAGTTTGGGGTTGCTTAGCCTAGTTCACAAATTAGAATTGGGCACATAGTGATGGTGATTATAATACATGAGTGTGATTTTCTTAAATAACTAGAATTGAATGAAAAGTGAGAGAGAATGGCATGAAGCTTACAACCTTAGATCTATCAATGCATTGATGACCCGTTCTCTCTTTGCATGAAAAAAGTGACATCAATTTTTATTCTAAGTTCTAAGAGCATCTCCAATAATGTAGTCTCAGGAAACAATCCCTATTTCGTCAAATGATAGGGCATTCCATGTGGATTGCCCTAGGGGTCAAAATAAATTGATCCAATGCAAAGCTGGAAATGTAAAACTTCAAATGAACTTTTGCACTATAAAAAACAAAGGTTAATATGCTACATCGGAAAAAGACTTTTTGTACAAACAAGGGATGACCTAATTTATTAGCACACATGACTATTTCTACAATGAGTCAACTTGCAGGCCCTTCATATTTTGTAAAATTGCTAGGTTTGGGAAGGAAAATGATGGACCCAAGAATAACAAGAGAGCTATATTGATTGCATTGGGGAGTGTTCTTTTGAAGATGGTCCTTCACTATGCTTGAAAGTTGATTGCATTGGAGATGCTCTAACCAACTTAAAACTTAAAGTTAGTAGTGGATATAGGTTGTTTTATAAACAACCAAATATACATTATTGTGAATGAACTCTTCATCACCTTATGTTACTAGTAGGCACATTTGAAACGATACAATCTTCTACATATTAAGAATAGACCCTCATATCACGGCAAAAAATAATCACATTCCACATCTTTTGCAAGCACCACAAGCATTTTGAAAGTCAAAACCTAAATTTTCACATAGTTCTTGGTTCAGATTTTTTATAAGCTTATCTAAGAAAATGTAGCTCCAATAATCTAGTTTTTACTTCATTTTAGTTTCTTTCAAAAAATTTAAAGTTGTAATTTTGTGACACTCTGAAGATTGCATCTTGAAAGCTTAACCCCTAAAAGCCCAAGGGGTTTGGACAAAACACAAATGTATTATAAAATATAAATTCTATAAATTTTTTGGAGTTTGCATTAAAGAAGTTTATGTGAAGCACAACAAGTAGAAGATATCCGTACGGTCAAAATTATAAAATTATTTTCAGATTCTCTTCAATTGAATTTTGAAGATATAACCTCAAAAATTCACCAAAAATACAATTTCTATCCATAACACTTGAATTTTTTTTGATTGGTCAAAATAGTGGTTTCTGTTGAATTGTAAAAAAATGCATAAGATTTGGTCATACAAATTTCAATTCGTTCCTCAAATAGTAAGGTTTTCAACACTAGAAAATTCTAAACACATTGTGCTGTTTCTCTTATGATTTTTTTTTAATGTTGTGATTTTAGTTTTGAATATAAATACTGAAAGAAAACCCAATATTTTCAAGGAAAAAAAAAATTCAAAAAAAAGTTTTTTTCTGCCCAAAAATTCTGCCCGAAGTTGGGCAACGACCAAAAAATGGTCGTTTGAGCGCTTAGGGGTTAAAATACACCACTTTTGAACTTTTCCTATCAAATTTCTCCTGGTGTAAGCTCAAGGCATATGTGAATTATCCCATGATTTTTATCACTATTATTTCCATTTTCGTTAAAAATTGTACTATTTTAAGCATTTTTGTAATTATTTTAATTTTTACCAAGAAATTTCTTCAAAAATCATATAAAATTGACTTTGATGTTTTTTTAATTATGAAAAAATGAGAGTAAATTTTAGACATATATTGCTACATTTGAAAAATATCAAAATGTAGAAATGTGTGTTTCAATGTAGAAATCTAGTGAAGTTTGACGTATTTAACGTTATTTTTTGGGGAAAATTAAATACAGAGTAATTAAAAATCGCCACATTTCTTGTGATCCATATTTTTACACCATGATTTTCATACATTTCTTCATATAGAAACAACAAAAAATCCTTAATCTATGGCAAACATGAAAATTACTTTTTGAAGCCTTCTAAATTTTAGATACGGTATTGGTCCCATCTTTTCTTGGCATATGTAAATCACATCTCCTTTATAAATCGGTATTTGGTCCCATCTTTTTTGGCATATGTAAATTACATCTTGTTCCTAAATTGGTCGTTCATGAGCCACCATGACAATCTAAAAAAACTTGTTGCAATACACAATTGAAGATTGGAATTGAAGCCTCCATTTTATCACCATACCCCTTGAAAAGATGTGAACTCCCTATTCGACTTCAGCTTCTCCCCCTTCCTGGAAATTCTAGAGGTGTTGATCTCGCATTAGAAACCCCCAAAGTTGTGGATCCTGTGAAAAAATCTAGTTTTTGATAATTGTCAAATGGATGATCTTGGCCATCCAAAACGGATACAAAATATGGTTACAAAATACAAACTAAAATAGGGATATAAAATATGGTAATTGATATAAAATAAATACAAAATACAGATAAAAATACAAGTACGCTGACATAATTCCACTAGAATATCCCATATCAAATGCACTCGGAAATGAGTTCCAAAAATACAAGTGTGCAGAGGTGAATGGGTGTTTCCAAAATTAAACATGTTTCATTTAATTGGAAAGTGGCATTCACTCACAATCCACTCAAACGATGGTTAGAAGAAAAAAAATGCTACTAAAGTAGTCTGCTCTTAAAGCACCCATGCTCAATCATTATACAAAGGTACATCTTGCTTTCTTCAATGTACCAACAATGTACATTTCAGGAAGTGGTCACTTTTAGTGACCACTGCATTACACCTTCAAAAATTTGTACCTAATTCCTTGAAGGTCCAAAAATTACGAAACCACTTGGGTTAGATGCCAATTTCTTTTTTCTTCCTATGAAAATTTACTGAAAATTATTTCAAGGAGTTCAGCTTCCCTGAAAACACAATTAGCTCTTAAATGATCGTTCTGTACCTTACCACATCCTCATCCCGGCAATGGTAGAATTCGTCTGATGCCATAACAAAAGCACGTTGTGAGGCTCCTCAGGGCGGGCACTGGGCGGAGATTGATCTTGTAAAGGAGKCTGAAAGCTCTACTTTCCTGATTTCCAAAGTGGTCAAAAAGTGTCACTCTATTTAACTTATTATACTGTGTACTAGAATTTGAAGACTAGAATTTGAAGAACTGGAGGAGATCATGCTGTAAGTTATCCATTTGTGTAGAATTGATGACTTCTGAAACTCAGGTCAAACTGAACTGTCCTTGTGAAATGATGAAAATGGAGTGCAAAATGGGATCCATTAATTGAGTAGTGGTTTTTTATTTTTATCATTTTGGACAAAGTAGACCGAGATTTCTTCAATAGTAGTGCAATACTTGGGCGATACTTGGGTGGTCTGAAAGCATGCTAATAGGAGTCACATGTGGACCGTATTGAAGTGTTTATGGAGGTTCTTATTGGAATATTTTATTCACAAATTGTTGCTTATTCATCCAAAATAGTCCTTATTTCTTTAGTCCTTCATTATAAATTCATAATGAAATATTCCGTACCAAAAATTGTTGTTTAGCCATCCAAAATAGTCAGTTAGATGATCCTGCATTATTTTCAGTTTGCATTACAATTGAAAAATCATTTTGAGAGAGACGATATGGATTGCAAGGATAAGTTCAATGGATATAGATGATCATGCCGTTTTGCAAACTGTTGAATGGCACACCCGAATGAAGGTAGAGGATCCAAGCAACTTCCTTACCCTAAATATTCTTTTGAATCAGCATATAGCTCCAAGCCATTTGGAGTTCATTTAAGATTGTTATGTCAGCCAATTTTACTTTTGCTTATAAGTTTTTCAGGAACTGAACCAGAGATTTATACAAGAGTGGTAATTCTCTCCAACCCCATTTGCAATGAAACTCATTTTCATTTGTTCCCCCATATGAAAAAAAAACGAATTTTTTTATAGAGAAATCTAACTAGAAATCCATTGATTCACTGAATGCATCATTCGAAAAACACCCAAATAATGCACCAATTGATGTCCATGAGTTGCACAATCAGGAATTGATGAAACACTACCTTAAGGGAGTCTGCTCGTAAAGCGCCCATGCTCTAAAAACAATCATGATACAGAGGTACATTTTGTTTTCTTCAATATACCAACAGTGTACATTTCAGGAGGTGGTCGCTTTTAGTGACCTCTACATTACAACTTCAAAAATTTGTAACTAATTCCTTGAAGGTCCGAAAAATATGAAACCACTTGGGTTAGATGCTCATTCCTTTTTTCTTCCTATGAAAATTCACTGAAAATTGTTTCAAGGAGTTTAGCTTCCTTAAAGACGCAATCAGCTCTTAAATGGTCGCTTTAAGAGCAGTCTAACTTACAAGAATTTGCTATCATGCAGTATGAGATATTTTTTTGTACTGTGAGTATGTGAGGCTCACTGGTGCATGCTGTGAATGAACTCCAACGAGCATGATGTGTATTCATGGTATGTCAAGTATGATTGACTAAGTCCACAAACCATATTCACTACCAGCAATGTTTTTTATTCAAGAAAATCTTATTTTAAAAATGAATTAAGGAGGAGGAAGAGGAAGTGAGTGACAAACTTTCAGCAAATCTTAACTTAAACAATTCAATGAGATGAGAGTCATGTCCATGCAATATTTAGAAAAATATCCAGCCCATCAATCAATTGGTTCAACAGCGGATTAGTGATTTTGAAGGGTACCATATTTGCATAATTTGCATGCAATGAATTACTCCAACCGATTCTACCCGATTGATAACCATTTGTCTTTGGGAGCTTCACTTGAAATCCAGCCATACCCTTGGAAAATCCTCCCATATTTCTGTTTTTCCCTACTTCTAAATTAGTCGATTTCCTGCTCACTTCGAAGAAATGCAAGTACAATTTTTTTTTTTTTTTTTTTTTTTTTTTTTTTTTTTTTTTTTTTTTTTTTTTTTTTTTTTTTTTTTTTTTTTTTTTTTTTTCCTATTTTTTAAGTACCCAGTCAAATTACGCCTTGTTTCCAATGCATCCAATTTTACTACCTAATTTAATGATTTGAATTTCAACCGATCCAAAGTTCCCATTTTGATCAGCTCATCTTACATTAGCTGCCGATTTTTCCCGGACATTGGATGAGAGTCATAAGATTGGCCCCCTGCAGTTGCCGTGGTCAACCTGATGCAGGGACCCATGGCCAGTGTGGTCAAGTAGTCTTTCTCACAAAGAATCAGTCTTTGCCATGCCATGTTCATTCATGCATCATTCTGTGAAATTGAGTCCCCAATTTAGGCCTCTGTGGAAGCCCTAAACAAAACAATGGAACCTATGACCGTGGAGTCAAACTTGAAGCTCCCTCATACGTGCTCTTCATTTCTTCACTATTTAGATAGATAGAGATAACTTAACTCTTAAACATAGAGGAGGACGTTTTGTGTCCGATGGATGACAAAGAATCTTTTTGTATAGAACAGAAGTGCAACTATTCATCCTCAGAATTTTGTGTGAAAAGAGGAGATCTTCTAAAGTACTTCAACTTCCAATGAGTGCTTTTGGATTTTCTTAAACCAGTGATTCCCAAGGTATCCAAATGGATGATTTCTACGATCAGCATTTCAGCTTGTAGGATATGGAAAATTCATTGAGAAATTGAACTCAATGCGTGGATAAGGATGAGGAAGAATGAAAAAGAAAAGGAGATTTTTCCTCAAGAATGAATATTTTAATCAATATAAATGTCGAATTTTCATTTACGGTAAGCTTTGGCAATTCTCTCTAATCAAGGAAAGAAGAGAGATGAGTACGTGGATGAGAAGGTACGAACAAAAAAAATCTTTTTCTATGAATAGTGCATCCACATGTTGTCCACAATAGGTCGCTTTATAAAGCCATCTTAGGGAGGTTGTTTGAAATAGGTACCTCTACCCTTTATGAGTGAAATTTTTGTGGTTTTATTTTTCATAGAGGAAATCACATGCCTATAATAGTTGTGATCAAGTTTTCAAAAAAAATATTGAGAAAATTTCAAATTATCCACCAWAAAATTTTTGCMCCCCCCCCCCCCCCCCGAAGGAAATTCATATCAAATACTCCAAAATTGTGTTCAAAACATCTAAAAATTTCAAAATAGAAGTACATTATAGTGTAGAATGTTGTAGTATAAAGAAAACTTTCGAGTCACTCCATAAACTAGAAACATGGTTATAGATTTTGAGCTTCAAACTTCACTCAAATAATTATTTTAAAAAAATTTAAAATTTTCAAGGGGAGTAGAAACTGCAATTTAGAAGCTCCATTTTGTTAGTCTTTTTTCAATAGCAAAAGAAATAGTTTTGAATGTCAGTCAAGTTTTAAGGGAAAACTCAAATTATTGAAATATATTGGATAGTATCCTATTATTTTAATAAATGATCTCATACAAAATCAAAAGAACAACTAAAATATATTTAATTGAACTCAAAGATGTGGATATAGCATGGATGTAAAGTTACACAAAAAAATTGGATGAAAATCATCTATTTTTATTGTACACAAAGCATCCAAAGGACACAAAATGTCCTCAACATCCTTTTAGGGTCAATTTGTGATTAGAAAAACTATGATGGATGAGAAAATTAACCCTTACATGAGGGAGCAAGTTGAAATAACATTTTGAAAAGTCAAAGTTGAATTTCATATAGTTTGTGCTTTTAAATGTCTCATGCTTGACTAAGAAATTGTAGCTCCAATAAAAAATCTAGTTTTCATTCCAACTTCATTTTTGTCAAAATTTTAAAATTCAGTGTAAGACTTTGAAGGGAGAGACTTTGTAGCCGTGGTTTCTGTTACAACTGAATAGGACACCATTCGATTGTAGAGCATCCAGCTACAGTCCAAAAATTGTTATCCCCCAAAGGAATGAGGATTCCACTTTGGATTTTTAGAAAACTTGGATAGGCTTTGTTGAAGTCATGATTGAAATTTTTACATGCTCACCAACTTCCGCCTCATAATTTTGTCAAAGATGAAATTAAAGATATGGAAGTTAATTTGGTGAAATTTTTTTATACCTATTCTCAATCCATTTTTCAACATATTGACTAAAACACACAAGCTATGGGATATCCATGTTTTTTTATAAATATTGAAAGGTAAAACTTCACCTTTTAGAAGGGCTACAAGAAATACTTTTTGAAGTTTTAGGCACATTGTTGGTGGGGAGATTCACTCTAAACTTTGGGAAGGATGTACTTGAACAAGTTAAATAATTTATTGATGAATCTATGGTTGGATTTGTAGAAAATATAATAAGATGAGGATTTTGATCTTGCTTTTGAAATAAGGATTTTGACAAAAAAAATACAAAATTCAACTTAAGGTGGGCACCTCAAAATGCACCACTTCTAAGCCACCATCTTCACCATCTTTACTTTGTATACATCTTCCCAATTCATAATGTATCTATGTGGAAGAAACTATTTTAGAACTCCAAACTTTGTTCCTTCATAATTTYTGCACAYTGTATCCAAATGTCATGTTTTTTACTCAATTGGAGCCTCTTTTCATGTGTCAATAAGAAAATATGAARATTTGACAAGTTTAGTWATAGTAACTAGGTACAGTAGCAAAAAGTGTGGGTTTAAAGGACACCTACCTTACATTGGTTTGCTAAGGTAAGAGCACCTATTCCCAACCCATACCTAATTAGTCATACCCAACTTGTAAAAAGCATATATTTTCAACCAAGGCTAGAACCAATTTCCAAAAATAAATTGAAATGTTTTTTTTTCCCCTTTTCAAGGTTGGAACTAATAGAGTTATGACACATGTCCGAAAATATTGAACAAGAAAGTAAAAAGTGGTGAGTAGGAAAGTAGTTCTTGAATGATTGGAATTGATAGAGTAGACATTTGCTACAGGTTTAGAGCACTTTTGGGCTCCCCAAAAGTTCATAGTAATTTTACTTTCAAGAATAATATTACAAAAAATTTGCAATCCGCATGTTTCCTATCTTGCTACATAGGAAAAAATTGCATTGCCTCATACTATTAATAGGAGGAGGCTCATGAATTGCCTAGGCATTTTCAATCACCTCTATAAAGGTGTAGAAAGAGTGCATGATTATTTCGTAAATAGACAAAAGTTTTTTATGTCAAAGAGTGTCATCACATGTAAGTGGTTTTAGGATCTAATGTAGATGATAAGGGGTAGCTTTAAGGGGTAGTTTAGTGTTTGATTCTTGCTGATAATTGTGTTTAGAATTTTATTATGGTAAAATGTACACTCATGTACTTTTGTACACTAAAGTTTGATTTATAGATGTCAAAGACTTGAATGGAAACATGATCCAATTTTCTTGATATGCATTGTATGCATTAAGATCTTTATGATCATCTTTAGCTTTGTATATATCAAGATTTAGATTGATTTGTTCTATTCAAACACATTTCATAATTCATACTACATTAATCTATGCTCATAAATAGCTATCTATACACCTTTTACTTTGAATAATTGTATTTAATTCATTCCAACTCTATAATTTTCAATTAAAATTGCCACTCAACTGTTTTTCATTTCTCTTACTACCAAAAAGATTTAAAAAAAGATTTCAATAGACAATTCAAGAACCTTCTACCAATTACCTTATTTTGATCCGTCCCCAAATCCTTTCAATGAATAAGTTGTGGATGGTCCCCTACCTTATAATACAAAATCCTACAAAAGCCTCAAAGTATATAAAGTACCAACATCCAAGAATTTTTTTAAGTTTACAAGCTATTTTCCTTCAATTCCCAAATTGGATCAATTTTCCAAGTAGGGTCAAATTATTTCCWCTATTTTTCACTCAACATGAAAATTTTACAAATTTTTCTACCAATTTTTCGCCAAGAGTTTCCAAATTGCAACTAGTTTTTTTCCCAATTGCCCGAGCTAACTTTGAACTAGCCACGAGTTCTTCGTGAACATTGTGAAGTCTATTAAAATAGGAGATCCTAAAATGGAGCGGGTTCTAAAATGTAACACGCTACGGAGGTACATTTTTCACTTTTCAATGTACAAGCAGTCTACATTTGAGGAGGTGGTCGGTTATAGAGCCCATTGAAATGCACTTTTCTGCAACTTCAAAAATTCATAACTAATTCCACAAAGCTCCAAAAAATATAAAACGACTTGGGTTAGATGCCAATTCCACTTGTCTTTCAAGAAAAATTTACTGAAAATCATTTCAAGCAGTTACACCTTGCCAAAATTCAGCTTCAGCTCTTAGATGGGCCATTCAAGGACCTCCTACCTTACGAAAATAGACGCTGAACATTTATTCAGTTGGGGCAAAGTTCGTCTGACATAAAGTGAATCGGATTGGAACTCCTAGTCTGAACGTAGTCAACGCACTCMAAGAATCAACTGAAASTTTGASTCACGAGGCAAGAGAAGGAGGCCAYAATAAGATTCATCATTGTCGATCTTTACTGGCAGCAACTGACAACTATCATAACCTTCACAAGCTTTAAATAAGATCACATCAGTCTCCAACTCTGCATTTTGGTTATATAACAATTTAGAACGAACTTAAGCTTCGTCACTTTCGTAGTCCTCTTCATCGACAAAACTGAACAGGGAAGCATCAGCTGCACTGGCAGTAGCCAGTGCTTGGAAATCACTATGCGGATCACTACTAATCAAATGTCYGTCGTCTTCACTCCAAAAYGACGACCTTGGATCTTCACTGCCGAAGGAAGCGCCAGGGTTCTCAGAGTCTGCAAGTGTCCCAGAAATGATGACTTTCGCAGAAATATATGAGATRGTTCCAATTGGATCCTCTCTCTCAAAATCATTGCTGATTTTTACCTCTTTTGAACTTCGAAATCTGGAACTTCCATGTRAACAGGCCGCCTCTGTACCATAATCWGCAGRTTGTGTAGAGCCATGGGTAKATCTGTCGGAAGAAATASGAGAGCTATTGGGCATGCTTGCAGATTTTCTGTAGCTTCTTAGATGGGTCATACCAAATCGATCCATRGCATTCAAAATGCCTGTACTGATTTCCGGTACTGCGCTCAACAGGGTAGTTGGAAATGATGAATGCCTGGTTGTGTCATTTGCATCACATGGTTGACGACTCCAGTCTTGTTCTCGGATGTCTCGTTTCTCTGTGGATCGGGTTGCCGACATGCCGGAACTTTCTTCCTCTTCTCCTTCACTGTCTGCAAGTTTCAATTCTCAGAATCAGAATCAGAATCAGAATCAGAACCATTTCCAGCCGTAGAGGAAGCTAAGTCCAGGTGTGCCAAAATCCAAAGCACCTAAAATCGGTAAATCATTGCTGGGAATTTATGTCGAGAGATAAGAGTTGTAGTTTATGTGATACAAGAAAAGTATGACGACTGCAAAAATTGAAACAGAAATCTGAACCAAAAGAATAAAAAGAGCAAACCTGAAAATATTTTTATCTCGTCATCTGCATATGGATCGATGCACGAAGATGTTCTGCCAGCAGCCGAATCTAAAGGCAAGCTATACCTCATTAGACTCGTAGGAGCTGAATCTCCTACACTGGTAGCTTGTAGAATCGGGGAATTAGTGTCCACCAAGTCCAGTTCTACTTGGAATCCTACTGCCTCCTGAAGTCCCTGCATTTAGGACATTGTTAGAGATCGAAATGCTCTAAACAAGCTCCTAAAAAGTTACATCTTAAGTAAAATGGTATTAGATCCGAGTAGCCGTAATCATGTTATATGAGTCCCCTCTACAACAGTTACGACAAGGTAAGATCTAATTTCCTGGAGATGCATTGGTATGCCAAGTCTATTTGTGGAGATTTGAGTTCTATATATTAGAATTCTGCGTCAAGTCGGCATAAATAACCCGAGGTCAGAGAAAGTTCCTTGAACCAAGGACCAACTCCCTCAAAACACATGATCACATCAACTTGATTCAGTACCATAACATTATTCAGCAAWGAGCCAGGGGTGTGCCTGGGAGGGCTCGTAGATAATTTGTTGACCTGACATAAACCAAATCACCATGCAGCCCAAAGTCGGTTTTAACTTGGTCTAAATTGTCAACCTACAAAGTCAGTTTCTCTAACCTTGGAAACATGTTAAGCTTAAAATTCTTGGGAACAATCAGACAAGCTGAATAATGTGATGACCGCTATAAATGTCAGAACACTTTAGATTCCTTGATTTATGGAGGAAAAGTCCATAATGTAGAGGATCCGTGAAGGGATCTTACCTTATCAAATCCATCGAAGTCATCTGCCCGAAGAAAAAAATTTCCGTCCATCAAATTCGTATTTAACCAACTGTTGTCAAAAGAACAACTTGGTTATCGACAGATGAAACATAGCATCTAAGATAATGAGATACTCCAAATTTCAGAATACAAAAAAGAACACTTTGTATGACTCGCTGCACCGTTGCACACCGGGTTCTATTCAACCGAAAACGGAGAAATTTCTCAAGCTTCAGAGGTCAGATAATCACCAGGAAAAATCAACATTATAACACTGGAACTGAATTTTGAAGTCCCCGTTAACTGTAGCAGCACGTCCGCCATCAGGCAGTTCAAATACGAAGTCCCCTTYTCTAATGGCACTCAACCATAAGTCTTCAGTCTGCACGACCATCAAAATATAGCATTCAGATTGTATTCGAACCAGTATCACTGTGCCACGGTGAGCAGAAAACTTTGAATTGCAAAATTAAGAAATAGAAAGCCGAATGCGGATAATGCATGTATCTCCGGGACTGAGTATCTGCCCCATCTTAATAGAAGGAAAATAAATCAGAGATGTGAAATGGGAAAACAAACGCACCAACATGGACGTTGTATCGGGATGCTTCATGCTCCTGAATAGTACACCTGTGCATTTTTATGTATATCCCAGGTCAGTRCCGGTAAGCCAGGAACTATATGGAAACTTCAGGCCCGATTCTAAGAAAAGAGCATATCAACCAGAGGCATATCAACATAGAAATCAATGGTAATGATACTGATAGGGCTCACAAAAACGAGAACCCACGAAAGGGACAACAAAAGCAGTACCTTCATGGTCTGAGACTGTCAGAGCAGGACAAATCCAAGTCGGGCAGTTGATCAGGCGTATACTCCTCAAGGCACATCTGCAGTCAATATAAACAGCGCAAGCGTCAACAAAGAGAACATAAATTTACAATATGAAGCATACATGGGCAGCGCTCAGATGGATCAGAGAACACCATTCCAAATATTGGGCATATTCCAAGCTAATACCAACCGTTAGCCTTACACTATTGGCAGTAGCCTTCATTTCATGAAAATGTACAAACCGTCCTGTCATCTCAGTTTGTACCATTGTCTAAACATGCTTAGCAGGATACTATATCCAGGACAACATATAAGGCACTTTTGCATAAACTCGTGATTATGAAATGGTCTGCAGAACACCTTCGTCCAGTTGGAATATATCCATGGTATTTTCTCAGAACCTTCTCGTAGTAGTTCACGTACCGCTGTCACATTACAAGAGATCACGGTAAGATTCATGTTTAGGAGCTCTTTAATAAAGCGAAAGAAAAGAGGAACTGGATCCACATTGCGCATTCCAAAACGAAACTATTCCGTGCAGCATTGTGTTTTCGTGATACTGAGGTATTAAGAGTCCGAACCTGGTGTACAAGGTGCACATCATTCAGAACAATGAAAACTGACACTTACAAGCTGGCTAGGAAGATTCAGGCCATTGCTTTCCACAGATCGTTTCTGGTTGTAGTGGTTCACTGATTCTTCTGCGGTAGGGTAGAACTGCAATAACAAGCAAACCCATAAACTGTTAATCAAACACGCTCTCTGAATAGACGAGTAATGCAGCAAGAAGACCTTGACTTCGAAGTAAACCATAACAAGTTTTTAAAAAAAAGAATTCGAAACATAACATGGAATCTTAAGCTTAGAAGCTGATTGAGAGGAACGTGATGAGCTCGAGGCACACGGCATCGAATACAGAATCAATCTCTCTCTTCAAAAACACAAGGAGAGGCACATACTTTGAGGTGAAGRAGAAGACAGGATATCATAAGTCCAGTGCGGGCCATCCCTCCTTTGCAGTGCACCACTACCACATTCTCAAGGCCTTCTTTGAGCCATGCATGGGCAGACTCACAAAAGGCTGCCACAAGCTGCAAAGGAGGACAATTGCTAMCTTGAAAAGGAAAGCATGCCACCTGCACGGTAAAAAGCCCCTTAATACCACAGTATATRGCATGATTATTGASAAAATACATGCACACTATTCACTCCAGACCTTGCAGTACTMGTTCAGAAGATAATAACGATTAAATTATTAAGATTCAACTCATTACAGTCAAATTGATATCACATCCACTTTAAAGCCAGTCTTGATCAACAACATTTGAGCTCACTGATAATCGGAAGCATTAWACGAGAAATGAAAGTACCTTGCCAATGGGAATCTTAATGATGATGAGAACATACCTTGTCATGAAGAAGCGAGGTATCATASAGTTTCTCCGAGCATAGATTAAAGATTTTGTATCTGCCCTGCGAATGCAAATGTGGAAAAAGATCAACATCATTTTACTCCAAAAAAMCTAGGTAAATGCAAACCAGTTTCTCGTGAGAAATTATCCACGACWTCGTACAAATAGAATTGACGGATAATGTACCTGATGCTCGGCATCGCAAAATGCGATAAGCTCCTCCGCGAGGTCTTGATGATTAGCCTAGAAAAAAAAATGTYGTGCAGTRAGAAAGGACACCATYGAGATTCATARYRAACATCCACACAAGAAAATATTTCGCATGTGAACTGCAGCTTACAYCAACCATAAGAGTGCTTGCCACCGACCATACCCATGGTAGCATTTCAGGAATGTCTCAAGAGAACCCACCTCCGTATACCCTAGAATGCTGGAACTGGTATGAGCGCCACGAAAACCCACTGCAATAATACCCTCAGTGATGTACACCATGTCAAGGTGTAAACCACCATCCTGCAACCAAATGAAWACTACTACTATCATRAGGCTACCCTTGAGGCAATAAAGTGAAGGATACTGTTTGCAGCACTTGAAACATTSTAACAATTGTAGAAGTGTGATAGAGCAGTATAGTGTGATAAAGCATGATGTGTGTGATAGAGCATCATCATTAAGATTACCATTGGCAAGATAGAGAACCTCTAAATTAAAGTACCTTGCCAATGGGAATCTTAATGATGATAGTGTGATAGAGCAGTGGACAGATGTTTGGCTACACGAGCCAAATCTGTTCAGGTCAATTTCCATCATAAAAATATATATTTCCATTGCGAAGTCAGTAGCCATAGACATGGACCGTTGAGCTCATGGCAAACTACGAGTTCAGTGCATTTAGACGTATGTTTTGGAAGCTCCAWTGACAAAGTTAGTTGATTGCATGCATCTCGATATACCTGGTACCGTAGACTATTCTGGGACACGAGATGCCGTGCCTTGTCTTGGACAGCCTTGACAGCATTCTTCGAAGAATCCAGAAACCCTTTGGTGAGCACACCAAACGAAGTCTCCAACTCTTCGATTGGAAACACCCTTGATGAGGGTCGCCTGGAAGATGGTGACTCCGARAAGAGGCTGTAAGGAGAGGACTCAGGAACCTCAGGCTCCGCTATTGGTTTGGACCGAAAGCTCCGAGCCMATTTGGAGATGCCAGAGAATGAGTCCGCCTTGAACCCTTGCTCTCGGTCATGGCTTGAAAGGCTAGAAAATGACCGTGAGAGAGACCTCCCGATGGAAAAMCCCTGCTCCTTGTGTGCAAAGCTCGATGATCGAGTGGCTGACTTARTCGAGGATGGMRCAGGGTCAGTACAGGGACGGGAAGTACTCTGGTCTGCTTTCGAGTCCCGAGTAGCTGCAAAGGACGATGACCTAAAGAAGGATTTGGCGAACATGGCTGGCCCATCTCCTTGACTTGGAACTCTCGGGTCAGTCTCCAGAGGTGTGGATTCTACGGCGAGCTTAAACGGAGAAGGCTCGGAGGAGTGACTATCTGAGTGCAGAGTTTTTCCGATCTTCGACCCGAGAGATGAGAACGTCAGAGATCTCGACAAAGGAATAGCTAAATGCCCCTAATGTGTAAAGTTTGCACACACCATCGTGATGCGATGGGGCTTAGTCAAATATGCTTAAATAGAAATCGCTACACTAATTTGTCCTATTTGTGTATATAGCACTAATTTATGATAGTCACATTGTTTGTGAAGTAATTGAATTATTGGAATTAGTAGTTAAGGTTGACAAAGAAAAATCTATAAATAAATGCTAGAATTTGGGGGGGGTTCAAAATTTTATATACAAGGCTTTTTTGGATAGAATATCTCTAATTTTAACATCCATCAAACTTCATTTTTGTAAAATCAATAATATTTGAAAACAAATGAATGGCCCAAACCACTGAGTATAGTAATGTGCTATAATACTACTAAATTGTATAAATTTAGACAAACATAATATTTTGTAGTAATACTCATATTATAAGTGACAATAATTCTAGACTTTCATTAATACCGCAATACAAATTAGTGTTGTTCACTGTTGAACGCTTGCTATTGGGAAGAATAAAAATGTTGTTTTTTCAATTCATGATATCACCAAAGTTTATAAAACAATATTATGTGTCCATAAAGAACATAATTTTGTGAGAAGGGGTACAAGATAGAGTCATGTTGGGAAAGGTTTTGAGCTTTGCTTGTGATTACCTTATATTACATGAGTTTTTGGAGGGCTGGAGGGCCATTTCGGCGCCGTTCCCAGCTCCGTCCCCAGCTCCGTCCCCGGGAACGCGACAGCAAATTTTTTTTTTAAGTCTTAAAACTGAAAAACAAAGTTAAGTTTTTTTCTTTTTTTTTCCCAAAAATCTGACCTGGCAGTCGCTCGGACAGGTCAGCACAGGCAGGGAATGGCGGGTTTTAGCGGATTTCGACTGGGTTTCGGCTGGGGAACTCACAGCCCTCTCGGGAGACCAAAACACATCTAATGTATTTGCTATAATCAACTAATATTTTGCATACCAACTCAATTTATTGCCCAAATTTTTATAATTAGAATTTTTATTGAATTCTATTAATGTTTTTMATTCTACAATTTAAATTTCATTTTCAATGATTCACTGTACATAAATTTCAATTCTCATCAAATTTTAGATTCAACACTTGGTTGTCAAAATTTGATTTCTATAAGGTAGGCCCCCTCCCAAATGGCACCTAACCTTAAACTGCCATTTTTAGAGTGTGTACATCTTCAAAACCAATTATGTATATATGTGTAAGCAACGCTTTTAGAAACAAACTTTGACCCTCCTTAACTTTTACATATTGTATCCAAATGGCATGTTCTTTGGTGCATTAGAACCTCCTTTCACTTGCCAACTAGACAATATGAAATTTTGTCTAGCCTAGTAATAGTAACTAGGCACAGTTCCAATTTGTGGCGCTTTTGGGTGTACCCACCTTATCTCATTTCAAGTAAGTACATTAAATACAACATGAAGATGTGTCACTTTGGGCCAAAAATAATATTATTATATTGAATTTGACATGCATGTGAGGTAAATAATAAACACCATATATTCTGTATCTTAAAGGGTTAATAAACAATATCTTCTATATATATATATTATCATTTAGGGTGATTGTCTTTACTAATATTTAGGAGGATTCTACAAAGTTCATTTCAATCTTCATTAAGATAAAACAACCTATTGTTGTTATTTGACCCATAGTGGTCACCTATGAAGTGGCCCCATTGTGGTTTTATTTAGTTATGTGAGATCTGGCCACAATCAATGTCTTACGTAATAGTGATGGAGTGATTAGTGACCATGGAAGGGACTTCCAACTTTTTTAGTGTGAAATTCATTACAAGGATTGACTTTTAAGGCATTCCATGTTAGAAAATATTGTGATTGCATTAGGGAGTGAGATGAGCATCATGGATTCAGATTTTGTTGGCTATGGGTGGTCTACATACCTTTTTGGGCCATGGAGCATTGAACACTTAAAAAATTCCTAGCAAATTCATACTTTATCTAAAAAATATAACATCAATCGCATTTGCTACTTTTCACACTTGTCTTTGCATGGGGAAAAAATTGAAAAAATTCAACACTAGCGTGAGGCCAAACTCCAAATTCTGACCACAATGGGTTGTCTTACCTTAGATAGTCAGGATACATCTTTTACTAATAATTAACATGGTTGATTGGTTTCAGAGCATGGCCACCCATTCACGGCCCATGCGGGTCCAATTTCAGGGTGGCCCGGGCCCGGCTCCTCCCGGGTTCTATTTGGCCGGGGCAGACCCCCACTCATTCCGGGCCCATGCGGCCAAAGTCAATCTCACGAATTAATAAGTCAAAGTCAATCTCACTAGTTAGCCGCAACTTGCCAGATTTTAAGTGAAAGTTGTCAGGTTTTGGAAATTTGAGAATGGTTTAAAAATAAAGTCATTATCAAATATCATTATCCTAAAATTAAGAAAAAATTAAAAAAACTCTCAAAGTGAGCATGAGGAATCCTTAAGTACTCCTCAACCACAGCTCAAGCACACTTTATTCTCCTAAATTTTCTTTAAAAACTATATAAAAAAATAAAAGTCAAATATAAAAGAATTCTCAAAGTGTACTTGAGGTCTAAAGCACACCTCAAGCACACTCTATATTTCTAAAATTCAAAAACAAAACTCAATAAAATTAAAGTTATCTATAAAAATATTCTCAAAGTGTACTAGAACTGTGTGTGAAGTCTCCTCACACACACCTCACGCACACAATAATTCCCATAAATGAAAATGAAATTAAAAAAAAAAATAGTAGTCAAAGACAGAAACATTCTCAAAATGTGCTTGAGGTGTGCTTGAGGTCAATCTCACGCAAACCTCAAGCAGACCTCAAGCACACTTTATTTTCCTAAAGCTTAAAGAACATTTGAAAATAATCATATTCAAATATTGAAAATTCTCAAAGTGTGCTTGAGGTGCGCTTGAGGTGCGCTTGAGGTGCGCTTGAGGTGTACTTGAGGTGTGCTTGAGGTGTGATTGAGGTCTACTTCAAGTACACCTCAAGCACACTTCATTTTCCTAAAGCTTAAAATTTTTTTAGAAATAATCATAGACAAATACTGAAAATTCTCAAAGTGTACTTGAGGTGTGCTTGAGGTAGACCTCAAGCACATCTCAAGCACACTTTATATTGCAAAAAGTGAATTTTAAGAAAAAAATTCAAAATCACCTATAGAAAAAATCACAAAGTGTGCTTGGGGTGTGCTTGATGTAGACCTCAAGCACACCTCAAGCTTACTATATTTTCCTTAGATTAAAACTAAAATTCAAAAATAAATAAAAGTCAAAAATAGAAAAAATTTCAAAATGTGCTTGAGATGTGCTTGAGGTCTACCTCCCTTTTAAAGAGATCAAATCTTTGAGAATCTAGCAGAATTATACATCCTTTTGAATATCAAAATTCTACATTATACTTCTGGACAAGTACTTGACTAGAAATGGAGCAAATCTATAATTAGAAAAGAATCACATTTCAAGAAATCATTCCCTTATTTGGAATAAATGGAACTTGATACTTATACTTCAAACATTAGTAGAAAATAAGGGGGAGGAGAGAATTTCTCCTTGCAATTTACCTTAATCCCATAGTACCTGCACATTTGGGTACAATTATTGTAGGCTACACTCATATTTCCATTCTGTTACATCTCCATCACTGTAACTGTTTTCCTTGTAACGTTTTTCTCAAAACATCAGGGCCTAAATCAAATATTTCTTCACTTTGTGCCAAATAATCCATCTGATTTGGTTTACAGGAGTTAGAATCAAGTGTAACAAATAATGATATTATTTGTACCAAGTATCGAATAATATTACTTCCATCTCAAAGCAAAAAAAACTGAATCAATTGTTTTGGCACATAGTAAAGCTGAATCAATTGTTTTGGCACATAGTAATTCCATATGAAAGCAAACTGTTAATTCAGCCAGACTCTCAAAAAGATGCATATAGATAGCTAATACAAACATGATACAAGAAGGCTTTTTCACTAAAATCATACTCTTACTGCATTTACAATGTATAGAAACACATTGATTTAGTTAATATGTCCTATTAAGTTCACAATTAAAGCATGAATGCAGGAACAAATCTAAATTGACTCGTCTCTGAATTCTATGCTTCCGAGGGTGGGGTAACATATCACCAATATTCGTGTACTAAATAAATAGCATCCTGAAAGATTTTAATTGAAGCAGAATATTTTAGAGATAAATCTCAGTATGTCCATAAAGGGAAAGTCTAWGATCTGAGTACGTCTACTTAGAGCCGATGCTGTACGTTGTTACATATCATCTTGTCATTTTCGCTTCAAGGGCTCGGCCAGAAAATGTGTCACTCACATTCCAAGGTCGCTGTAAGAACTTGCTTTGTCATGATCAGGGATTGTGACCAATGTTTGAAGTAAATAAAAACTGGGAGCACAATTCCAGTTCATCACATGAGCGTAAAGATCCTGGTCCAGTCATGTATTATTGATCTGCTCAAAGAACAACATATTGGAGCAAAYTCTGAACCTATCRTCTKTACAGCTCAATATTTRACTCCGCTGGGAATCTGGGTCTGGAAAAAGAACCAAAGGCTCACCAAAGGTATTAATTTTGAGCCTGCTGTTTCATTTCCACCCAGCTCGAGCTTCGTCTTGATGGTTTGAGCTGCAAATTATTAAACTCAGTGGTGCACATGATGGATCGGGTACCAGGACGCTCTAACATTTGATATATATGTATATGTCACGTGCACTGCCGAGAAAATGCTAGGTTGAGTTGCTCTGTGTCGACACTCCGTTCGCAACACCGTGGCTGTCGTCGTTTGAATTCGTTCTCCCTCCCGTTTTTGAAGCTTCGCCAGCAGGAGCAGGAGCAGCAGCAGCAGGTGGTGATGCTTTCACTTGCATGTTTCTCATGCAAGATGTCGACTCTACCTTGTACTCATACACATGAGCGCAATAGAGATAAACAACAAAGTTAGCACCACTAAGAGCTGCGAGGAGCCAGAAATAATAATCCATGTGGCCGAGGCTGATCACGTTATCAATCCAAGGTCGATGTCCATGTCGGCTTGTGTACTTCGTTGTAACTGATATTAAGAAACTACCCAGGTAAGCGCCAATAGCTGATGTKGCCGAGAAGAGCGCAGTTCCAATGCTTCGCATCCCATCTGGAGCTTGGTCATAAAAAAATTCCAGCTGACCRATCGAAGCAAAGATCTCGGCAAGCCCGGTCAAGCAGAAGGGAATAGTTAGCCACCAGGCTGATAAGGGAACCTGTGCCAGTGGGTTCTGTGCAGTGCCCGTCTCCCAAGCGACCTGTATTAAGAAACCATGCCGAGCATGCGACCAATATCAGATTAGGTGAAGAGTGACATACATAGCAAGCGAATACATTGCTTTAAAATGAATGAGCGAAATTGGCGCAGTGATTAACGATGTGACTACTTGACAGTGCTTGAAAACCTAATAAGCTTGCTGTACAAGAGAACTCACCACAATCACCACAAATAGAAATATAACATACTCACGACTCAATCTTGGTTCAAAGTGGTTTAGAAATGCTTATTCAATATGCAAGAATTCGAGTTCCGGAGCCATCTCAATAATATTTGAATCGAAGTGCCGTTCGATTCTTGTAGGACATACCTGTCGTCGTCTTTTCTCAATGACTGCAGCCGCGACCGCCGCCAGAATGGTAATGAAAAGGCCAACGCCTATTCTCTGGAGAAAGGAAATTCCTCTTGGATTTCCAGTTAACTTCCTCATGAAAGGAACCATGATTCTGTCATAAAAAGGTAGAAATATAAGGATAATTGTAGCCGCTGCRACAGGTACAGATGCCGCTGGCGCGGTAAATATGATGAGCTTCCTGTCCATGGACAATGCTTGCTGGGCACCGAAGTTGAGAATTTGAAAAAACACGGTATTCAAGATGACGGTCGTTGCCCAGATCGGTATCACTTTGACCAACACCTTCAACTCTTCAACCTGTAAGAAGACGAAGAAATGGCTCATTGCATACCATACCCTGTRGGTAGTCGAATTTCCATCAATGACCATATTCCACGCCTTTCCAGAAATACTTGCAATTGATGTTCAAACTAAAAAAGAAAATTTTAAAAACGAATCAAGAATTCAGCACTATATAGTGGAACAATGTGATCTCACCTGCGTAACAGTACAAAGCCTCCAAGCGGTAACTGGCTTTTCAGCCACTTTCTCATTTTGTGTCTCAACGGCTGCTCTATCAAAAAATCTGCACCACCACTCCCACGAGACAGTCAAGAAGTCTCATTTCGATCGGCGAGCCCCGTAAGGAAGTTTTCCTGAGGAATTTTTCGGAACCAGGAGAGCAAAGTGAAATACCCTAAAAAAAACTATATTCGAGCAGGAATGTGGGCAACATACCTTAGTGAATCCGTATGGTGGAGCTTTCTACTTCCCGGAATGGCAGATTCCTTGTCGTAAACTTCGTAAAGTTCATCTTTGTTCGTTGGCATTGTCACTCGCCTTTTTCTAAACGCTGCAACAGTTACTTGCATGAACCTGGTAAGAGCACTTCCACTAGGAAGTCTATGTCTGTAAAATGGGGTTCCCAAGAAGAAAATAAAGTTTGCAACAGCCATGGCTATTGCTAATGTTCCGAATCCCCAAGCCCAACTGACGTATTCTGAGATGTAAACAACAAAAGTGAGAGATAGGAAAATGCCGAGGGTGATCATGAAATAAAATCCRTTGAAAAATCGTGGGAGCTGCTCTCTTTCCTTCGAATTCTCAACATCAAATTGATCCGCGCCGAAAGACGACACACACGGTCTTATGCCTCCAGAACCGAGAGCAATGGTGTACAGAGCCACGTACAAAAAAGCCATTTGATTCCTGGACGGAGATTTGCATGAGCCAAGAAGCATCGWAAGCTCATTACATCCCATATTTGAGGGCCTCAAGCTTCGTACGACTGAGGTAAGGGTCAAGAGTATCAACCCCTGCATCAACGAAGTACAGTACAACTTAGATGTAAATTTTAATGTCACGGAGCTGTGATAGTCAGAATATTCCTTTATATGAAGACACCAGAGGTAGCTTTGGAAAATCTGAAGTTCTGAATTTAAGTTAAGGTCTTATTCACTCGCCAACCATAACCGACCGACCATCACTCTGCCTGGAAATCACTGTTTTTGCTCTTCATCGTGAACAAATAGCTCTTGTGATTGCTAGTGATATCCAAATGAACCACTAAGCATCATGTGCCGGTTCATAGGTGCATTAAGTAACAAGTCTTGCTCGGTCAAATATTACAAGAATCGAACTGTATACCACTTACATAATTCGGCAATAACTAAGACACCCGGTTAGACTCTTCGTGATTTAATCATGTACTTGGATCGGTCCTTCAGTTAACAGTCCAGAATTTTGCACGTTTGTCGTTCATTTCAAAATCTTCCCAAGTAAATGGGAACAAGCACGCAGTAGTTCAGTACCCCTAGCATTTGTTCAAGCTAAATAACTGCAACGCACTATCTAAGAATGTATGGAATTCAGAAGGGCACTGGAAATCATACCATCAAATAAATCGTAGAGAAGATGCCAATAGTCCAATATCGTCCAATATACGCGTCGGCAATGAAGGCCCCTAGCAAAGGRGTAAGGGACGATGTTCCCACCACGTTCGTGACAAGTGTGGAAGCTTGTGGGAAGCTGATGTGCATCTCAAGATACAAGTAAAACAGTAAGTTCACTAGAATGCCGTAGAATGCCATTCTCTCTGCGGTTTCATTGCCTGTTCAAACCAGAAGCGTTAATTCAACGACACACAGCATATCATTTGTGAATCTCAACAATCCAATGCAACGCTAACAAGCGCTAGTGTAGACTGGCGAAAACTTGAACCCTGCGAATTGCAACTCCAACGAGATACAASCATCACAACATTAATTTTACAGTGGCGGATTGACCTCCTCGATCGATATGAAATGCTATCTCCTTCAGTCAGCAAGCAAACCCCAGGTGCACATGATGAATTACAGACTTTTGGGTGCCCACGGCTCCTCAATCTTCAACTTTCAGAAAGTTTAGAGAAGTTTGCATACATGGGTAAACGTCAGAGATCACGAACCAAAAATAAAAAGAGCAGCTCGCCATCCTCCGGTRTTCTTCAGATCCAATATCAGCCGTCCGTGAATGTCCACGGGCGCATATCCGATATGGAACTTGTCAACTGCCGAGGATACTGGTGTGGGTTTCTCTAAATGACCTTTCAGAAAAGGCAAGGAGCAAGCTAGTACAAGCAATTATCACAAAGAGGTTGCATACTCGAAGCATACCTTCGCTGCAGAAGCTCTTGGTGTACCACCTGCACAGAACTACCAGCAGAAACTCAGAGGTGCATGCTGCAGCGGCTGCATTTGTGTGCGCGCAGAGAATGCCGCGGYTGAAGGGTCACGAAAGCTTGCGCAGGTGATGATATAAGTTAAGTTAGCGGTCACCAGTGACGATGACTCTGTACTGTAGGCCCATATGCCAGAGATGTGACTTATGTCTGGCGTAATTTGCACCACATGAGCGATAAGATTTCTGTACGAGCTCGTCAATAAAGAACCGTCAGCCACACCATAGCCATTCCGGCGCGGCGCCGCTTGCAACCTATTCCAAGAATGATCAGAGCTCTGACGAAGGAGATACGGCATCAATTGTCACTCTTGCAAACTCTCGTTCACCCTCCTTCTTGCCTAAGTTGTTGTTCTATCTTAACTGAGCTCACATGTAAGCTTACGTACAGCTTTTTCGCTTCAGCTTAGCTTCGAAGTTCGAACCATGCCGAAACTTGTTCCGCCATAGCTTGATACTGTACTCTGCTTTGGGATACTAAGCTTAACGACAATGTACTTCGCKGAGATCATCAATATCTTCCTTGAAAACTGACACAACCCTTGTGTGGACCATGAAAACCTGACAGAACTCTTGCTTCGCAGAGACCCGTCAAGGAGATGGAGAGATGGAGACTGTCTGAAGCATTTATTACCAAAGCTGATGTTATGATCTGAACATGCGCTACGACTCCCAAGAGAAGTAATTCATGATGAGGGAAACTCCCAATAAGCCATTGAACGTGCAAGACGTTAAAGCGGTCATTCGAAGTCTGCGGTTTCGCCAGGCCACTTGTGGCTAGCGGCCTTGTATTTTCTCCTTGGAAGGAAATTCCCTTTCATTTTTGTCAAAAAAAAAAAAAAAAAGTGTGCGGTTTTACCTATGGAGAAAACACTGGAAATTTTTATTTGCCACCCTTGATAAAATTTGGAAAATTTGAATGCAAATTTGGATTGATAGGCCTCATTTTTGCAGGGAGTAATGAAAAATTCATTAGGAGAGGTGAAGAATGCAACACTGAGCAACCACAAAAAAAGGGATTTTTTTACAATTAGGCTTATCCTTGTCTAAGAGAAGACATACTTAGGATGAGGACTTTGAATGACCACTTTAATGACTTATATTGAGTATTGTTCTGAGTGTTAAGTTTCCAAATTTTTTGTTGGATCTTGTTGGAATAAAATTTTAGGGTTTTTTTCTTAGGCATTTTTTAGAACACTTTAATAATAACCTATGAATTTTCAAAGTGTTAAGGTTTGATATGGTTGGATGGAGACATGTGTATACAAAATACTTTGATTGATTCTATTTGGATGAGTGAAGTGAATGATATGAGTTTTTTAACATGATGGCACATAAGACCTCTTTTAGCATAAATAACATGTGAGGTTCTTTTTTTCAATCTTGGTTTTCATTCTTTTTTAGAATAAATAATTGAAGAATTGAAGAATTCTTACTAAAGCCTTTTTATCATTGGGATTGAAAGAAAATAAATTTGTGTGTCCTTCTTGAGAAATTTGGTGGGATCATATTAGACTTATATATCTACAAGAAGTCATCCTTCAATCGATTAAATGAAAAAATGTGTATGGAAAAGATATGGCTTTTCAATGCGCAAAATTGAGACCATTTGTACCCTTAAAAATTTTAAACTACATTTGGGCATTATAATCTCACAATCTAATGTTCATAATTGCATGAAACTTTATTATTTAKCACATGCACAAGCAAGTTGGGTCATATATCCACGAGTTAAATTGTAAAAAATACTAATTTCTATAGAGTGGCACCAGCTATTTCAAAATCATTGATTGGAGGGCTATTTTCCAACATTGCAAGGTGAAAACTTTAGGGTTTTAAAATGGCTTATTTTTGTTTTATTTTATTGTTTTTCTTACCAAAAGTAAAAATTCAAAGAGTTTTTTTCCTTTAATCTTTCATTGAGTTTATAGGTTCATATTTTTAGGAAAAAGTATTTGGTAGACCAATATTTTGTAGAATAATACATTTGTACCATTTTAAAATTAAAGTTGAAAGTTGAAACTAACAATTTGGAAGAGTTGAAAAAAAATTCAATTATGTCTGTACTAAGATCATATAATTTATATGGTCAACTTTCTCCCAAAGAATTCTATGCACTTCGAGAATTTCTATTTTATTTGAACATATTTTTAAAAAACATCATTTTTCATTTGTTCTCAATGCATTAAACTCCATGGTAGTTTGGGTTACTTTCTTGCTCCATGCACTCGAGAATGCACTAAAAACTAGTTACATTATAAGGTAGAACCACCCATTACCAACCAGTGCCCCATTACCAACCATAGATTGACTTATTTCCAATCAAGGCTAGAATGGGTTTTTTTTCATCTTTTCAAAGTTGGGACTAAAAGTTCATGATACATGTTCCAAAGTAGTGCAGAAAAAAGTAGGAAGCAATGAGTGGAAAAGTAGTTTTTTGAATGATAGGAATTAGAAGAGTCTAGTAATTGGCTATGGGTCCAGAGCACTTTTTGTCTTTCAAAATTCATAATAAATTCAATTCATGTGATAAAATTACCAAAGTTTTTGCAATCCTCATCATTTTTATCAACACACCTCTAAAAATATTTACCTTGCATTCTATTGCTTCAAATTTGTCCAAATTCTTTATTTGGTTAGTTATAGGTGGCTCTACTTTATTAGTCCTTGAAGGCTGGAGACCATGATAGTGTTATAATTTCAATACCATTTTCACCCTATACTCTATTTTATCACAATTTAAAACAATAATTTATTTTATTTTATTTTTAGAGATGAAATCTCATATCTTCTATTAAAATCGCATGCTTCTATAAATTTTTAGAATTTATGTGAAAGTTTGAAATTATTTTGAATTTTTGAATTATAAGTGAAGAAAAATTTGTATTAAAGACAAAATATGCTTAAAATTTTTGAAAACTTAATCCTACGTGTACACAATAATGTACTTCATAGAATAGCATAAACCAAATATTTGTATTATTCTATAATTTAAAAAGTAGTATACCATGGATTGTAGGTCTAAAGTTCTAATTGCAATAAAATATTCAATCTTTCAATTGTTATAAAAACAAAATATGATAAACTTGATTCATTAGTTAGGTTCAAATCCAAAAGAGACAATGTTTAGGGCTAACATTTATTAAGTGAAAAGATAAAAATGGCCAATACAAGAAATAGGCATCTTTTGAGACCCAAAGAAGTAGACATCTTTTGAGACCCAAAGAAGTAGACATCTCTTTATCATCTTCTTTTGTAGAATAGTCAATAATACCTCAATGAAGCAATGTATTCAACATCCATTAGCGTAAACACATTAAAAAAACTCCAAAAAAAATTGAATGAAAAATAGTTGATTTATATTACAAATTGTTCTTCAAAAAACAACTAAATGCTACTAAAATGGCACCAGTCCTTAACCTTCAAAAGTCAACACTTATAGGATGGAGCCCATAACCATGTAGTTAAACTTCAAAATCCTATACTTGTATTGATTACAAGTAGAACCTCTATGGTACCCTCTATGGTACCCTCTATCTCCATGCACTAAAGAATTATTTACATGTATTTCTCTGCTATTTATGAGTGAAATTCTTTGATATTATTTTCAAAAATGAAATCACAAGTTCAATATATGTATGAAAATTTCAAATAATTTTTGTGAAAATTTTAAATTACCATGAATTATTGAAGAAAAAAAAGAAAAAATCACATTAAATACAAAACAAGATGAAAAGATTTTAAAATTCATTATAGAATCATCTCATAGTTTAGAATATTCTAGTATCAAGAAAAATTTGTTCACTCCATATTTAAAAATGTGGTTATACATGCTGAGCTTCAAATGTCAATACAATATTCATATTTAGGATTTTTTTTTAAATTTCCAAATAGAATAGAAACTATACTCCAAAAACTTCATTTGAATTGTTTTGCTTAAAGACAAAAAAAAATACATAAGTTTGAATCTCAAAATCAAGTTTTAAGAAGAAATGGCTCAAAATATTGAAATATATGGTTGCTATTGTGTGAGCCTAGAATCATGAGAACGCGGGCATAGGAGTCTATACACCTTATAAGTGTTAGTATATCATATAATCCTTCCATGATTAGAGTGTATCTATATTATAAATACTTATATTATGACTTTTTATATTATAAGCTCCTTTGATGGTTGTAGAGTATCTACGTATGCAGTTGCTCACAGGCTTGCATTTCCATGCTCACATGCTAGTATTGTTGTATTGATATATATTATCCATGAGTACCATTTATTTGATCACCTATCTCCCATGAAATCAAAAAACAACTAACATGAATTGAACTTAACTCAACAATACGGTTACAACATTGATAAATTTGCATACAAAAAATTGGATGAAATTCATCCATTCTACAATATGCAAAATACTTGTTTGACTATCCAAAAGACATTCGTAGTCTTTGCATGCCATATTTAACTACTTTTGGACTTTGGACGGAATTTTGGACTTTGTCCATCCGGAGATCTCCGGATGTCATAGATATCTAAAATCTAAACCTGTTGTACATTTTCCAAACCACCTAGTCCAAAATCTATATCATTTCTAGATTCATAAAATCTACAGAAGTCAAAGTCTACAATTGTCTTAGATGTCCCTATACCAATTTTGGACTTTGCAAAGTCCAAAAGTAGTTAAATATGGCATTTGCCATCCTCTAAAGTTAAGGATTAAGTGCAATTTTTATATGATACATATTTTTTGTCATTTTTTTCCAAAAATCCGAGATAGTTTAAAAATTTCACCAAAAAAACTGAAAATTCAACAGAAGACATGTAATTTCATTTGTGAAGAATAAAATAATTGTAACTCATATTTTTGGGCAAAATACATAGAATTATTCTACTAGAGCCGGGGACAATTAGCATTACCTAGAACATTAGTATTACAACAAAATTTGTTTTTGAGAAAATTGATATAGAAGAGTAATATTTCAACTTCAAAATACCGGTATTGTAGAGCGACTTTGGTAAATTAGGAGTTTAGGACTGTTAGGACAAATCGGTAGAGCACAAGGAAATTGAAATTGAGGACACGGTCATAGGCTCCTTCCGTTATGGGTCACGGTCTGCGAATGCACCTTGAGGGCAATGTCCGATTCAGACAGGGCGCGCGCTCTCGCCCTTCCGCGCGCTCTCTGCTCCGCTTGCTTCTAAAACCTCGCTGTCGCTGCGTCTGTCCTCGCGCATATCGTGTCACGAGGATCGCATTTCCGTTCCTGGTTCTTTGAAGAGCGTCCACAGCTCATTCCTGCTGTTGTTGCGCACAGAAGTGATTGCATCTTCGGGGCACAATGTCGTGGACGGCGTGGGGCGTGCCCTTGGTGGTGATTGGCGTCCTCGCTGTGGCCCTCGTCGCTCTCGTTGCGTATCTCAGTGCTCCTCTGAAAGCCGTCACTATTCCCATCAGAGGGAGACACATGCTCATCACGGGTGGCTCGAGTGGGATYGGCCTGGAAATTGCCAAATTGGCAGCTGCGGAGGGCGCTCGCGTATCGCTCGTCGCTCGCGACGAGAGAAAGCTTGCCGATGCGAAGGAAATATCATTTAAGTAACTGTTTTATGACAGATTGGCAACGCTAGTTCACAGTTCACTGGTTGGAAAGAGTAAGGAAGATCATTTAAGTAACTGTTTTAGTGCCAATTGATTTAAGCTTTACCAGTCATACTGAATGCATTGTTTCAATGTTAAGGTACATCTGTGAATTTTACTTCATTCAGTTGCTTAGTATGTTCCTCCCATGCCATTACCTGCTCAATGATGACATTATTTGAAGGAATTTTCAGCGTTTTTTCCTCCGAGTCTCTAAATTGCAGTTTCTAAGCAGCGCTGTCGTATCCAAACCAAATTTCCAGCCAGTTTCAACTTTGGCAATGTGCCCGAAAATCTTTAGAAAAATGTGAATGCTCTGCAAGTCCCAATTATTTTTGGATTCTATAGCATGCTAACTTAAGGCTGCAGATTCCATATAGAAGCTCTGTAATATTTTACAGGAGATTTAACCCTAGAACGACACTACACCCGGGTGACCCTACAAATCATGCATTTTAATACCGTGTGACATCATGTGTAAAAGAAAATCCAAGAGCACTCATTGAAAGTCAAGCTATTGTAGAGGTTCTCCACTTTCCACACAAAATTCCCAAGATGAGTAGTTTCACTTTTGTCCTACACAAGAGAATTCTTTGTCATTCATTAGACACTAAGTGTGCGTGGTGTCCTTGGGTTAATCCTAGAAGGATGTAGCTCCCATGAAGGATGCAGATCCGTGAAATATTCTGATTATTGAACCAATAGGTGCATTCTTTGTTTCTAGAGTTAAGAATGAAATTCATATCATACACTCCTTATAAAACATACTTGAAAAATCTGAAATTTTCACCATAAATGTGTATAATAGTTTATAACATTGTGGTATAGTCCAAAGTTATTATGTCACTATGATATTTGGAAAACCAACATATTATGACTATAGACTCAAAGTTTATATTGCTAAAAAGTATTGAAATTTATGAATTTTTCAAAATTTCGAATTGGAATAGAAATTGCACTTGACAGGCTTCATTAAGCGGATTTAAATTCCAAAAATATCATTTTTATGGCTGAAATTCACATCTAAAGCAAATAGCAAGAAACAACCAAAATAAAGTACAAAGTTGATCCATTGGGGTTATGCATGTTTTTTTAGAAAACTCAATAATACCATAATGAGGGAATTCGCAATATCATTCACTAAAAATGTACTCAAACAAGTTCCAAAAGAACTTGAAATAAAAAAATAAAATTTTCCATCCCACACTTTTAGGTGAAGTCATACAAAGTATATTTTGCATCTTCAATAACATTTCATGGTTAATCTTTTGGTGACAATATCTACATTGAAGTGTCATCTAGTGCACTTGAAGGAATACTTTCTATAACTAGATGCCTCCATGGATTTGCTCCTCGGTCAAAAAAAAATACATTAGGAATGCATTGCCCGATCCTAATTCTATAGATATACAACCTAATATGCCCACTGTTGGATGTTGGTGAAAGTTCTGAACGTGGCCATCATAACATAGCAAAGAGTCAGGATGTGGAAGCACTTCAACAGTTGGTCAACCTACCATAACTAGGCTTGTAGCTCCAATACCTGATGTCATAATTTGCACCGTGACATCCTGAGAGCTTGCTTGAGCTAAACTAGGAGCCACAGGCATAAAAGATTTAGTCATGAAAAAGTGTCATTGTCAACTCATGTTGCTTGAGATGTTTGCTTGCTTTTGCCTCCTCAAACTCAACAAAAACTTTGTAAGTCAATGTGTCAATTTTGGTCATTTGGGACATCCATGACCACTATGCAATCAAGAAGTGGATAGACCAGAGATTATGTCATTGATGCTATGTCTTCATCTTACATATGAATAATTTCTACATTTAAGGGATTTGCAAAAAGAGTATGCATTCCAACGTCTTGAGGGGTGAGTGCAAACCAATGACGATGTCATTGACATTATGATTGAGACAATGGAGAATTTGCAACAATTGCTATCACCATTCACAAGTGTGCGTGCCTACTATAAAGTTGTTTAATGGACATGCTCTAGGGAAGAGAGCACTTGGCAATTCCTTGTGGTTTTGCACATATGGGTTACAAAATAGACTCTCATGTTTTTTAACTTCAATGTTTGGATTACGGAGATTGGTCCAATACACATGTAAATGTCAATATTTTTTGGAAAAACTACCCAAACTCTCCCCTTGAGTCCCTAATGGTTGTGGTCACTAAAGGATTCATCCAATAAGTTAAGATGGGCATCACCGAATTTCTAACAATGGGAAGGACCCTTTGACCATGCAGTTTCAATTTGAATTGAATTATGGGTGCACATCTCCAAATGAGCCTTGTATATGGAGAATGATTCAAGTAATGGYTATCKATGAAAAATTGATGTTTATGCACACAACTCCTAATCTTGCGGTGTACCACTAATGAAGAATCTTCCTAAAAAAATATGAAAGGCATCTAATGCCTATTTTTTAGCCCAATTATAGTGTCCTCCTCTATGAAAAGGAAGAGAAAATTTAACAAATATTTTCAATTTTCTAGCCTTTAGACCCTCTAAAAGCCATACATTGCTCGTTTTTTGGTCTATGCAACATTTTAGGGTTCATACATTATATCAATTTATTTCCAAAATTTTCATTACATATTGTACGCGTAGGTCAGTTTTGTAAATAATTAGGGAAAATTTGAAACATTTCTAAAATTTTAAAAATTGTACAACTATTTTTGAAAATCTAAAAAAATTTCATTGTTGCTAATTCTGAATATCCAAAAACTATTTTCAAGAAAATTTAGAAGATAGAATACATTTAATCCAAAATTATTTAGGAGTGTCCAAAAACTAGGGAGAACAAAGTGCTAAAAGCCAAGAAATTGAGATTGAGCTGCCAAACTGATTGAATTTTAAAATTAAAATATTTTTGACACCAATGTGCCAAATCTAATGTGCACATACAGTATATGATATTTTCCAAATTTTTAGTTAATGATGAATGTATTTTGATGCAATACACACTCAAAATACAAGTGGCTAATTACAAGCATCATTCTTTTCCCATTTGCAAGTATATTTCTCCAAATGGATTTATTATCAATGCTTTTTATGTAGACAAAAATATAAACTATGAGAAAAAAAATCCAAAAAAAGAAAATTCAAATTTTTGAAACTTTTTTTTGCTGCCCCCTCTCCCCCCCCCCTTCGCCCTTGTGTTGACTTGTATTGGGCATAACTTTTGCTTCCGGGCACCGATTGAAAAAAAATGTTATTTTTCCATGAAGATAATTATTTTTTCTATCATCAAAAAAAGTTTGAAAAAATCAGGACCAAAATTGAGACCATAGGTACATGCCTAAAATCTACCTTGTCCCCCAAAGAGACAGATGGTCCTTTAGGGGTTAAGGCCCAACAATTTTCATAGCATTTGACTAAATTGTTAAAAGTTATTGCATGATATGTGATTTTCTTTGAACTTTAGGCAGCCCGGGCAGCCCAAAAAACTTCATTTAAATACTTCTTCAAACTTCTTTAATCTATTTGAATTTACATAATTTGTTTTAATTAGAAAGATGAAGTGAAAACACCTACATATTTATATGCATCTTTTGCTTTAGTCAAATATTGTATCCAAGATTAACGGTTGTGACGGGGGGTTTGTAATTTTTTTTAAATAAAAAATCAACGGCTCTGGTTATTTAGGAGGGAGGGGGGAACTAATACCAAAATGATTGACAACCTCTTTTCACTGGATTATACAGTGAGGACCAACAATTGTGATGGTGACAAATTGACAATGACATTCWTTGGTTGAAATAATTTGTGAGAGCTACATACATTCCATGAATGAAAGAATTTAGTGGTCACTTCAAAAATAGTTGAAGACTTGAAAGTCATGCAATGTATGTTAAGTCACGAGTAAATATTTTCAAAATTTGATGTGTTTTCTATTTTTCATTGCAATAGAATGCAAGTATTTAGAAGTCTATTTTGATTGTCCATTGCAAAATCTTGATTTTATTGTGTTTAAATTGCTTGATTTTTTAATGTGCTTCTAATACAAATACCTTCCGTCACGAGTAAATATTTTCAAAATTTGATGTGTTTTCTATTTTTCATTGCAATAGAATGCGAGTATTTAGAAGTTTATTTTGATTGTCCATTGCAAAATCTTGATTTTATTGTGTTTAAATTGCTTGATTTTTTAACATGCTTTTAATACAAATACCTTCCGTTCTAGTTTCAAGGGAATGAAAATATCATTTGAAAAAATATCGCTTGAAAAAATTGTCACATGAATGACGATTCATGAAAAATTTCAGAAATTGGATGGATTAATGTGGAGAGAAAGGATAGAAGTCAAAAAAATGGAATAGGTTTGGACTTTGGGCTTGGACTTTGGCCTTTGGAGGCTTCACACTATGGTCGGCCAAAGGCTCCAATTCTTAGTTTTTTGGGCCTATTTATTGCTTATTTTCTTTGACTCACACTCAATCCCACGGCTTCTCGACTTGGACGGCCATAGTGTGAAGAAGCCCTTAGGGCATTCACAATACAACCTCGGTATAATGGACAGTAACTGTATAACTAAATTTTGAACGGTAAATAAGAAGAACTTGAAAATTGTCTCATTGGAAGTGCATCCGAAATAACTTGAAAAAGGTATTAAAAAAAAATTAAAATTAGACATTGGACAAGTACTTCAAAAGCAAGGTTAAAATCTGAAATTATAGAGGTATTAGCAAATCACGGGTATAAAAGCAAGATTTAGCCATTGACCCTCTAAAAGTGGCCAAATGTGAAGGGTCAATGGCTAAATCTTGCTTTTATAACTGTGATTTGCTAAGACCTCTATAATTTCAGATTTTTACCTTGCTTTTGAAGTACTTGTCCAATGTCTAATTTTAATTTTTTTAATACCTTTTTCAAGTTATTTTGGATGCACTTCCAATGAGACAATTCACAAGTTCTCTTCATTTACTGTTCAGAAGTTAGTAATACAATTACCGTCCATTATACCAAGGTTGCATTGCAAATGTCCTCAGAGCAAGCCCAATCCATTCACGGTTACAAGCACAACATCCAGATTTTGAAGTGAAGATAGGCGGACCTCATTCCATTCCGGCTACTTTAAAAATAAAATTGCCCCAAAGCAAACCAGGCAGTCCATACCGTAAGTGAACCTTTACCTCATAATAAAAGAAAGAAAAGAAAGATTCTACTTTAAATATAGACCTTTCATGCAAAGAAGGAGAGCTTGAAATAATTAGTGAGGAAAACAAGGTTGAAAAGGTATGACATTGTTGACTTTTGCTATTGTGTGCCACCTCCCAGGCTCTTCATATTGCCTCAAAATGCCAAGTCGGGGATGGAAAGTGACTGGCCTCGGAATAAAGAGTGACCACTGTCGGGTTGCATTGGGGCGTGTTTTCTTGGTATCCACGTTATTATGCAGTACCTGTGTGTGTTTCCGTGCAGCATTGGAGCTGCTCTTAGTGTTGTGCTTGGTAATTAGTGTTGCCAACACTAAATATCATTATTAGTGAAGTGGTGACTTCTCACTGGGCTGTCAGCCAAGCCAGTTTCCAAAGGACGCTAGTTGCCTGTCAAGCGGAGCACAGAACACGTCGTCACGGTGTAGCATCTGAGATTTCAGGCCACCCACAAGTAGTAACGTCACAGACCTCACTAGTAAACTCCCAGTACCCTCCCACAACTGAAGCTCCTTGAATTTGAAACCTTGAATTTGAAGCTTYGGGGATCATCGTTGGCGGGGTTGTTGCAGGACCACTCTGATGGCTTCCGCCATGGCCGTCTCCTCTTGCCGATGGCAGTCCTCCTTTTCCTCATCCACATCCTCGTCGTCGAGTCTACTTGAGCTTCCTCTCCCCCAAAGAGGATTGCGATTTCACGAGAATTGCAAAGTCTTCAGCAATTCACGGCTCTGGAATTCACGGAGGACAGCGCAGTCGTGGAGCGTTTGTGCGGAATTGAGCGCCACTGGTGGCCAGGCTGTGGATCTGCGGGATTCGGTGGTCTCTGCTCTGGAATTGGGAGCTAGCAGCGACATCCCGGTCGAGACTAAGTTGGGTCTCGCGGCATTTTGAATTTGGGGGTCGGGGCTTGAATTGGTTTTTTTCATGGATTTTTCAAGTTCGGAGGTTTAGCAATGAATGCCTTGAAGTGCGTATAGTATTTGCACACAAAATTAGCGGGGCGTTATAATTGCATTAGGAAGGCCCAATTTTGAACTCTAGTCTTCAGGGGTACAAAATTTCGGGCGAGGTGTGGGTTCTTGAGATTGATAGTATAAGTGTTGAATGTGATGCAGAACTTGGAAGTGGCGAGAGTACAGTATACGATATCAATGCGCTGGTGATTCCGGGCCGGCACTGGTCCTTATCCATGGATTCGGAGCTAATTGGTGAGTGCATAATCGCTTGCCATCTTCTTTATCCGTTGATCCTCGTTTCAGAATTCCTTCGGTCACCACTTATCAGCTTCATGTCAAATTAGACATCATGCTTTTGAAGCATTTTGAGCTGGTCATACGGGAACATTTTGTTTGCACTTTCTATACGTGCAATGTTCGCTCCTGCTTTTGATGATTTAATACGGCTTGCATTCTAATTTATATTTTTGCAATTTGATCAATCGGATTGATCATTTTAAAATCATGAATCCTTGTTTGAGCGTTCCCACTAAGGTTAGTAAGGTGATTTAAAAGAAATGTGTAGTACATGATTGCTGACTTGATGAATTTGGCAGTGAGCACTGGCGGAAAAACATTCCAACTCTGGCCAAGTCGCATCGAGTTTATGCCATTGACCTTCTGGGTTCAATGGTTCAATTTGAATTCACCAAATTGCATTTTGATGGCTGAAACTTTGAGGGCTTGTATCCCCTTCATCAAATGTTTGTTTTCAATCATATTTGTTGGGCCTATTTTTCAGCCTGTTTTTCCATCATAAGGTGTCCATTTCCATAAAAAGAAATCATGCTTATTGTACATACTAGTGTGGTTAATGTGGTTGAAAATTGATATCAATACCTTTAAATGGGTTTTCTGCAACTTCTTGTGGTTACTTTTTGACAATTTGGAGCCATTTGAACAATGTTTTCTTTCACCAATGTGTGTACGTTATCTTTAACCCTTTAAAGCCAAAGGGGTGCCTCTACAAATCGTCCTTTTCTATTACCGTGTGAAGCTCTAGCCTCCAAAATTGCAAAACGAATCATTGCAAGTCAAACTACTGGAGAAGAACTTCCCTTTCCAAAACAATTTTCAAGGAAGTATAGTTACAATTCCTCCCTATCCAATTTGATTCCACTTCATTCATCGTACACAAAACGTCCGCCTCTGCGTTTAAGGGTTAAAGCACATTTTAGTTTGAAGTTCTCTTATTTGCGAAGCACTTTATAGTTTAAAGTTCTCTTTTGATTAGAATTCAAATATCACCTCGAATCCATTGGTAAGGTTATCTTGCAATCTAGGTCGTCAAATAATGATTCATGTCATCTACAACACACACACTTACACTCACTTACAACTTATGACCGATGATGTTTTTAAACCCCAAAAATGTTACAGAATTTTAGAAGTTAACAAACATGAGTCCAAGGTTTCGTGACGTCAGCACAATCCTGGAAGCCAAACAAAACCAGCGACAACACCAGCAGCAGAACGTTCACAAATCAATAGATAACCACAGGAAACCTCATCAAAATATCTCCCAGCAGTTGAAACTCCATATTCTGGAGCATTTCAGGCAAACAAAAACATGTCCACATAATGTCACAAAATTTCAACCAAACTCACGTCAAATGCACGCAGATTTTTTGGTGGGTTCACAAGAACCCCGATTAGATTTTATTGATTTTTAGGATTTTTTCCATGAGTTCAGGCAAGGCGATCTACGCCCTCTCCCCTCTGATTCGCCGGGCGAGCTGGATGTCCTTGGGCATGATCGTCACCCTCTTTGCGTGGATAGCACACAAGTTGGTGTCCTCGAAGAGACCTACCAAGTAAGCCTCTGCCGCCTCCTGCAGCGCCAGCACCGCGTGGCTCTGGAAACGCAGGTCGGTCTGTACTCACGAACCATCCCACAGGCAACAGCAAGTCAGCACCAAGAGCCCCCACAAGCAATTACATTCTACATACCATCAAATTTCGGTAAAAAAAAAAGGCTAAGAAACCGATAGGAAATCTCAGGGAGTAAACTGCAATTATTTAGCAAGACTTCGTTATACTTAATATCAATCGCCATGTAAGCTTCAATGTACCTACCAGATTGACAAAAACATCTGAAGAAAATAGCTAGAACCGAAGGTCTCAACCAAGTTCTTGGAGCAACAYWTGGAYTAAATCRGAGGGGTAGCGTACCTTGAAGTCTTGGGCGATCTCACGAACCAATCTCTGGAATGGAAGCTTACGGATCAACAGCTCAGTACTCTTCTGGTACTTGCGGATCTCACTGCAAATCCACACAAATATCAGTCACGCAGTCCATCACACGGAATAGACCATGAGTTCCGTCACTTTCCGATCAAACCACAACATTTGGAAACACTCACCGAAGAGCGACGGTTCCGGGGCGATAACGATGGGGCTTCTTCACTCCTCCGGTCGTGGGAGCGGACTTCCGGGCAGCCTGCACACAAATAACCACAAATAGTAAGCACCTACAACCGAAATTCACCGCATCACCAAACCCTTCCCGAACTCGCATTTGCATATCGTATTCTCACCTTTGTGGCGAGCTGCTTCCTCGGAGCCTTTCCTCCAGTCGACTTTCGCGCTGTTTGCTTAGTACGGGCCATTGTGAGACTGCACCCACCAAACCACACCACCCGAGTTCAGCACCCATGCAGATAACAGAGTCCGCCGAACAGCAACCCCGAGCACGTCGAAAYAGAACAAACCTCGAAAGCATATCTAAACCTCCCCCTCGCTACCTCAACAGCCAAACTGCCCACAACCAGAGTGCAGAAAAGAGGAGCGAATTCCTCGTTCCAAAATAAACTTCAAAACGAACAACCAACGAAAACTCGGAACCTCGCCATAACCTCTACTCACGCCATACATCTCACACATTCGCGCAAAGCGCAACGCACGCCCTCTCGGTGCAAGGACATCACACAAGTCTCAGACCTTAAATAAACCGCTCCTCCCCGCACCACATCGGACAATAAAAAACACGTAACAACCCCCGCCCTCCCTCTCCCCCCGGCCTAGGGTTTCGACGCCGTTCCGTTTCTTGGCACCAGAGCACGAAACTCCACTGCACAATGCGCAACTCACTAGCGCAAACCTCACCACCTACGGGTCACTGCCCAGCACTCCACGAAACACACCCGCACAACCAGTGGCACCGCGGCCGCGAGAAAAAACTGACCGACCGCCCGACCGCCCAGGGTTTCAGGCCCGCCCGCGGCGAACAAAWTCCTCCGGACCAGCGGAAAGACGAAACGAAAGCGAATTTGATAAGAACCAAGCAAGAGCAGGCAGGGCGTGTAAGCGGACTCACCTTGAGACAGAACCAGAGCGGCGATGATGGTGCGGAAAAACGAAAAGACGAGAAGACGACAGAAGTGCAGAATGCAAGCGTAAGAAGAAAGAGAGACGAGTGGGAAGACGAGGAGATGGTGAAGAGCAATGGAGCCAGGCTTGGCCGCTAAAGAGGACCTCGGCCGTTGGATTCGCCGMCGATCCTCCCGTCGTCTCCCCTTTCTCGCAAAAGTGGCTACCTTAATTGCAGGGCAGCTTMCGCAGAAATTTTAATTCTAAAATAAGGTTGATCACCTATTTCCGACCACTTAAGCAATTCAGCCTATCTGCTGCATGCGGAAAGTTCAGGAAAAAAAATTACAGTGTAGAGAAATAGATTTCAGATGGATTTCATAATTTTAAAACTTTTCCCCCTCAAAAATCAAAATTATCATGAATTTTTTTGTGAAGATTCTATTTGCCCCATTCCCGATAATTAGGCAAACCTATTTCCGATCATAGGATGGTCATATAACCGATACAAGGCTTTCAATGTAAGCATTGTGATCATTGTGTCGTTTCAATGTACACTTCCCGGACATTGTTGTTGCTCTTGTGGGCCCAGAAAAACTTGAGTTGTCACCTACACTTGAGTTGATTGGAAATAGAGCACCCTATAGAATGGAAATGGGATGCTGGTTGGAAATGGGGTACCTCCTTCAAATGACGAAATTTTAGGGAAAATGTGTTTTTGAAAAAAGATATTGCAAACTCTTCATTTTAACATTTGTCAAACCTTATTCTTTGGAAATAAATAAATATTTAACCAAGATGTGTGGATCTTGCCCTTGACTTTTGGTATTGTATTCAATTTAAGCATTCAATGGTTCATTTGGATTGTTTTTTGTTTGGCTAAAAAGAATTGGAAGGAGAGTTGACCTTCTCATTACATCTACCAAATATACATGTAAAACTTGCCTTATGTTTTGTACGATAGTAATTATCTTAGTGTCTCTCTTGACCTTGATTACTTGATTATGTGTTTTGTGATTTTTTAATTCCAAATATGTATTATGATTTTTGAAATTTCATCATGTGTAGTAAAAAAATAAGTCCATATTGTTTCCTTGGGCGTGAAAAATCTCAATTTTTATCTTCCTTTTGATATTTGTAGAAATATAGTTTCCTTGGTGTTAGAGTTATTTTAAGTCATGAAATGATGTCTTTCATTTCCTCTTGCCTATTGTCACCATAAGTAAAAAACATTTTAACAAAACACTAGATTTGTTTGCCTTTCAATATAAATAAGATGCTATCAAAAAACACCTTGGAATCCTTACCAATAGTATCCCTGAGGGCATTTCTACAGTTAGGATCTATATATAGTATTATATGTTTTGATAAACAATAAATAGATATTAAAAACTTCAACCTTTAATAGATTGCCATAGATTTAACTCCTTAAGGACTAAGGGATAGTCCAAAATTTCAATAGAATTTAAAGCCACAAATTTAAAATTCCTTCTAAAATTATTTGTAGATTGACTATACTATACGTGATTTATACAAGAATTTTTGTCCTTCAAGTTCTAAATGATCATTTATAATTTAAAAAAAAACTACAAAAGGGCCTTCAAAACATTAATGGATGAAAACATGCATTTTTTTATATATAAGATTTGTGTGTGGTCATTTTGGTCCTAACAAATTAAAAACACTAACCCATTGGAATTCCAAATCCAAAAATTTGCCAACATCCATTGTACTAATTTATGAGTATTCAAACATGTGGCTATTGTAAGTGACTACTACATCAAATATGCTTCCCATTTCATGTTTCAATCAATGCTTTACTTGATTAAGGTAAAATACTCTTTCAAATTAGATTGGTTGAAAGTCATAACTCTTTAACCCCTCCAAGCGTAGATTCTTCAAATATACTGCAACTTATTATTTATAGATGTTGTCCTTATAAGCTTCTACAACAACATGCATTTCAACCTAAATTCAAAGACATACACTTTAGTGTCCCATAGTGTTTTCTACTAATCTAGTTCTTTAGAATTTAGTATTAGCAAGGTAAATTCAACCAACCATGTCATGCAATCAATTGGAAAAGGTTAAAGGTTGACGGGAACCTAACCAAACAACTAAATTCTTTACCAATTTTTCAAGTATTACAAAAAACTAGAAAGACCTTTCAAAACCCCTATTAATGGGATTAACACCACACAACTAAAGGTTCAAGATTGTTGTATTCCTATATAATCATCTTAACTAACCTAAATACAAAGTGGACAACTCTTTCTAATTACTCCCTAGTATCAACATAAAAAATTTTGCCAAGTGAGAAAAAAATGAGAAGAAGTACAAATCATCATTGGTCCTTTTTCATGTTATCAACTTGCCCTCCATGAAGATTGACATCTTGTAGCTAAAACAATCACCATTGCTATGTCCATGACCTCTTTAATTGTTGCCTCTAATTATTAGATGCTTTTTCAGCCCTGTAGAAGACTGTTTCACGGTTGTTATCCAAAACTATTCCTTGTGTGGGGAACTAGCCATTGCTGGTCTGAAATTTAGAATTTCAAAAAATAAAAAAATAAAAAAAAAATCTAATAGAGTTATTTTTTTTAATTGTGCATCCCCGTAGTGAGTTCCTAATACAATTGAAAAATTCTTTGCAAGGAGGGGTGCACAAGCTTTATGTTGTGGCATCTGGACCTACAATATGAAAATTATTGAATTTCAAAGTTTTTATGAATCTAATAATTAGAAAATAATTTTTCCTTTTACTTCATTATATTATGGCAACATCACAAGGCACACTATTGTAAAACTAAAATACATTAAGCTAATTCCTAAAGGATGTTAGCACAACTCATACACTGCAAATGAGATAGATAGAAACTTTGGTCCCAAGATATACTACATACACTACATATTCTATTGAAGCTTCTAATTATAAAGGCCATTTGCACGTATTAAAAAACGCTTTTTTGGTGCAATTTTTTTGTGCAACTACCTAGAAATGCACCTTCTTTTTTTGTGGTTTTATGAGACTTTTTGTGGCAATAATAAGCAAGAAAACAAATCTTGCATACATGGGCCCAAATTGGAAAGCATAGGATTATTACGCTGTTTTTGGCCACAACATTCTGAAGGGATTTACCACTAAATGCCTAATTTTTTTGAGCTTCTTGGAATTTGCCTTAAGTTGAACAGAAAACCACCAATTTGATGAGTTTTATCACTTTTTTTGAATTGTAACCATGCAAATTCAAGCTAGAGGTGTCAAAGATCCCACAGGAAAAGGAAACACAACAATATCACTTATGAATTGAAAGATTACAATGTTTAATCATGAGGTGTTGAAATTGTGAAAGTAATGTAAAGTCTTTCAATCTTCTTTCCACATGTCATATCTAAAAAAATGATCATCACAAAAACATGAGGTTAAGGAGATTGACATGCGCAATCCCAATCAATTTACAACTTCTTAGAATCTACTTTAGAATTTTTAATAATGAATGTTTAATTATCTATTGTATTAGAGGCTCATCTTTAAAGAGCCCCTAACACTTGAAAATCAAGATTTGCATAGGACATCTTTGCATGAAATCTCAAATAGGAGAACCATATTCAATCATCATCAGACTTGGATTTTTGATGCTAAAACTAGACTTCAGAAAAAATTTTGAAACTAATAAAAATAGCAACTTTGTAAAATTTCATTTAACCCCTAAAGTCTCAAGTGTCCCCTCGGAGGACACTTGGGATATTGGGCATGTTCGTGTGATCTCAATTTTTGACATAATTTTTTTTAAATTTTTTTGATGATAGAAAATCACACAAGCTTTTTGAAAATAGAATTTTTGTTTCAATTTGTGCATGGGGGCAAAAGTTATGCCATACTATGCACAATTTTAGTTCGTCAAGCAAAACAAAAAAATCACAAAAATATGTATTTTTTCACTTTTCATTTTTTTCTCAAAGATTATATTTTTGTGTACATAATCTTTTCGGTGATGTTTCTGAAAATTTTCAAGTCATTGTATAGTGTTGGATGAGTAAGGGACGATTGGGGAGACCTGGTCTCGGTTGGGTAGTTTGGAACTGAAAGATTGTGGTTTGTATGCCTCATTTCATATAAACTACCAGATTTTGAATTGCGCGAATGAAAGTTCCTTTCTCTTTTCAAAGAGCTGAAAGTAGGTGAGGCTCTCATGTTCGAAAGAGTASGCTCTTTCGCTCATACAATCAGCCTTCGCGGGAGAAAGTTTTGAAAACAATAGCATAATGCTCCTGGTGAGATGGATCTATGTGTAGAATGTAACTTACGCATGACAAGGAGCAATTGTGCTGTGAGTTCTTCCAACTCCAATTGTTTTTTGTTGCTCTTTTTTTGTACTTTCTTTGTTTTGATTGCCCTATTCAGTAAGGATGGAGATTCTAAAAGTGAGCAGGCTCTAAATTGGAGATCTTCTTGACCCTTGTAGGATGAGGCAGACAATTTATGTCCTTTGGATGACAAAAAAACTCATCCGGTGAGTGGATACTTGCCAATTTTCATCCGTTCTTTTTGTAAAAGTGACCATATGTATGTCAATGATCATGGGAAGTCAAATTTAGTGTCTTTGATTGCTTCCATATTTTTCAGTAGCCCTAACTCTATGAAGATAGTATAGGTTTTTACATGAAAATGTTTTGTGCTAGGTTGTCCTCGCAATTTTTGAATGGGTAGCATGAGGTATTGGTTTGTACAATTTTTCCAAAGCTAAACATGTGTGTGAACAATGTTTTTCCCCTTGGTCATGCACTACATATTGCACCCTGCCTTTCCCCGGGGTGATAGGTCCGTCCTTTAAGGGTTAAATGTATACAATTTATACATGTTGCTTTTTCATAGCCTTGAGCAATGTACAATCCATGTACATTTTAGGAGGTACTCCATTTTAGTGCCCTATGTCACTTCAACTTCAAAATTTTACAACTAATACCACAAAGCTCCAAAATATATGAAACAACTTGGGTGAGATGTCAATCCTACTTATCTTTTAAGGAAAATTTACTAGAACATATTTCAAGATGTTTTACCTCTCCAAAATCCAAAATTTAGTCCCAGCTCTTAGATGCTTGATTATAGGACCTCAGGAAATTATTCCTATTACTCATATGGAGTGTTAATGGGCTCAAAAGTGGGAATTGATTGCTAATGACAAGGCAATCTGGGTAGGGAAAATGGAAAGTAAAGGTATTTTTTAGAAATCCACAATTTTTGTGGTTTAGGTGCAATGAAGAATGTTATTTTAAGTATGTTACATCCTTCATTCATGTGCTATTTAGATAATAAAGCAAATTGGAAAAATAGCTTATACTTAAAATTAAGGATTGTTTTTCATGGTGTGCTATTGAATACAAGGCTACAATTGATGACCTAGTTCAATACAACACTAGTCATCAAGCAATGGAGTCAACATGAAAAAAATTCTTTGGTATGACATTCTTGCTATAGCTAATAGCTAATTGCATAAACCATTTTTATTTGTGCATTTTATTGCTTGTGAATGTTTGAGTTCAATGCTTAACAGACAACAATTTATTTGTGCATTTTTATTGCTTCTATCTTCACATACTTTGTTGCATTAAATGTATTTATGTCTAGTTGCCATTGGACTCAAGCATTTGTGTCCCAAGCTTCATAGGATCCCTCATTCCTTCTAGTGCTTTTTTTTGTCTTCTAAAATGTACTATTGATGGATGATTTTCTTTTGTAATCTTGTAATCTAGCTTCCAAGTTTGGTTCCAACTCTACCAAATCCAACCATATTGATTCTTTGATCTCCATTGAAGGTTTTATAAGTAGAAGGTACCCTTTTCTATTAGTCCTTGGAGATTAGAAAAATCAAATTAGAGCACAYATAATGCTATCCAATGTATGTAGAATCCTTATCTACTTCCCTTCTAAGTAGAGCTCMTCCATCACCCGTATATACAACTCAATTGTTTATCATGTCATTGGCCAAAATCCGTGGACTAAATTTTTGTATGCAATGTCTAAGTTTGAAATAGCCATTCTCACCCTCTCCCAATATGTGATCATATCATAATACATTTCTCTACCCCTTCTAGTTGAGTTGGTATTGATGTCATCTTTCCAATTGTTAATGAATCCTACAAGGTCTCTCATGATGTCTTCCTCTCTTATTAGAGGCAATAAATTTGCAAGCGTTTGTTTGCATGTAGACAACATTGGTTTTTCATAATCGTCTTCTTTCTACAATTTGATCCCTTCTTTGAATGATCACTCATTAGAAGCAATTTGGGGGTGGAGAGAAGCCTTACAACGGGCTTCCATGTAGAGCCCATGAGTTGAATTTTGGTGAGGCATGTTGTCCAAAGACTTAGACTTGTTGTCATTGGCAAAGGATTGATTGGTTGCTTGCTAGAATGACATGGTGGCAAAAAATGCCAAAATTGGGGCTGGAGGGTGTCTTAAATATAATGAGCATCATGGGTTATTGGACACACGTGGACCTTTCGTATTGTTGTTTTGGTTGCAATGTTGGACATCTATTATTCTAGGTATTATGTTGCTATTCTTGCTGAAAAGGCTCTCTTTCAAGGGGGAATGCTAGTTCATGAGCATAGAATCTATGAGCCTATGGGCTTATGGTTCTATATTATAGCCACCTTCTAGTTATAGGTGTCTCTGTTATATTGTAGAACTTCTAATAATCTTCATTCTCTGAACTAATAAAACTTTCTATGGTAATATATTAGACCGATCCTGGTCTAGCCCCACATAAAAACAACATGAGAGCAAATGAACCTTTCTAATTCTAATAACCCCATTGCAATAATGTGCCAGACCAGTCTCAATGCCTTGGTTTATTATAATATCTATTCTACGTGCCTATGTTATTGACTCTTTTCATGTTATAGTGTACCTATATTATAGGTACACTTATTATAAATACCTTTAAATGGTTTCAAAGACATACCTACAATCACTAGTAGAAAACGCAGGAATTTTGACAGAATTCTGTTGATTTGGTCGCGTTGTCCCGGTCACTGTTCTGTTGATTTCAGCAGAAATCTGTAAAAATTAACAGATTTTTGTAGAAATCAACAGAAAAGTGACCGGGACAACGCGACCAAATCAACAGAATTCTATCAACATTCCTGCGTTTTCTACTAGTGAATTAGATTCAAGGCTCAAGGCTCTTTGCTCACGCGCTAGCATTGTTGTCAAAAACCACTCAAAATTTCCATCTTGTTGTGTTTATACATGAAAACAAAAAAAACATTTTTTTAGAATCTAATCATAGAATCTTCTTCTTAACATTTTTGAGATCATGTGATAAAAAATTCATGAAATTTGACCTTATAGATTGGAAGAAGTGATCATTCAAAGTTGGAAAAGGAAAGTTCTTTTGAACTCTCGTCTATAATTTCATATGGCTTTGACCACTATTTGTGGAAAAAATTTGCACTACAGACTTTGAATTAAAAAAAAATTGTGTTGAAGAATTGAGTTGAAAGTCCTAAAATCTTTTTTACAAAAAACACACTTGATTTTCATTCTTTGAAATTTGTTAAGTAGAAGTTGGTTCAAGATTGAAAGAATAACTAATTCATCAATGGCTCTAAGATGGGATTGGAACACATTAATACCAATGCTGAGATTGTTCCAACAAAAAAACTTATCCTTGTCCGACAATAATTTTTTTTAAATTGCAAAATCACATTAAAAAATGCATCCTATATGATATTTTTTTCGAAAAGATGTTTAGATTACCCGAGAAATAAGACTGTCTTTAAATTTCTCATTACTAGTCTAAATAATATGAATCAAAGCTTTAGATGTAAAAATATATATAATATAAATTTAAAAATTTAAAAATTTATTTTGACTTTTTGTGATTTTTTTGTGTCACTTGCTGAGTTCAGTTTTAGGCTTTCTGTGGTATAGCTTTTGCTTCCTAATTCCAATTGAAATAAAAATTTCATTCAAATGAAAAGTTAATCAACTTTTCTATTTTATGAAAAAATTTCAAAAAGTTTCACCAAAAATTCAGGTCATAGGAGCATATTTAAAGCCCATTTTGTCCTCCAAAGGAACAATGGTCTTTTAGGGGTTAAATGTGATGGACTAGGAATAATATGATTGGAAGGAAATTGTAATGACTTATTTGTCCCACTAAACTTCTAATACATTTTATTGTAAAATACCTTTTATTTTATCTTCCATTGTGTTGATCTTCATACTGCTTGAGTTTGCTTCTACATAAAGTAATTCAACCTATGACAAACACAACTTTAGACATGCTTATTGAAGTCTTATGGTGTATATGTGTCTTGTAAAATGTATTGCATAAAAGAAAGAGGGATTGCATTAAGCTTGTCCAGAGTTGTGCATGTCATAGGTTGAATTTCCTTAATTAACCCCTCCACGCCCAAGGTCCAACCATGCTTGAAAGCATCCTTTCTTTTCAAGTGTTAAAAATCCTCCCTTCAGTCAATTGTGAAGATCTCAACCGTACAATATTGTAGTGTGCATGTTGTAGATGTTGTGCAAAAAATTTGGGGTCATTTGACCGTATAGATTGAACGATTATAATGTTTTAGTGTTGAAAAAAGATGCTGAAATTTTCTTAAAAACACATTTGGAGGTGAAATTTGATTTCTAAACCGACTCAAATGAAAAAACTTTGAACTACAAAGTGATTCAAAACCAGAATATAAACACTTTGGTGGAAAAAAATATCATAAAAATGATTCATTGTGTCTGCAAAATGGATTTGAAATATCAAAAAACAGTGAAAAAGTAGCAAAAAATCACATTTGTGGCTAAACCTCCTTTTACTAAAATGCCTCTCAGTCACTCATAACGTCTTGGATGGATATGAAATTTTAACCACACAAACTAGATTAGTAATTGCAACTTTTCCAACAAAAATTATTGAAAAAGAATCATATACAAAGAAGTTATGAGCCGCCGAAGTCCATTGAAGTGCAAAAGTTTGTGGATTTTGAACTTTGAATTGCTCCCAAACATTCAAGACAACTTGGATTGGCATGAAACTTTTAACATAGTAACTAGACCTTTACGGGAACAAAACCCAACAAATTTTTATTGAAAACAAACATTTTGATGAAAAAGATACAATCCCCCGAAGTTGCAGCCATCACAATGCAGTGTGCTGAACCTAAATTGAACCAAAGAACTTCAAATGACTTTAACAAACTCAATACGTCTTGGATTGATCTGAAAATTTTACCATAGAAACTAGACTAGTATGCGCAACTTTTCCAACAAGTTTTATTGAAATTGAACATTGGATGCAAAAGTTAGAGCGCTTCAAAGTGGACTGCCAGACTGTGTGAGGCCACTTTTGGGCCCCTTGGGCGTTGAGGGGTTAATAAATAACATTCTACTTTTCTCCTTGGAACACTACAAGAAAATGGGGCCCTAATCAATAGAGGATGAACACATTTGTGTTGATTAGAACAGCTTAAATCTTTGATTTTGTTCATTTGGCAATCCTCTAACAATAATCAACAAAACTGTGTTGATTTGACTAAAAAAATATCATTACTAAGATGAGATTGAAGTCCTTAACAAACCCTTGAATTCCCTTGAATTCTTGGATTGTGTGAACTTCGCCACATTTGTAGTTTGACATGGCCAAGCTTTGGCAACGTCAAGATAGTATGTATTTTTATTAAATTTTAGATATTTTTTGAAATATTTATTTATTTATATATATTTAATTTATTTTTTTGTATTACACTCTAGTAYTATTTATTATTATGAAAGCCTATATTGCTAGTTCATAGTAAAAGAAACAAGCCAAAAATAGCCCTTCCCTTGCTTAAAATCTCATCTAATTGTTTAACTGAACATCCGTTAAACATCAATCAACGTAGAATTTCAAACTTCATTTGGCATACTAGAATAGCTTTTTACAAAACTTTTGAACTAAGAAAAGTTGTACAATGAAGCCAAATCTCATCTTCAAAAATATATTTGGAATTTTAAGCCTCCAATCAAAAGATATGGACAAATTTTTGAGAGGATGTTTGAAATTGTTAAAGAAAATGTCCCTTTCAACTCCTCTTTAAAATTTGTCTATAACTTTTGATTGAAGGTTTGAAATCTCAAACCAATTTTGGAAGATGAAAGTTAGCTTGATCTTCTACATTATTTAACTTAGTTCATAGTTTTTTGAAAATTTTATTCTATAGTACTTTAATGAGGTTTGAAATTCTACTTTAAGCATAATTCTTACTCTTGACTTCACTATGAACAAATCACAAGCTCTTCTTGATTTAAAGAAGATCTACCACATATAAAATACTCATTCTAATTTTAGCTAGGCTTTGAAATATGCACTTTCTATTTTGGGCTTGATTCTGAACTAGATTGGAAACTACGTGATTGATCTTGCATAATAGACCTAGACTATTTTTTAGCACCTCTAATTCATTGTAAAAGTAAAATGCATTGCAGAAATAAGAAATTAGAATGTTTTGGGCCCTTTTTAGCTTTTCAGAACTAAAAACCATCTTTAAAGGGACTATACCTATAATAATTTAACATTCTTTTTAGGGGGTTGTCTACAAAATCTAACAATAAAATAAAAAATCGAAACAAAAAAGAACTCCAAGCCCCAAGTGACAATTATGGAATTCACACAATCAAAAAATGCAGCTCTAGATTTTGCAAATTATTTGACATTAACAAACAATTATTAATAAAAAAATTAAAGACACTAATCATAAGAATAAAATCATATGTTATATAACGAAACTTAACCATAAAAGATAAGTCATCAGAATAAACATAATAAATATATTATAAGCATACAATCATTACAAAAACAAAAATAAACCTACATTCAAAAGATGAATCACACGTGTGCAATCATTAAATAAAATTATAAGCATACAATCACGTTAGAATTATTTATACTACCATGGCGTCTCTTTCTATGCACCAATTTAGAGAGAACACTAAAAACTTCAAGAGTTGTGTTGCCTTTGCCCAAGAATTAYAGCTCATGCCGGATAGGGTGAATTGTGAGGCATGTGGCACGGTCATGGAGAAGGTTAGGAAATGGAGACAATTAGACGGTTTTGTATGAAGGTATAGGCCAGTTGATTGCAAGAAAAAAAAATTTACTTAATCAAAGACTTGGTTGGAGAAATCAAAATTGGCTCCCAAACAAACTCTTACTTCAATGTATTGTTGGGCTATTAATAGTCAAATCGTAGCACTTATGAATGTAGAGGTAGGAGATTACTATACCACAGTAGATTGGTATAATCATTGTAGAGATATTTGTGCATTAGCAATTAACGATGAGGATGTGGAAATAATAGGAAGTATAGGAAAAATAGCAGAAATTGATGAGAGCAAGTTTGGTAGTAGAAAAGTGGAAGGACAATGGATATTGGAGGGGGTGGGTGGGGGGTGAACACGGTTCAAATAAGGTTTTTTGAACATGTGTTCCGTATCAAACACCAACAATATTGGAGGAGACAATAGTAAAGTTTGAGGAGCTTGATACTACTATTATGAGCAATTATTGGTGTGATTATGACATAGATCAATTGCGTTTTGGGGGCTATTTTCATCAAATGGTGAATCATTCTTTTACATTTTAAAGATCTTGTTACAAGCACACATACTAATATTATCAAGGGGACTTGGAGAGGAGTACAACGTTCTTTASAACGGCATGGCACGGTAGAAAAACACTACAACATCTATTTTGTAGACCATCTTTGGCAACCAAAATATGTTGAAGATGGCACCGCTTTCTCAAAATTTAGTAGAACATATCATACAATACCACTACATCAATTTTGGAGTTTAATAAAATGTTTATTTTGAAACCTTTTTTTGAAAATGATGTTATTTCTTTTTACTTTTTTATTCTTAGTGCATTGTAACTCCTAAGTCCCTTTTCCATAAACAAGTTTGTAATGAACTAGTATAAAATTGTGTACAAGAAATTTTAGAAACTCTAACTACATAGATTGCAGGGTATTTAAATTTAAGGTGAAAAACTTCCCCATTTAATTTCTACAATTGTAGCCTAAACTATAAACTTAGAAATTCTAACCCTGTTCTTTTCTTTTGAAAAGTGATAGAATAAAATTAAAAATGCACATATAAAAAATGAATTAGTTAAAACTAAAGACCTACTATGAATTTACATACTCCTAAAATTCATTGGAATAAATTATGTAAAGTTTTGTAGAACATATAGAAGTTCACTCCGGATTATTTTATTTTGGATTATACCAATGAACTTCATATAAATTATGCATGGAGCCATTCATTTTTTTATTCATGTAAAACTCTAATAATATGGACATATAATATTTGTTAATTTATTTTTCCTGATTTTTAGAAATTTTTATACTCACACTTCCATGTAATAATACAATGCCTTAGAGTATGACAATTGTCCCAATTGTCATAAAAAAATATTTTTGAAGAGCAATATAAACCTCACACCAAAAATATATATAATATTGGAACAGTCATTCATTGAATTCAATTTTTGAAATCTTAGGAGAATGAAAAAATCATAAAAATCACTAGGTGCTAAATTCTTAATAGAACATTACAACCATTGGGATTGGGATTTTTCAATCCCATTGGTAAATTTCAAAGCATTCAGTATATTCTAGACTACTTTCCAACATTTAATGGAGAATTATCAGATGTACACATGTATGAAAGATGAAACTCAATCATTTGCAAAGAATTTTAACTACTTTTATATTATGATAAAATAAATATAAATCTTATATATGACCATGTTAAAATCTTCATGATGATCATCTTTACTATATTAAAATATAAAGAATTTGGAAATAAGAAAATATTGTTTTAATTTTTCACCACACCACATCTAAACTAAAAGTGTACAATAGTCATATGGTTTACTTTTGCATTCTTATAACAAGCTACATTATTTTTTGTTTCTTTTTCTTTTGCCTTTTTTTCTTTAGCAAGTATCATTTCAATTTGTTTTTTTGAACAAAGAGGTGTCTTTCATTATGTCCTCTATTTTGGTATTTAAAGAAAAATTTAAACTAGGTTATGCATCTTTTTCTTTGGGGGAACAAAAATGATGAAAAGGAAGGAATGCCAAAAGGAAGGCAGTCAAATAATAGGAAGAAATTTCCCTTCATTTTCTTTGAAGATATTTAAAAATCGGAAGGAAGAATGCCAAAAAGGAAGGAAGTCAAATAATGGGAAGAAAATTTCCCTTCATTTGTTTACGGAAAATCAAAACGAAGAATACGGTAAAGCATAAATAATGGAAAGAAGTCAAATATAATATGAACCATAGTTTGAACCAATCGGTATTAATAAAACTAGCCTGTAGTACTATTAAACCTTAAAGGATGGACCTATCACCGCGGGGAAAGGTGGGGTGCAATATGTAGTGCTTGATCGAGGGGAAAAACATTGTTCACGCACATGATTAGCTTTGGAAAAATTGTACAAACCAATACCTGATGCTATCTATTCAAAGATTGCGAGAAGGGCAACTTGGCACAAAACATTTTCATGTGAAAAATTTTACTATCTTCATAGAGTTAGGGCTACCTAAAAGTATGGAAACAATTAAAGACCCTAAACTGGACTGTCCATGATGATTGACATACATATGGTCACTTTGACAAAAAGAATGGATGAAAATTGACGAGTATCCACTCACGAGATGAGTTTTTTTTGTCATGCAAAGGACTCAAAACTTCCATGTCATCTTTTAAGCGTTAACCCATTAACGACCAGGTCGATGATTGATTACTAAAATTGACAGATTTTCATCAATAGCAGACTGGCTATTAAGAGCAAGCCCACAGTTGACTCTAATGAAATTGTGTGAGTTTGACACTTTTTCGTAACCAGTCATCGACCTGGTCGTTAATGGGTTAAGAAGGATGGATCAGCCACGCTGCCAGGGATAGGCGAAGGGACAGAACAATGGACAGGCAAGTCACCCCAATGAAGTTCAATGTGCCCCAATGAAGCACATTTACGGGGTGCCATGGAGGAGGTTGTCGTTGCTACACACTACCCTAGTTCATATCTAGCTGACTTGAGTAAATAACCTCAAAACATTGTTGTTTCATATTTTCTTAACCCTTGAATGACGCAGGGTGACCCTGGAAATCATCAATTTCTAAAATTGTGGGAATCATTGGCCTAAAGAAATCCAAAAACAATTGTTGGAAGTCAAAACACTATAAAAAATCTTACCTTTCCACCACAAATTTTGAGGATGGATAGTTGCATTTCTGTCCTACAGAGAAAGATGCTCTCTCCCTCATCAACCAAGAAATGGTCTTAGCGTCGTTTAGGGGTTAATCAGATAACCTCACTCCAATTGTAGTGACATGCGACCATTTCCATAAAAGAAATGAAAACAAACCAAACAACTTTGGAATCACCAATCTCGGTATTTCAACGTATTCCCAAATAGATAGAACAATACAAAGGAAAACAAGAATTATTAGCAACTGCATTAGGATCATAGGTGACCAGCAGATGCATTTGACTAACTCGTTAACCTTGGAGTGCTCCAATGTCCAACGTCCATTTTCTGGACGATGAACAAATTCGAATTGTAGTTTCATCCTCCTAATTGCTTAGATGAAAGTTCTTCTAATTTGTGAAGATACTATATCAAGTTGGATGATTGCAAGAAAGACCGGTACTATTTTGTGTCACAATTGGAATGACGGAGTTGTCATAAGCTATAACTTTTGAAGCATGAACCCAATTAACGTGAAAATTTTATTGGAGATGGATAACTTGATTGTAATTAAATCCCTTATTTTTTAAAATTTTTTAAAAATCATTTTGTATTTAAATTTGAATTTATCTAATTTATCACACTTAGCGGTTTAGGGTTTTTTAGTAATGGGGAGTATCCAAAATTAATGATCTAGAGCTGAAATTTTTGTGGTCTATTCCTACACTAGGCAAGCATGTTTCTATCTAAGGAAATTTACAAAAACATTATTTTATGTCCTCTACATTCCTGCAAACAGAGCTCCCTTGCGCACACAGTTTTGAACATTGAAAATAGTTTTAAGATCATTCTTTTGGTACAATATCTTTACTAAGACATGCTTCCAAATGCCTAATTTTTAGTTTCTTTGAAAATTGTTTTTCCTATTTTTGACAAATTAAAATGACAAAATGCCTATTTTCATGAGATTTGGCATTTTTCTAGTTCTCCTACTTAGAAAATTTTTCTACACTTTTCCTTCCTAGGGTACTTGGTTCTTAAAAGTGTATACATTATACAAAAAATTTGTATTTTTTTAAAATTGTTTTTCTAATTATACAATACTCACAAAAAAATCAAGAGTATTGTGGAAAATGCTACAATAACCAGTCGGTCTTTCTTGCAATCACCCAATTGTTGTTTTATCTGCGGGTTGGATTTGGTGATGCTAGAGTACATATTTCTGCTAAAACTACCAATGTGCAAGTATGTCAAGTGGTTGACTAAGCCAAAATTGCATTGACTTTAGTTCAAAAACTAGATTTGCCAGAATGAGGTCATACATATTAACCCCTAAAGGTCTTTGACTAAGCTTTCACCAAAAACGCTCCAAAACTGCCATTTCTAGTGCAAGTACCAAATTTCAGAAAAAAAGCATTTTTGGACAAAAGTAACCGTAGGATCTTGTATTAAAATACTTTGGGAAGATGTGGAAAAAATTTCAGATTCTTTTCACCAAGTGCATTGCAAGATATCTGCGTTTAAAGTGACAAAAATCCTTTTTTGAGCCCTTCGAAAATCCAGGCAGCTGCACTTCAAAAGGCCACATTTGTATGAAAAAATGTACAAAATGGTTGTTACTCTTGGGATTCATTCTTTAGGTCAAGTTGGCGACACTCTTKAAAATTTTCAATTCATTTGGAATTGTACAACATGTAGGAAAAAAATAGTAAGTAGAAAGAAGTAGAGWATGATTCAAAATACTAAATTGTTAACAATTTATTTATGAAATTGAAAATTGCCAATCCCAATGGTTGAAATGTTGTAATAAACAATCCACACCCAATATTTTGATTTTTCTTCAAAATTATTGAAAAATGAGTAAGKTCTTCAAAGTTTATTTTAGTGTAGAGATTCCATGATTGCCCGCAAACAAAAACTCTTCATAACTTTTGACTCGTTGATCAAAATAGAGTAATTCAAAGCTTCTCATGTACATATAGTTGTAGATAATCATTTTCAAATTTTTATTTTTGAAAAAAGTCATTTTTTCAGACCTGCCCCGGCTGCCCGCCGACCCCTGAAAATCACATATCATGCAATAACTTTTTAACAATGTAGTGAAATGTTATGAAAATTGTTGGGCCTTAAAGCTACTCCTCGGACACATGTTGTATGAAAATTTCAAAGAAAAATAATGAAAACTCCATCCGTAGTGAGCTGCCCAAAATCGCTATGTTGCCAAAAGAAATGCAGTTTGGTCCTTTAGGGGTTAAGAACACAAAAAAATTCAAAAAATCACCATGTCATGAGAACTTCATTTCAAATCCATTCCAAGAAATTTTACTCCAAAACTGATAATATTTTGTTTGTTATTGAATTTTTAAGGAGTTTTGAAATTTTCCTTTCAAAATTTGTAAGGAAATATTGGTGATAGCTTTGATGAATCTAACCATACAGATGCAATCTACAACTCTCAGTCCACATTTTTTATTTGTATATCAAATCCAAATTGTGCTCCAAATACCACTTTATAATGATTTTTCTCAAATCGCCAATTTTGGAAATGAATCAAGACGCTCCAGGGTTAACTGTGAAAATCCTCACACAACCACCAAGTCAAGAGGCCATAAAGGAGATATCGAGTGTATATAAGATTTTTCTTCCTGACAGTAGAGAAATTAGGAATCCAAAGTTACGAATTAAGGATCCTTCACAAGATAGGGAGATGAAATTCATAGTCCACTTCAGACATCCAAACTGGGTGAAAAAGGAGTATCACAGCACCTTCCAGGTAGCCTGGAGTCATAGTGTCGGGAGGGTAAACGAGAGACAAGTGAATGTTGCGATCAACCAGCTCCTGTTGCAAACACTCTGCCAGGCCTTGCAGTGCAAACTTGGAGGCTGAATAAAACGCATAGCCATACACACCAACCTGCAGCCACACAAAAGTAGTCGTCCTCAGAAAAGCTAGCAAAACCACGAACTAGCAGCTATACACTCATACAAAGGGTACTCACTAAGCTGAAATCAGAAACCACTGAAAAAAGCATACGCTCGGAGCTCATTTGTACATGGCGCATTCATAGAGCTACAATCTCTCTCTTCAAGCATAGGGGACTTCACTCTCAAGGGACATGAATGAGATATAAAATCGCACCTGATATAGATATAGATATAGATGGAGGAGCTCACAGTCATAAGTTATAAGTATCAAGGGTCACAACCTTTGGCCTAATTTATGTATTCTGTATAAAAGGGCTTATTGTCTATTCATTAATATCATAATCATTATTATCTAGTATATACGTTTTATCTTATTAACATGGTATCAAAGCATGATTTAGAAATTTTTAAAACTTTTGCATTTTTAATAATGAAATATTATTTGGAAAATTTACTCCATCAATATGTGTATGTCTCCTCCTTTTGTTGGAGAATGTGCAAGCGAGGATATCTTTGATATATCCATCGAGGATGATCGAAGAGAAGAAGTGGAGCTTCAACTTCGACTTACAAATAGATTAACTAATGCATTCTTTCAAATTGCTTTAAATGAATTTACGGAACCTCTAAATGTAGAGGTTGAAGAATCTTTCCCTTTTTCTCATCAAACCTATAAAATACAAAATGCTCCCGAAGCCTATATGAATACATTATATGAATACATAATTAATGAAAGCACAGTAAACCCTAATATCATAGAAGAAACTCAAATTCGAGTTCAAAATTTGAATCTTAAATTTGAAATTCAAGATATTTTACGCCAAGATAATTAAAGTTAAAACATTACATATTTACCATATAATAAAATACTATGAGTACTTCACAATCTAGTACTTTAATAGATCGCTTTGATGGCACAAACTATACTCCATGGTCAACTCGGATGGAGCTGTACCTTATCCGAGAAGATACTTTTGGAATTGTCGATGGTTCCGAAATACGACCAACAACTCCCACCAATCAACCATCTTGGGATCAAAAAGATAGAAAAGCAAAAAGTGACATCATCCTTTTTATGAAAGATCACTTGCTTGTACATGTGAAATCATTAAAGACTTCTAAAGAAGTATGGGATATTTTAAAACTAAAATATCAAACGGCCAATGTTATTGGCAAAAATCGAATTACTCAAAAAAAATTCACAACAAGAATGCAAGAAGGCGAGAATATGGAAACACATATTAATCATTTTTGCAATCTAAAAGATGAATTGGCCACAGCTGGCACCACGGTATTGGATGCCAAATCCGCAACCAATTTACTTGGATCCTTACCACCTTCCTATGTTGGCCTTGTAATGGCCTAAATTGGTCGAGTTGGTACTCTCAATGACACCATTCAACTACTCCTTGAAGAAGATTTAAGGAGGAAAGGAGAAGATACTGACAGATCTTCTTCTGCATTATTTGGAGGCCAACGCCCCCCCTCAACAAAGTCAATTGGACAACGTGTAAGACAATTTGATAAATTAAACCAATACAAAAGAAAACCATTTACTAAATACAATTCAAATTCCCCTGCTTCTAGCACTAATAATTATCAAAGAAAATTTTCTATAGTCTGTTTTTATTGTGGAAAACCGGGACACCACATCTGAGATTGCCGAATTAAACAAGCGGAGGAAAGAAGATCACGACAATTTAATAATACAGCTTCCAACGAGGCTAAATTGTTTGTGACATCCTTATCTGTTGAAATTAATGAAGATGCTTGGTATGTTGATTCCGGGGCTTCTCAACACATGTGTTTCCTATCTAAATGCTTTCTAACACTAGAAAGTTTATCAAATAATGAATTTGTATATTTAGGAGACAATTCTAGTTGTGAAATTAAGGGGTTTGGCACAGTTGAAATAATCTTCCTCAAGGAGAAATTAAGCAAATTGACAAAGTTCTTTATGTCTCACAATTAAAAAAGAATTTGATTTCTGTAAGTCAAGCAACGGATGCTGGATATACTTTCATATTTTCACCTAAAAAATGTGTACTTATGGACAAGAAACCTAGTAATAAGGTTCTTGTTGTTTGCCAAAGAGAAGGCCAACTATATAAGATTGGCTCATCTCCTTCTATAAATTTTACATCACAAAAAGGCCAATGCCTTACCAATACATTTAGYCGTAAGCTAGTCAATTCTACYGACCTTTGGCATTTAAGGCTRGGYCATGTTGGAATTCACAAATTAAAATTAATGCAATCACATGACTTTGTCCATGGATTCAAATTGGATAAAAATTCCACCTTAAGTTTTTGTTCAAGTTGTTTAGCCGGTAAACAACACAGACTTCCATTTCCTACTAAAAGAGGTACAAGAGCTAAAAATCTTTTAGAACTAGTACATACTGATGTTTGCGGTCCTATGCAAACCCCATCTTGTAGTGGATCCTTATATTTTGTCACATTTGTTGATGACAAATCTAGACAGACGGCCATATATTTTTTGCAACATAAAAATGAAGTCTTTACAAATTTTAAAATCTTTAAAGCTGAAGTTGAAAACTTTACAAATCAAAAGATTAAATTTTTTTCGAACTGATGGTGGAGGTGAATATACTTCTACTSAATTTAATCAATATTGTCAAACACATGGCATAATACGGCAATTAACTGCAGCTTATACTCCTGAGCAAAATGGCGTAGCGGAGCGCAAAAATCACACTCTAATTGAAAGTGCTCGTTCCATGCTTCAATTTGCTAAACTTGAAAATTGTTTTTGGGCTGAAGTCGTTGCTACAGCCACTTATATTCAAAATCGTTTACCCACCGTTGTTGTTAATGATCTAACACCTGAAGAATTATGGAGTGGAATAAAACCAATGATTTCTCATATGAGAATATTTGGATCTAGGGCCTATATGCATGTTCCAACAGAAAAACGTCAAAAATTTGACTCTAAAAGTATACATTGTATACTCATGGGTTATAGTCAAACTTCTAAAGCTTATAGATTATACCATACACCTACTCAAAAAATTAACGTTAGCCGTGACGTTGTCTTTGATGAACCCGTTCAAATTACAAAAGACTTTATGGCATCAAACGATATTCAAAGTCCTTTCACAAATACTGATGATGATGCACGACAATCTATTTTTTGGAAACCCGAGGATATGTTCTTACCTCCTATCCAAACACATAAAACTCTTACAAATTCTCCAACTCAAACTACTTCTAATTTGGACGATGAAGTTCCTAATACGTCTAGTACTATATTTGATACTAATGATGTTACTTCTAATAATGAAAATGTAGAAAGCCCACAAACTCTCAATCCTACAACATCCCTCCGATGTTCAACACGCAATCGCAAACCTACTTGGAAATTACAACAACAATATAATTATCAAGTCATGGCTGCCGAACTTGCAAAAGATTCACCACAAACATTTAAAGCAGCAATGATTGGGCCTAATGCAGATCATTGGCAAAATGCCATTCAAGCCGAATATAAATCCGTACTCCAAAATGGAACATGGAAATTAACAACTCTTCCTTATGGGCATGTTGCAATTGGCAATAACTGGGTGTTTTTAAAGAAATACCATGTCGATGGATCTATTGAGAAAGCTTGACTTGTGGCTAAGGGATATTCACAAATCCCCGGCATTGATTATGATGATACTTTTTCACCTGTGGTAAGACTATCTTCTATAAGGGTATTGTTGGCTCTTGCAGACCACTATGATTTGGACATTATGCAAATGGACGTCACCACTGCATTCTTACATGGTGATTTAGAAGAAAAAATCTATATGCGCCAACCTGAAGGATTTATAAAGAAAGGTAATGAATATCTAGTTTGTTTATTATTAAAATCTCTTTATGGATTGAAACAATCCTCAAGAACTTGGTACCATAAAATAGATTCTTATTTACTTTCTATTGGCTTTGAGAGATGTAATGCGGATGGTAATGTGTACTACAAGAAAATTCAACATGTATTTATTGCTTTAGCCCTTTATGTTGATGATTTATTTATTTCCACAAATGATCCAAAAGGTTATTGGTTTGAAGTAAAAATTATGTTGGAATCTAAATTCCAAATGACTTACAAATCTGGATTTAATTATGGCCTTGGTCTTGAAGTGATTTGCAACCGGGCCATGAAGACTATTTTTATTCATCAATCCAAATACATAAATGCTAAATTAAAACAATTTCATATGGAACATTGTAAACCCGTTGGTACTCCTATAGAAATAGGACAAACGTTTATTCCTTCTTCAACTCTCTTTCAACAAATGACAATTCAAATAACCATTCTAGCACTTTTCCATATAAAGAAGCTGTTGGTATGACTTGTACAAGCCCCGATATTTGTTATGCTGTGATGCGAGTTTCTCAACACTTACAAAATCCATTAGAAATTCATTGGACTGCCGTTAAACAAATTTTTCGCTATTTGCAAGGAACTCAACACCATGGCATTCTATACAAAGGAGATGGAACATTGTCTAAATTAACTCTAACGTCTTATTCGGATGCCGATTGGGCTGGAGATTTATCTGATAGAAAATCTACATCTGGCTATTTATTTCTACTTGCAAATGGAGCTATAAGTTGGGCAAGCAAGAAACAAACTACTACAGCATTATCTACAACTGAAGCAGGATACATAGCAACTAACTTAGCAGCAAAAGAAGCAATATGGTTAAGGCGGCTCCTTGGAGATTTTGGAGAAGCTCAAGATTCTCCAACCACAATTTATTGTGACAATCAAAGTGCAATCGCTTTGAGTGAAAATCCTAAGTTTCACTCTAAGTCTAAACATATCGAAATGCAATTTCATTATATTCGTGATCAAATACATAGTATAATGAACTAAAATTAGAATATTGTAGCACATAAAACATGTATGCAGATTATCTTACAAAAGCATTAGGAAAAGTAAAGCACACGTATTGTGTGCATAATTGTGGTCTAGTAGATGAGCATAGTATTAAGACTGTTTAGTTTCAGGGGGAGTGTTAAGGATAGATGAAACTCACAGTCATAAGTTATAAGTATCAAGGGTCACAATCCTTGGTCTAATTTATGTACTCTTGTATAAAAGGGCTTATTGTCTATTCATTAATATCATAATCATTATTATCTAGTATATACATTTTATCTTATTAACAGCTCCTTGATTGTGTAAATGTTGCATCTATGACGTCTTCATAGTTTTCAATTGTTCCGTCTTCAAACGTAAGGACGCACTCCGTGACAAATGATCAGCACCATAATGACACCAGAGTCAGAGTATGCAGCTTCAATGGTAGCGTTTATGCTCCCAACATTCTTAATGTCGCCACTATACGTATTGACCTGAGAAGGAATACGCTCTCGGTAAGCAAAATAATCAAGTCAAGAATCCAATCGTAAAAATGACCAGAATTCACATGATTTCCAAGATGCTTAGTAGAAATGCCTATATATGTGAATTCCAGATATCTACATGAATCAAAGTGTCAAAAATAAATATACAACCTACAAGATGCTTGTTGGCCATGAATTTTTTTGTCAAGTATTCAATATGGCAAGGGCTTGATCCAGACGTCGATGAGGATTGAGTGACAAAAAACTTAGTACAACATTTTCCAAAACCCTAAAAACATTGGCATCTGAGTGCATCCCAGCCCTCAAGAATGGACTGAGGTAGGGATATCCAAAATCGCCAGGGATCCAAAGCACCACTTCATCAGAATGATGTTCATATGGAATACATTGCTTTGATCAATACGTGCCTAATGTCAAAGAAGAGATTTGGAATATCATCCAATAAATTTTTGATAACTTTTGCGTTCGGTATCCAATTAGTGCTTACGTTGTTGCGTTGGAATCCCCTTTCATTTGCAAACGAGATTATATAAAAATTGACAAGTCAAATGATAAGAAATATGTTCAACAACAATACTACCGACTATGGTAGTGATGACCTTAAATTTTTAGGTACAAAACCATAAATCCGCTGACAATTTCCTCAATGCAATGCTGAGAACACGAGCAAAGATAAATTTCCAGACACACCTTAGTTTTGTCTATCACGTCACATACTTGTTTATGTTTTTTTGTTCATGTTGTGCCAAACAATTTACACCTAAGCGTTTCCAGAGTGTTCCTGTTCTGGAGGCGCAATGATCTTTGCCATCCACTGTGGCAGGTAGCATCCTCTTTCATTCTAATGGCATCCTTAGCTGCAAAAATTAATAACAAAATGAATAAAAAATGTAGAACAGTATGTAGTGAGAGACCAATTGTTCTCAACCATATAAAACATATACAATCAGCATCCCAATTGATCAAAACTGAATTCAGCTAGAGACATTCTGTATTATCGAGAACAAAGGGTAAACTTCTCTAAGGATCTAAAATACCTTCGTGCAGTGTTGGTACACATGCCGTCACTTCAAAATTACTACACAAAATCAGCAATAATATTCCAACCACTTGATGAAAATACGCCCAATGAGAACGTTACTGCATAAACAAAATCAGCAGCTCTATTCTAACAACTTGATCAACTGCATACGCCAAATGAGAACATCACTTCATATTTGGAAAGTGTTTCTTGGCCAATGCGTATTTCCAGTGCCACAATTTTTTATCCGCTTCTTTCTCCATGGCATTAAGCAAGAGCACTAAATCCGCTGCGGTTGATTTCCTCTTCTTCACTTCCTACAATGGGCATCTATAGCATTATTAGAATATTAGAAGCACAATGCATAACATCAAGTATCAAAGTATAATATATTAAATTAAGAGTTGTGTATGTCAGATCAAGCTACAACACGGTACTCATTTTTAGATGAAGCTTACAATAAGCATCTTCTCCTTCATTCCTGAATCCAAGCTCTAAACGAAATCTTTGATCCAAGCCTCCTTGTTGTTAGCATCGGTGGCGATAAATTCTCCACTATACATGCGTTTTCCTCATTAATCCCTAAAGGACCAAAGAGCCAATTTGTGCTTTTTGAGAACTTTATCAACCAATATTGACTTCACTATTTGAATTTTTTAATAATTTGCCTAGGATTGTGTATATTGTAATCTACATGTGAAGTTTTGTTTTATGTCATTCCAAAAGTTATTAGTATTATATTACAAAAGTTAATTTTTTTTTTTTCATTTTCAATGACAAATTGGGGAGTAAATAATATATTTTAATGAAACATTGATTATTTATTTAGTAATTGTAGAAATTGATGCCTACTATAAAAAAAATTGACCATTTTTATTTGAGTAATGAAGTAGAAGTAATTTTGCTCTTGATTATGAAAGATTTCAAGATATTTTCAACATATTTTACAATGTATTGATTGAAGTACACAAGCTATAGGACATGCATCTTTTTTTCTTTTTCTTTTTCTGAAATGTTGAAAGATGGAACTTCAACTTTTGAAAGGGTTGGAAAAGCCTACAATTTGAGGTTTACCCACATTGAACTTGCAATAGGCAAGGATATTCTTTCTAAAATTTTGAGATATAATACTTGCATGAACAAGTATACCAAAGGATTCTATAGTTGAACTTGCTAAAAGATAAATATTGATGAAGACTTTAGACCGCACTCGTGCGAATGCATATTTTGAAGTAGTTTACAGTCTCTGAACATGTTGATTCCTTAGGGATTAACAAACCACAGCATACTACTTTAGAAATTCGTATAAATTACAATTCAAATATGAAAAATGTTAATTTGACCCGTGGAACTAAAGTACTGCACTTTGTGAAAAAAATGTGATTTTGTTGGAATTTGGCCTCATAAATAGTCAGTTTAAGTCAAGGTGGCAACAAGGTGTTCTACTTGAAAAGTCTCTTAAGGCAGGAAGTCCATAAAGCGCCCATGTAAAGGCTGAAGTTGAATTTTGGCAAGGTGAAACTGCTTGAAAAAAATTTCAGTAAATTTTCCTTGAAAGACTAGTGAAATTGGCATCCAACCCATATTTTTTGGAGCTTTGTTGAATTAGTTATGAATTTTTGAAGTTGCATGAAAGTGCATTTCAATGGGCTCTAATGTTTATTCTAATGTAGAAATCTAATGAAGTTTGCCCAAGCCCGGACATGAAATGTCTTATAAGGGTTAAGTTCAAAGCATTCCCACCAGAGTTCTGGAAGTTTGAGGAGCTTCCCCGTTATTTAATTTGCCTCCTCTTTGTACAATAGAAACTCTCTAAGTCGCTCCTTTATAAGCCAATAAACCTCTATAAACCAATGTTGTCAAACCGGTCCTGGGACTAGGCCACATTACAAAGGTTGCGACTAAATCTGACCCTCTCTTAGCCAATAAACTTGTGTAAACCAATATGTCAGACAAGTCCGAGACCTAGTGAGTAAGGGAGGTTCTAGTAGAAGGATCCACAGAGGTTTCAAGGGCTCTACGGTAAAGGAACTCGTAACCGATTAAATAAACCATTTTGGACATGATCTAGGTTGGTGCTAGGCAAAACAAATATTTTTAGAGGTGCATTGAGAGGAAATGAAGGGGATTGAAAAATTTTTGGTAATTTTATCTCTTGAATTGAAATTACTTTAATTTTTGAAAGGACTTGACCCATGACCAACATCTAGAGCCATCCAATTTTGATCATTCAAGAACTACTTTCTTGCTCATTGTTTCCTACTTTCTTGCTCACTTATGTATCATGCATTTATTGGTTTCAACCTTGAAAAAACAAAAAACATGCATTCCAAGGAGAAAATGGAAATATGTTCCACCCTTGGTTGGAAGTACGACACCTTATTGATTGGTGATAGGGCGCCAATTAGTAATGGGTCCTCTACCATAGTTGCATCTTTTCCTTATCAAAATCTCTTGGTTCATTTCCTACAGTAGCAAATTCTCATTGTCCACTTTTGTTCAACTTCAAGTTTCAGTGCGCAAGCTATAATCCTCCCAAGATTATTGGGACTAACTTAGAAAATCCAATTTGAACTTGAGCGGTTTATATTATTTTTTATTTGTCCTTGAGGAACATCCACTGAGGGATTTATTACTACAGTACAAGGTAGGAGGTTCTAAAAGTGAGCAAGCTCTAAAATGGAGCACCTTCTTAAATGTATAAAATTTGTACATGTTGCTTTTTCATAGCCTTCAGCAATGTACAAACTATGTACATTTTAGGAGGTGCTCCATTTTAGAGCCCTATGCCACTTCAACTTCAAAATTTTATCACTAATTCCTCAAAGCTCCAAAAAATATGAAACAACTTGGGTGAGATGTCAATTCCACTTGTCTTTTTTGGAAAATTTACTGAAAAATATTTCAAGATGTTTCACCTCCCCAAAATTGAGTCCCAGCTCTTAGATGCTCCATTTAGGACCTCACCTACCTTAATTCAATTTTTTTACGGCGTATCACTTTGTGGGTAGAAGAGACTCAATSTTTGAGGGATTTGATGATCAGCCCACCACGTGCCAAAAAAACACACATCAAGCGTTGGGGTGGGTGGGGGTGAAAGTGTGCTTTTGCTTGTCGAATGTCATTGTTTGTCAAGGTGTAGTGTAATTTTGAGCASTGTTGAGTATSGTTGTTCACACCTAAGCWAGCCGCATTCACAGGGCTCCSCMTTCATTCAGCTCGAGAACTAACRTAAGTTAAGTTAGTCATTTTCAGCTCCATTGCAACCTTTYCYGCTGTAAGGTWGGCCAGCGACTATCAACTACAAAATTGATTGTCACCTGCAAATTAAGTACGCAAAGCATATCGACACTTGGTACTATAGTTTTTCATTGATTGCCACAGACTTACTTTAATAGGATGGCTCTAACAACTACCGATGACATTCTCACGAGCGCAGAGTACCCATCCAGATGTACTGTTCAATTCTTATAAGATAGAAGAATGTTTTGAAGAGTGAACTCAGACCAATAGAGTGATTGTTTCTCCTCTGATGCTCCGCCATCTAGGAGGAGAAGAAGAAGAAGAGCATCAGGCTAGGAGTTTCATATTCTTTTTGAGTGATATTACTTATATCTTGAGAGCTGTCAATTGTACCAGGACTGTGCGCAGAAGAGCTTTTCGGGTATGATATATTGGTTAGGTTTTATCGATGCTTGCGAGGTCCCATTACACTGGATAAATTGAGTCAGGATTTTGTTCCGCACAGTCAGCTTGGATACATATGCCCCGGCTCTTTTCTTTGTGGCCGGAGTGCGCAATTGCGCATCCAAGCTACGTTGTGTAACTCGTTGGAAACGAAATTRCATTGATCCTCCYGGCCAGGMAATGGGRATGAACCCTAGTGCTCTSGCTGTGCAGCCATGGAAGATTTYTGGAGTATSCAAGGTAAAATATCTACGGCAATCTTAAGGCACAGTTAATCCCACAGGCGATTATGTACTGTGCATCTGTTTAAACTTGATCAACTAGGAATGCACGAAACTTTCTCTCGTTGCATGACAAACTCCGAATTTGCGCATATCTGCCTCAGAACCTGTCACGCTGTGCACACAATTCCCYTTCATTGGAACATCCACAGGTAGAAAATTATCTTGGTTCAATGTTCGAAAGCTTTATTACAAGTCAATTTAATGAAATCCCCCATCTTAGAGTTATAAGCTAAAGCGTAATCAAGTTTTTCTTTTGTGTGTACACTCATGCAGCATGCAAGTCTGTTCTTTCCCATGATGCTGAAAGTGGCATACAGCAACGTGGTCCTGGGCCAGGAGCTGCTCGAGAACACATGGTTCCATCTGCTTCTGGCGACTGTTCTCCGCTATTTACACATTCAGCTGTGGACGACAGCCACTCGTGTCCCCGGCCTGGTGAAAAATCACAAGATTCAGAAGGAGTGCCGCAGCTTTGAACAGAAGGACAGAGAAGCCCACTGGTACTTTCGAAATCCAGGCGCCAGTCGAGCTTAAATTCTCTGTTAATTTCTCACTATAGCAGATCTGTGAATGTTCACACACAGGAGAAAGGAGAAATTAATATATCTGACAGTATGGAAAATTCCATTTCTCGTGTATCCTAGTGTATCCTATTCTACTATCACTAGACACTTGGAATTCCGTTTGTGACAATGCCAGGCTCTAAGGGAGGCAGAACATTATTGAAGTAAGATAGGAGATCCTATTTGTGCCCACAATTCAAAAGCCACCCTGTTTATGCCACTATGTATTAGTAGTGTACATTTGAAAATTCCAAATTCCAAATGTACATTATTGATGTCATAAGTGGCGCAAATAATCCGGCACATGATGCAAAGAGGGTCTTCTACATTAGTTCATTAAAACAGAATATGACGAATAAAACGATCAAACCCATTTGGGATATTGCAGGGACAATTTAATACTTCTGCAGCTTCTGGTGGCTGCTTGTATGGTCACTTACGTTCCAGTATTCAACGAGCAGCAGTTACCGCTGTGGGATGGAMGAGGAGCTCTGTGTCTGTTTCTACTTCACGCCGGACCAACTGAGTTCATCTACTACTGGTGTCACCGAATGCTTCACGAGTCTGGATCTATGTACAAATCCTATCACGCACTCCACCATACCACATCAGTTCCCGATCCCACCTCAGGTACTGCACCTCCCTTGTAAAGCAAATTCGATATYGGTGCCCAAATTCCGTAGCAGAATATTGCCAAGGAGTACTCATAATCTTCGTCGATAAACTGCTCAAATTTCAGCAGAAGACTTACAAGTTATGTATTTGTCTTCTCCTAAGACAGTGACATAGTTGCCTTGACACTTCTTCGACTTTGGCATACCTAGTGGTCAGGATTGGCAAAAAAAATAATTATAGAAATTAATGCATGCTGGAATTTTTGGGAAGTATGGCAAGATGTTTTTGGCGAACGACTTTTATGGGAAAAAACAAATATTTATTTCTATTTTAAAGCATCTGCCAATGACATTTTCCAAGTTTAATTGAATTGTGTGCAGGTTTTGTTTTGACATTTGCGGAGCAGTTGGCATTCACTGCCCTGGTATCCATTCCAGTGCTGGGGGCGGGTATCCTGGGCATGGCTTCAGTGGGGATGTTCTACTGCTACTGGTTCTTCTTAGATCTAGTCTCCGCCGTGGGACATAGCAATTGGGAGTTTGTGCCCGTTGGAGTTTTTACATTGTTCCCTGCTCTCAACTTCTTTATAATCACTCCAACGTGAGGACACTGAGTACTCAACGTCCTATCTGCATAGATAAAACACAAGCAGAAACATTAATCAATTGAATTTTGATGAAAATGTTGAAGAAWTGCGTATCGAGAGGRCATGCGAACTTGAATTCTTTAGGTGGTTGGGTGTGGAAACATGTAAGTCTGTACTATGACGGGATATATCACTAAATCACATGARTCACGTGCATCAATGCAGGTATCATTTGCTACACCACCAAGGAGAGGAGCATAAATCCAATTATTGTTTCTCATTTCCACTCTACGACTACCTGGGAGGAACCTTCAACAAGGCTACAGATTCAGAGCATGAACGAGTTCGTCGAGGTAATAAAAAATATACTGCCCAACCCCCGGATCATGTATTTCTTGTGCATGCATTGGGACATGAGTCCTTGTTGCACTTGTGTACGGGCTTAATTGGACTTCATGCGAATCCATTTCAGCACMAGTGGTACTTTCCTCTTTTTATGCCGATCACCATCCCTATTGTCCTGGCATTGTGGGCATTCGGGACTCCATTCGTGGGCGCTGAATACTGCGTCGATGAAATCTCCGCCCAAACCTGGGTCATGCCTAGGTTTGGATTTCAGGTAACTATTAAGCTAAAGTAGTAAAACAGTCCTGARTGTGAATTCCCTGTTGAGMAATCTTTTCAAGCTCGAAYTYYAAGCACCAACTATCTGAGCCCTCTTCTCCCTGCGAATGCTATTTAAGCTGATTCATTGAAGAATTAATAGCCATAGTTATAAATAACTGGATAGTTGYAATTTGAGACTGCTGGTGCCCATGCCATCTTCTAGACGAAGAAGAAGAAGAAGAAAGGAGAAGACGAATTCATACTGAACTATTTCATGCACAATTTTTGTTTGAAGATCCTGTACCTCTATTGAGATTAGTTCGTGATTTGTCTTTGCAGTATTTCATCGGCTTTGGACGGGAGAACATCAATAAGATGATCGAGAATGCAATTGTGGAAGCTGACAAGATGGGYACCAAAGTCTTGGCCCTTGGCGCACTGAACAAAGTATGTGTGCACAAGCGCAGTAATTATGCAATTGAGGTTTCATAAATTAAAAACTGGAGATTTGAAATTGTTGTCGACATTCTAGTTCATCCCTGGCTTGTGAATCTGGCCATGAATKTTTGTTGCTGATTGTCAGATGGAGGAGCTCAACGAAGGAGGCTTACTGTTCCTCAAGCGCCAACCGAACCTCCGGGTRCGACTCTGCCACGGCAACACGCTCACAACCGGCGTCATCCTCAATGGACTTCCTGCCGACGTGCACGAGATCTTCTTGACTGGGGCTACTTCCAAGTTAGGCCGTGCTGTGTCAATCTATCTGGCAACTCACGGGGTGCGTGTTTTGGTAAGTACGAGTCCACAAAACTAGCTAGCTAGAGACTCTAAAGTTAGACAATCTCAGAAAGATGAAATACATTTCCAAAATTGACAATTTTTTCCGTCGAAGTTTCTCTTCTTTTGGATCAACAGAAGGCGTGATTCATTGCATTGCAGATGTTGACAGCATCCTCGAGTAGAGTTGAGGCGATTATTGAGGAATGTCCTGAAGAGAACAGGCACAACCTCATTCACGTTACCAAATACAAGGATGCCCAACATTGCAAGGCATTGGACATCACCCCTACTCTTGTAACCCTTGTGTTAATTGAATCTCTCTGAAGTCGATCAGTCAAACATGAAAATTTACGTAAATGTTTCACATATTAAGAAACCCAAAATTAATGTCCATCTACAGAAATTTTGAAGAATTCCATAGTCAATGTCCTCTGATGATGGAATAGGATACACTCGGATACACGAGGAACGGAATTTTGACACAAAAAGGACCGATTTCCATACTCGGGATTTCTCTTACAGTGTTTGGGTTGCAAGCAGACATGGGTGCTGGGCAAGCAGGCATCAGCGAAGGACCAGAAGTGGGCTCCGCCAGGAACCACAATGCATCAGTTCGTGGTTCCCACAGTACCGGAAGTGCGCAAAGACTGCAGTTATGGAGCGCTAGCCGCAATGCATCTCCCGGAGCAAGCCAAGGGCCTGGACTGCTGTGAGGTAAAACACAAGCAAATCATAAAGTCTTCCACGTTCCAAACGCAGAATTAATATATGTCAAGAATCGTGAATGCTAATTCCTTACATTAATTTCGTTGAATTGGAGCAAAACTTCCATTAAAATAGCGATACAGACTTGGATCCCTCAAGGAAGGAAATGACATGATTTAGCGGTCCAGGAGGAGGTGGGGTCGGAATTACAGTCCAGCGCTGCTCAATGCTATGGATGAAATACAATTTGTGTATCAGATTGTATATTAACTACTTGCATATCTGTGRGCACAAGAAGMTMATTYTAAKKTCAWAAAGATGCATTGGAGTACCGCCGATTTAACGGAATTATCGTTTCCTGTGTGATTACATGATGGTGCAGCACTCATTGGGTCGAGACGTAGTGCATGCCTGTCATGCAGGAGGGATGGTTCATGTCATGGAAGGCTGGACTCATCATGAAATGGGACCAATTCCGATAGGCCGCATCGAAACCGTGTGGACRCGAGCCATGAAGCTTGGTTTTCGGTCTGCTAATGCAGAGGGTGGTTTCCTAGACTGCATTTGCGATGGCTATGGCCAAGGCCGTGCGAAGCATTATGATTAGAGAAAGCCAATCTAGCAGACAGGGCCCTGGCTATAGAAGGAGAAGAACTCCGGTCCCTTTGTGGATGCAGAGTGAATCAAGACTGAGTCTGTGCAAGACGTATTTTGAATTCAGTTATCATACTCATTATAGAACGCCCGATATGACCCTATTTGACTCCTCTACGTGGAGAGGTAAATCAATGGTTATGGAGGTTACACAGAAATAAAGGCCGCCTAAAATCACCATTCTTAACTATATTGAATTTATTAGGAGGGGGCTGTAACCGCACAAACTCACTTCATAACCAATGTAACGCTACTCGGATGTTACCAAGTTTCAAGTGTAAKTATATCACGTGCTTACTTGTAATAAACTAGTTTCAATTACTAGTAAATTCATWTAAAACTATTAGTACGACTTATGGTTTGTTGGCTYAGAATCTGGAATGTTAATATGAGTATCTTGTGATAGAACATGAATCTGAATATGGGCTCCGGAAGGTTGTGGAGGAGTTTCAAGACCTGAAATTTGCCTATTTCCTTAACTCCACATGCACAAGAATCGGGAAGAGGGAACTCAAGAGAAAATTTGCGAGGAATATGTTCACCATGAGTGATCAGGAAACCGTTRGAACATAWTGTCAAGTTTTTTGACGCAACTAACCTTACAATGCCCTGTCGTTTCAAACAAACATTTTGTAGCTCAAGCTAAGAAGGCGATCTGTAAATAGCGTTCCAACTTTCTACAAAGGGGCGGCTAATACTTTGAGGACAGAAAATTGCATCATGCCCACTTTACTAACAAACCTGCAAATTGCGATGCAGTAACAACCCTACTGCTACTCTACCAAAAGATGGACATGAACTATGGATCTCCTTCCGTGACGGATCCATAGTTCATGTCCACTCCACGATTTTCAACAAACAAACCGAACTCTGCACGCCATCGCCATCTTAAAACAAGACAAAAAGCCATGGCGAATTACGTAAATCCAAGCCAGGAAACTAACATCAAAGCCAAATGGCATGTGAAAAGGTGAGGCGATCTCCTTCAGAAGTTAGGTCTCAATTGGATGCGAAATCAGCCCTCCCGAGTCGTTTCAGGCATTCACATGGCCCTGGCACCCACGGAAATCCAGGCGTTTTGGTTGACCTTGCTCCCCAAGCTGTTCAGTGCCCGAACATACACATCTCGCATTGTCCTTAACAGGAAGAAAGGCGACAAGACTTTCACGCTAGACCTGAGTCGCGATCGACGCGGGCTCCGTGGCCATGCGATTCTSACTCCCTTCTTCGGTATCTTCCATCTCCCGCTACGCTTGGGCTTCGAGTCTTTGTTCGAGCCGAGGAGGGGCTGCTCGTCCTCCGGGCCTTCGTCTTCTTCAAAGCGTGGAGTGAGTTTGGTGTAGCCCTTGCGCGTGCGCCGACGCGTCTTGAGAAGCTCGGAACTGAAAAGGGTTCTCTGATAATCTTCTTCTCGGTGGAAAACTCTGGATTCGCAGATGGTTGGCAAAAGTTCGGGACGAACTTGCTGACGTCGGAATTTCGGAGAGTCCATTTCCAAAGARGAGCTGTGCACATGGAAGGGGAGCAGGGATGAGTACATACATGTCAACAAACGTTAAGTAGTTGAGAAATGTTTAATCAACGGCAATCTCGCAACTGACGAGATCACACTCGGAAACTTAAACTTCCATCATGAAAAGAAGGAAGTCCTCGGACGATGAAATTCTGTTGATCGAGTTCTACARGAATTGAATCTCTCGAGCTTGCAACGGAACCAATAAAATCTGTAGATTCTAACGGAATTGATGTATGACAATGTTGGTGATTTGAATGTAAGCCAAAATGCATTCCACAAGAAAAAATCACGAGCCGAAAAGGTGAGCGTTGACTCTAAAAACAGTCGGCATCTCGCTCGTAAAAGCGACTGACACACGGGATCTGCTCTAGCATGGACTGAAGTTCCTGAACGAGAATTATGGGCAATAGAAATTGCAGTAACTATGAGAACCAATCCTAATRATTGGAAAGTACGCTGAAAGCCAATCCTCAAGAAAATTCGCTTACTTCTAATAAAAAAGAAGACGGTACGGGAACTCCAAAAGCAACCTGCCTAATTACGCAACATCGGGTCTGCACATTCCTGAAACATAATTACAAAATATATCCTACCCGGCATTAACAACGCTCAGATGGCATTACACCAAAATTCTTCGAAAACGCAACATTGCGAGTATGCTTGCACGTTACGAACTACATTCATGGGTTAGAGATACATACGGCAGGGTGTGCATTTTCGATTTCGATCTCTCCTCGACTCTAAAAGAATGACCCTCCACCTCCATCGTTCCCAGCTTGATTGCGTCCTCAATCACCCGATGCGCAATCACTTCTTTCAGTCCGAAAGATTCAGTAGAGCTTCATCATGAGAAGCCCTTGCAGCATGGCAGCTCCGCGGCCATCAATGCAAGCAGAAGACTTCAGGGTTCGTCGCAGTTGTCTCCCTCGTTGATCGAGAGCCCTAACGATTATATCTAAAAAGCCAGATCACAAGCTAGGTGGATGAAGACGAGGGAAAATCCTTGAAATTTGGAAACATCAGGTAAAACGCGCTCCAAAGCTTTGCACAATTGTTCGAAACTCAAATCTATATACACCAATCAAGWGAMAAAAAGAAAAAAAAACTGTATGCCAAATAATTGAAATAGTCTAAGACCGAGCTCGCTACCACCAAACCCAGATTTGATCACAGAGTACGTTCCAATCCCGGTTCCAATCTCTACCAAATTACACAGCAATGCACAMGACAATTAATCTCTCATTTCGCAAGTGGATTCYCCAGAACTACAGCGCAGGATCGGAAGGTATGCTTGGAACTAACAAACACAGAACTTACAGAAGAAACCTTGATGCGGGATACTTTTCGACCGAGATGCTTTTCAATCGGGAAGCTTGTTCAACTAGTCTCGGGGTATTGTTCATGTCCGACTACCATCGTCTTTGTGATCGACTCAGGTGGTCTCCAAGAGCGGCCCAAGATTACTAGATTGTGCATCTATCTGCAAGTCTACAAGGGACTTGCATGAAGGTGCTTGCGGCCTTYGCAACGTCCATGTCATGCTGGAGGCATGTGGACTTTCTGATCACATGTAAGTGTCCAACCGCTTTCACACCTACTAGCCGGATACTGCATAATTATTTGGAAACCAAGAAATCACATCCTGTTAGTAGCCATGACAATCTTTTGGAAAGCAATTGCCACGTGGCATTTGCTGTTTGGTTGGAACCCCTTAGGAAATGATTTGGGTGCACTGAAATTTCATGATTTTGTCTGAATCTGCAATTTGGGTAATCCTTTTTAAACTCCTCAAAAGCTTCAATCTTCCAAGTACAGAGTATTAACCTTACTACCGGTAAAGGTACTGATTTTTTGTATTAGTGCAAGTGACAGTAATTTACCAAAGTCATACTATTTGTACTATATACAAATATACATTTGTAGTATTATTGACATATAATTTTTTAATTTAGTATCCACAAGAAACGAGTTTGTAATGACTACTGGTAATGACGTGCACTAGTTCAATTAGTAACTCTATGTATTGTTTTATCTTCACAATTGTTTCGTAGTCCTATTTTTTGTTTGTGTGTGTAAATTAAGTGCAAAACAATGGATTTTAATTGCTATTTGAAGATAAATGTTCTTTACATCAATTAAGTTAGCCTATAGGCTACTGAATTGTGCAGAAGGGGCTCCCAACATAGTTTTTCAAGGAACAAGGCCAACCAGTATGGCCATGTTGTGTACAATGGAGCCTATACCCAGAAAATAGTGAAAATATTTGTTGGCCAAGTCACTTGATTCACTTGTGAGAATGTGTAAACATCCTATTGGAACACCATAAAGTAGAAACACCCAATCATTCCCATCTTTGTCCCCAATCTTCAACCCTAATCAGAGTGTCACCAAATCTGTCTATAAACATCCATTAAAGTGTCCTACAAATGTTTAATTTTAATTTTCTCACGTAGTTGAAAGTCACATATTTAATTCTCATTTGCTGACTGTTGATTTTTGCAGAGTTTGGTTTTGGGTACACCTATGGGACAGTTTCAGTGGTCTAGGGAGCGAAGACTTTGAAAAATCATAGAAATTACATACCACATCCAAATTTTTTTTTTTTTTTTGAATATTCATGATTTTTCACTTGCTAATACTACAAAAATATTATTATAAAGAAAAAGTTCCTCCAACTATGTTGAATTGCTTAAACTAAATGGATTTGGGTGTTTCCATTGTAGCAAGTTCACAAGAACGGCTCATATATAAACATGTTTAGAGTCTTAGTGTTCTAAAGAAGAAAAATGATTAAAAACTTTAAAAAAAATTTTCATTCGAGTTTCGAATGCAGAAAGTGGACTCTTTTGGTGCGGGGTACGTTACTCAAGTCACGAACATCTTATCTGGCTAAATATTTTTCTTGCTTTTTTCGGGGCCTCTAATGCCCCGTGGAAATTATCAGCGTACAGTGGATGTTTCCATGCGAGAGAAGCGAATGCCTGTTTTTTCCAGGGATGTTCTGTGGAGAGAATGAGCAGCAGTAGTCATACCTCCTTTTTAAGCATCATCTAGTCCATGCTGCTTTTAAAGGGAGTCATATAGTCTTTTTTTTTCCTGTAACGAATCCTCTCACATTAGGGAATGCTGTGTCTTCGCTGTTCTTTTTCTTTGAAATACCTGGTTTCGTTTCGTTCCATTGCTGAAGAAGGAGAGTTATTTTCTGAGATCTCATGAGTTGTTTGTTCCCCATACAGGTCCTGGAGCTCTTGGCCAAGTTTGAGGTTAAGGGCATTGCTCACATCACCGGTGGCGGTTTTTACGAGGCGCGACTAAATTCTTTGTGCGAACAATCCTCCGGGGAAAAACTGCGAGAAGCTTAAAAAAATGCTCACTAACCTAAAGCACGAGCAAGCACCCAAACCTCGTGAATAATGCTTTATATCCAATTCGGGCTGCAGGACCCGAATCGATGACACCAATATCGGACGAAAAGAACAACATTCCTCGGGTGTTCCCGTGTGAAAGTGGATGCAGGCTCCTGGGAAGTGCTACCTATCTTTAAATGGCTGCAAGAGCAGGGTGGTGTGGAAGATGCGGAAATGCGACGGAATTTCAACATGGGCATTAGAATGGTGCTCATAGTCGGTAAGTACGTTGCAGAGGCCCTCGTCTCTGACGACACGTCTTATGGCAAGGTGTATGGCTTGGGTGACATCGTGATGGGAGAAGGCGTCTTTTTTCAATAGTTTATGAAGATGCTACACCACCAAATTCAATGCATGGCCAGGGATTCATCCCATCTTGGAAATACAGCTGCCTCCTTCAAGCAGCTGATCATGCTGACAACCGAATTTGTGCTGCACAGGTTCTGGAGCTGCGATAATTCTGAGCCCATTTGGGTATACACCACCAACCAATCTACTTAATCAGCTTGGCAATTTGTCGGAGCCCCAGGCGACAGAAGCAGACCCCCTTGTATCCCACATAACTGAAATGGCCTAAGACCGAGSTAGCTTCCACCAAACGCAGGTTTGATCACAGAGTACGTTCCAATCCCGGTTCTAATCTCTACCGAATTACACAACAATGCACAAGACAATCAATCTCTCATTTCGATCACAAGTGGATTCTTCAAAACCACAGCGCACGATCGGAAGGTATACTTGGAATTAACAAGGWCAGAACTCACAGAAGAAACCTCGATGCGGGATACTTTTCGACCGAGATGCTTTTCAATCGGGAAGCTTGCTCAACTAGTCTCGGAAATTGTTCATGTCCGACTACCAAGAMATACACCGCTATCGTCTTTGTGATSGACTCARGTGGTCTCCAAGATCGGCCCAATTGAAGGTTTCAATCACTAGATTGTGCATCTATCTGCAAGTCTACAAGGGACTTGCATCAGTGCAGGAATTTGAAGGGGGGGTCTACCTTTCATATGAAAGGTTTATACAAAAATTTGGTGAAGAATTCATAGCATTCAATAGCCTTTGTGCCTATTGGCTTCCTTCATGCTCCCTTTTCATCACATTGCCCTCCACATGACCACTTTGTTGTTTTTCAGTTACTAATGAAGTACTAAGGGAGAGGCACCCAATGTTGTCCATGTACCCAATGCCGTCCCTTTCTAGGTCAAGCATTCATTCTAGAACATAAATGTAGTGGGATTGTAGAGTGCTTATTATTTTAGGTCAAAGAAATAAGCCATGTACCGCCTACCTAAATTAATAGCCTAAAATGTTTAGGTCTTGCAGATTTGGACGGCATTGGGTACAAGGACGCCATTGGGTGCTTCTCCCTTAGTGCATGTAGAAATATTCTATACACTTACACACAAAAATAAAATATTGTAGTGGTGTTAATTTTATGATGTTACTAATTTTCCTCCTCGCCAATAGAAAAAATCAATTTGATCTAAAATGTTTCATTTTACTTAATATCAAACTTATTTGAATCTTCAATTTCCTTTTCATACAATAGATCTTCACCAATCCTTCTAAAGTTCATTGTACCTTGCTTTGTTGTTCACTTTTCACCAAATTTTGTTTTGAAAAGCCATACTTATAGGCTACGCTTGGTGAGCAAGGGTGGTCAACCAACCAAAGCAACCAACTTTAAAAGAATACAAAAGAAGACTTCTATGGATTGTACAAAATTATACCAAAATTTGCCAAAAAGTCAAAAGAATTTGTAGAAATCTACATAGAAGTTTGTAATATTCATAGAATGTGTGATAATTAAAATTAGGTACTAGGACATATTTCAATACTTGGGGTGACTTACAGAACTAACAGAAGATGTTGTAACAATCACAAATCCTAAACAAACATTTGGGGTTTTTTTCAAGGTCAAAGACTAAAGGAAAAATTTCAAATTAATTCTAACAAAGTCAGAATTGGAAAAACAATATTGAAGTTTTTCATAATTGGAAATGCTTTTGGTGACATCCACAATGTTTACACTTCAATGTGAGTAGGAAAAAAATACATTTTAGGAATAGCTTAGTCTTTTTCCGAACTAAAAACAACCAAAAGTCAAAGTCTAATGTCTAAATTACTTTTGTGAAAGTTGTTTTTATATATAGAGATGTTGGAACCTCTTTTACAAAGCATCTTTGTCAACTAGTTCGAACCTCACAACTTCTAATATAGGTAGAACCTCTCTTATTGCAACCTCTCTTTGTGCAAAACTTGCACTAATTGAGTTTGTAGGTGGGACCAATTTGAAGAACATTCTTTGAAAAATAGTGTTGGAAGTTGACATCCGTTAATGGCCATTCATTGCACCTCTTTGACAAGCAAAAACCTTGCACTAAGAGAGTACCATCATATTATTTCCATTAGGGTCTTTGTGTAACATAACACTGTATAACCAGGCAATGGTGCTCTCCACATTGGGAAGGCACTATGTTTTGCTAGATGCTTGAGAGGGACTTATCAGTTAATTCAAGAATTGAGATTGACTCAGGAGCCATATAAGACAAATTTTGTTCACTGTTGGGGGCCCTTTCCAAGAATGCAAAAGGGACCCTGCCTCATTGGTAATCAATGTTACATATGAAAATAACCAATCCCTTGGGATAGCTCAACCAATTCCAGACTCTAACTGGGTACGACAGATGATAATGTACAGTAAAGAGAGATGACCAGAAACTACATACAGCAGACCAACCATTCTTTCAATTGGCAGTTATCCCAGMCTCGGAAAGTTGGTGGGTGTACTAACAAACATACTTTCTAGAATGTCGTATTAGAGTACAATTCCTCTCCAACTTTGTGGGCGTCGTGTACGCCAGATATAATACTTAAATATTATGGTGTGTTAGAAAAAAGAAACCAAATTAAACCACCGTTTTTAAATCTGAAGGGAAGCATTTTAATAATTTGAAATTCACATTACAAAGCCAAACTCAGCAAAATGCACAACTGAAGCCAGGTGATCCATTTCTGCCTATTATTTTAAAATTTGAGACCCATTCAAATTCTGTTAACCCCTAAAAGCCATGGGCACCAAAATGTGTTGTTTGCAAAACTTTGAAGTTAAATAAAACCTAACTAAGTTGCTATTTTTGGTAGTTCATATTTATTGCTTTTTGAAGTCTAGTCTTAGCATCAAAAATCCGATTCTGATGATGATTGATTGATGATGTTTCAATTCAAGATTGTGTGCAAGGGTATCCATTGCAATCTTGACTTTTCTATAGTGTTGAGGGAGCTTGGAAAGGAGCCTCAAATACACTAGAGCTTGAAGAAATAACCTTATTAGAAATTCATAGAAAAAAAATAATCTAGAGTAGATTTTGAGAAGCCATAAATTGATTGGAGTTGTGCATGTTAGGCGCTTCAGCCTCATATTTTTTGGTGACCAACTTTATTTGATTTGACATGTGAAAAGATGATTGAAAGACTTCAACTCACTTTTGGAGTTTTAACACCCTCATGATCAAACATTATAATCTTTCAATCCATAAGTGATGTTGTTGTGTTTTATTTTCCATAGTCATCTCTAACATGTCTAGATTGAATTTGTGCAGTTGCATTTCAAATGAAAAAATGATTTATCTTATCAAAGTGTTGGCTTTTTGTTCAATGTTAGTAGAGCAAATTCCTAGAAACTCAAAAAAGGCCTTGGACATTTAGGGGTTAAGAGCAGGGTGAGCAATCCCCATTGATTCATGTGATTTAGAGGGAAAATTTCAATCCAAAAGGAGCAACATGATGGAGGGCTGTTTTTGCCATGCGAGGACCAATTCTGGCATGGGAACAACACGGGAATGAGCCCATGACATGAGCCCGTGTGCAAGGCAGAATGCACTCTAAGGACTGGTTCTCTAGTACGTAAACAACTCCCAGGAAATTGCTTGTTCATTTCCTGAGAGGGTTCTGCTACGCAATTAGCCGTAATGCTCGATTATGCAGGGAAACTTGCGTAATCGAGCATTACGGATTCTTCATTCAATTTTGTTTTTTCATTCCACGTGTTTCATCCAACTTCAATTTCTTTGCTCGAGATTTACGTCGGGCAACATCCCTCTTCCTTGGGCATTGCCCTATACAAAACCAATCCAAATTACTTCTGTCCTCAATACTCCATAAGTGAGCGGCCTTCAGCCTGAAGAAATACTTGTACAGTACTATTAATTGTTGAGCTGAAATCAGCCATTTGTTATCCCTTTTGGACGTCCTTGCAAAGATATAGTAAAACCAGTTCCAGCACAATACCGACAAAAGGATGGGTTTGAGTTCAGTGAGCTGCGCAAGCAGCCAACTTGTTTTTTCATCAGTTTACAAGTACCGACTCATGTATGTTAAACAACTTACTGCCGCCTTATGATGGCAGCAAGACCAACTCTGAAAGACAAAAAGTAAAGGAAGTGCCTTAGCAATACAGGCCAACATAATTGATTGCTTACCAATGAAACCCCTTCAGCGCCTCAAGCACCCTATTTGTTTTTGGTTTATTTTATAGATTTTTCATGTGGCAATCACACAACATTGTTAACCACCCTAAATCAAGTTCCCCCATGGAGGAGGAATAATTAAATGCCTCCCTATGTGCCTAGGAGTGAACTTAGTTATAATTTATAGAGAATCATTGGATGACTTGGAAGTTGCAACAATCTTTTCATTGACTGAGTGGAAAGTTGCAAGAGAGTCATTGGGTGGCTGGGAAGTTGCCATGTTTGGGGTGTCCACTTTTTGTGAAAGCAAATGTGACCTCCCTAGCGATGGTTAACWAAGGTATGTTGGTTAACAATGCAAACTAAATCATGTTTTAAGGGTCATTGCAAGAAAGAGTGTCCAAAAAGCGTAGTGTTTTCTATATTATTCATTTTTTTTCCTTCAAGAGTACTTTATAAATTATAATTATAAAAACAATGTTTAAAAAAGTGAAAAATATATTTAATGTATACTCCTTCAAGAAGAAGACTTGTACCCTAGGAAGGAAAAGCATAGACAAATTCTCTAAAAGCATTGCCACTACAAACACAAGAGCAATTATAAACGCAATTAATAAAGAAAGGGAGGATTTTTGGGCTCCACTACATCAACGCTCAAGGCTCTCTAGATTTCTTGGGCAATGCTACAAGGCTCCATCCATGCCGTTTTGGCGCTTTCAAGGTCTTTTCCGTCTTACTCCATCACAAAGATTTGCAAATGAGTTTGGAATAGCATCAGGCCTTTACTGTGGTAATATTTTGAATATAACTATGATACCTTTAAACACCCTACATATCCATAAATCTATGCTTGACCCCCCTTCCCAAATCCCTATCCTATAGCTATGATTCCCTCAGTGCCCTAGAAATTGCCATACCTATCTTTATTTTACCGTAGAACATGAATAGTAGCTCCAAACAACTTAAAACATTGCAACAATATAAATGAACTACCTAAATGCTGACATAACAATTTTCATTTTAATCTAAGATATTGTCCCATTTTGGTGGACATTTTACTAGTGTTGACTTTCTAGCACTTCTTTGTTTTTACAGCGTGGTTGTATTTTATGTATAACTCATATATCTTGAGTCTATTGAAGCTAAAAATTTGACACAAGAAAGTATATAAGATACATAAACTACCCTTTAAGTTTCAACATCAATAAGAATGTCAATAAGAATGACGCCTCCTCAGTATGCCTTCCTTGGCTGCCTTGGAATCTAAACACCTTCACTTCAAACCTTCATAACTTTTTCTTCAAGATAGATCTAAATCTAAAACTTGGCCTCATTATGTATCAACTCTTCAAGAACTCAAATCTAAAATTTTGCATGCAATCAACACTTTTGCAAAATGCAACACAAAACTCCCTCAACCAATGCTTTACTCCAAATAAATCTCCACAACAAAGCAACTATCCACCTTCAAGTGCCAACCTTCCACCCCACCATTAAGAACAGGAAATAAAACAAGAGAGGGAGCATGGAACCAGCCCTAGCTACAAGTAGCCTCCACAAACCTCAGCAGCTAGCCACCGACTAACCCCAAGTCTCTAACCCCACTATTTTAGTATCAAATACTAACAAACCGGTTATCAACTGGTTATCAACTGGTTATCAACTGGTTATCAACCGGTAACCACAAGGTCAACAACAACAAACTTCTAACTCTAACAACTCCCAACATCCAATACTAACAACTAACAATACTAATAATGCCCAACACTTACAACAATTTAGAAACTATCAAAGAAATAGCCAAATCAACATTTAAATATATATATTTTTTGAATTGTTTTGAAAAATAAGAGATCTAAGCACTATCAAGTTAGCCATCTTAATAATAATTTTGAGTTAATCAGGTTTATGCTTTAAAAGTAATAATAAATGACAATTTCGTCACTATTAGTGTGATGCAAAATAGTACTGCTCTTTCTTGCAATCACCTTTGTTTTATATTAGACTATGGAACCTTGCAAATTAAAGTTTTTAGTCAATTTCAAAGCCCCTGTAAGGTATTGGGTCTTTCTTTGATTCATCTTGCAACTGCTTGATAATGTACCCAAAAGAGGCAATCACTGGTAGAAAAACATGTCCTAAATGACTATCCTCAATGACTAAAAGGTGTTCACAATGACTCATTTGTAGTCATTGTGGACAATTTTCAGTCATTTAGGATAGTCATTTAGGACAGTCATTTATAGCTTGTTTTCTACTAGTGAATCACTCCACTTGGTTTGCATTAGTCTCCCCCTCTCTCTCCAAAAAATCACAAGCCGTTGATTTTTTTCTTAAAAAYCCCCCCCCCCCCCTTCTCTACCGTTGATCTTGATACTTATATTAATACTGAGATACAAATACTGGGATACAAATACTGGGATATATATAATGGAATATGAATACTAGGATATGATTTGGATACAGATATGGATACGGTACAAATACGGATACGATATGGATACGGATACGGAAAGAACATCAAAACAAATTAACCCATATCAATTGTCATGTAAGTTTTGTTTCCAAAAATATAAGAGTGGGGGGTACTGGGGTTTCCAAATTGTTTTCACATTGGATTTTTTTTCATACCCCCCCAATAAAATTAGAGGGTTTTTGAAAAATGATCCAATCTGAAAGGTTTGGGTACGTTGTTTTACAATGTACCCAAAAGAAGCAGTCACTGCCTGACCCCAATATCTTTGCTTGACAAAGATTAAATAGAAAAAAGGAAAATTAAATTGCCTCCTTTACTGAGTTTTATGCTTGGTCTTACTTAGTCGATCTTTTTTGTCATGAGATGAATTAGTAGGAATGACTACAATGTCTTACATAAACTTTAAATTTGATGGATGTTTAAAACCTTAAATTTGCAAGGTTGCAAGGTTGCAACTAATTTAAAGGGATAAAAATTCATTTTGTTTCTTATGCATCTTTAAAGGGGTGATTGCAAGAAATACTTCACACTTTTGTCTCAAAAACGCAGTTTTTGGCTTCAGTACTAGCAGTACTCAGTCGTACTATTGGAACTATGTGTCAGACTGTCAGTGGCGCGCTTATCAATGTACACCGTTGATTTTGGGTGCTTGCAGATCTACATCGTTGATTTAGTAGTATACAATACTATGTAGTACTATAGAGTGCTATGGAGTACTACTGAAGCCACTAGGAGCAAAAAATAGCAAAAAAGAGGTATGTGGACCTTTTCATTTTTAATAATTCAAAAAAAATTCAAAAAAAAATTCAAAAAAATTTAATTTTGCTAGAGAAGAATGCGCTTGCATTGCTCTAAAAAAATCATGTAGGAAATTTTTTCCTTCTTCACAGCCTTTGCGCAAAGGAAGGTCACTTTGACGGTTTGACCCCATATATGCAATCGACATATTGCTATTTTCATAAAATCTCATAGTGATTCCTTTCAATGTTAATAGACCTTCAACATATCCAATTTGTGGCTTCTAATTCACATTTTTGGGTCAAAAATTGGACTAAAACCCACCCAAATGGCCAATGTAGATTGTAGACACCCAATTGGGGGCATATTAAAAATAGTAAACCAATTTTTAAAAATTTGAAAAAATTACATAATGTTTGCAACTACTATATATACCTTCATTTTAAGTTTCATGACTTTCATCCTATATGGACGAAAAATGCAAAAGTTATGAGCAAAAAACCACCTGTCCAAGGGCAAGGGGACAAAAAAAGGACAAGTGTTTCTTGCAATCACCCAAAGGTTGAACAAACTCACGTTCAACTCCCAACGAGCTCCATGTATCTTATTCTACACCTCCGTCAGGTAAATAGTTAAGATTAAAATTTTGAACTTGTATATTTTCAGTTCATCCAAAATGCTAAAATTGACTCCATTGATCAACTCTTCAACTTCCAACCTACATATCTCTTATTCTACACCTCCATTGTGTAAATATATTAAACTTTTGAATTTATCCACCCAAAATACTGAAATTGACTCCATTTATCAATAAATACTCTTTCATAAAATGAGTTAAAGAATAAATACAATATTAAATTAAAGAAGAGTGGCGAGTTCTAATAACAATAATAATAGAAGCAGATTCCTTAGACGTTCTAGTGCTCATTTGGAATCCCGAGGGTGTGAAAATTGCGGCCTGGTGGGAAGTGGGCACGTCGTCCCACGACCCCGTGAGTACGTTTTTTCTCACCGCGAGGGGATTCAATCTTGAGCTGGCCAGTGGGTGTTTTGGACTTTTCCCTTCTCAGAAGCGCAACGACTGTTCTCCATTCAACGACAGTCTGAATGACAGACTCAGCGACTCAGGACACGCGATGGATCATGHAGGCGGCGCCGATTGTTGTCGAACTATATACTGTATGTCCATCAGTCAGTCCACCACTTTTCCAAAACAAATCAGTTCGTTAAACCTACTGTAAAACCTGCAATCTGCCTGGCTATCAATTGACTCTCAAATGCTAGCTGAACATTAAATAATTAAACGATCATATATGTACACAACACATGCATGCACCCGATATACGTCCACCAGAGAGTTAATTCCCCAACAGCAGCTTCATTACTGAGCTAGAGACTTCATACGCTTGTTGCAGGACTTGGGAGCTAGAGCTTGTTGCATAATCATCAGCGACTTCGATCTATACCTTTGATCGATCAGGGTTGCAGAGTTTCGTTTCTAGCTATGGGCAGCAGTGAGGTTGCAACAGTCTCGGGCCAAACGGGCTCCCCAGTCCTGCAGCAGCGAGTACCCGTRGAGAATTTGCGAGTCGGTTTAAGAATGGAGACCGGCGAGGGAGAAGCTAGCTACTCGCAAAACTCCGAGATCCAGGGCGCCATGTTACAGGAGACGGGTTCTCATTTGGTCGAAGCCATCCGTCAGCTTCGTGTTGATGGACCTCTCGTTCGAGTGGCGGATTTCGGCTGCTCGGTCGGCGCCAACGCTCTCGCGTGGGCACGTCTCGCGGCTGTGAGCGTGCTTCAGAATTTCCAAGCGGAGGGAGAAAATTCACCCGAGATTCAGTACTTCTTTTCGGACCTTCCGTCCAACGATTTCAGCTCGCTCTTCCGGGAGCTCACCGGGAAGGATGGCAAGGGGAAGCCACCCTATTTGGCAGCGGCGGTGGGAGGGTCGTTTCATGAGCGATTGTTTCCTAGGGGCGATTTGCACATTGCCATCTCGACGTACTCGTTGCATTGGATGTCCAAGGTATCGTTTACTCAGTGGATCGATCTCATTCCAAATTACTAATTCGATCCTCAGCTAGATAGTCACGCATGCGTATCTTACTTTGGACGTCAATTTCGTTAAATTTGGCAATGCTGTATTCCATTACTTCGGCAAGTTTATTTTCAAGAAGCGTGGTCTGAAACATAAATCCATATCTGTCCCCGTTTGGGGCCTAAAATTAAGGAACTTTGTGAAGTTACATATGTCACAATTTTTGGCTACAGAATTGCGCCRCTTAAACGGAATTAAGACTTTCATTCGGTTTTTACTATTATCTATCTGGACGGCAGTAAATTCCAGAGGCAAGGTCGAATATCTTTAGATACATCTATACAAGAGCCATTTGAATCTGTTGGGATCTAATGTTTATCCCTCTGAGAATTTCTTCTGCAATTTCAACTGAAGGTAAGAGGGTGTGAACCCCTAGTATATATGAATAATGAACATACACTTCAGACTTACACCACTTGTGAGTAGATGAGTTGCTGGGGAGATTAGAGGACAGTCACGTACTTAGTTTGAATATCGATCCTTCYGTGCKTGTACACGAGTGCAGATTCCCGAGGCTGTCCAGGACGTGWCCTCTCCCGCTTACAACAAAGGGCGCGTGTGGATCGAGGGCGGMAACCCCGTGGTGGCGGAAGCGTATGCGGCCGTGGCCAGACAAGACCTGCTCGACTTCTTCACGCATCGTGCGGTCGAGTTGGCGCCGGCGGGGCTTTTGTTCGCGGTGTGCATCTGCAGGGCCGAGCCAGGAAGACCGGATCTGCAAACCCGAGGGGAATTTCAGAAGGCCAATCCGTGCGGAGGCATGTTCGAAGACTCCTGGGAAGACCTGGTGGCGCAGGTAATCGATGCCTGGGCTCTAACCATGCACTCCAATTAAGTATTAATACGGACTAGTATCTGACCGTTGTAACAATTAATATACATAAATATATTGTCTAGAAGAAACGATATGGTCTCTAAGTTGTCTAACGACGGTTGCAACATTCTCGAGAAGAAACATGGTCTAAGTTAACTTCTGTAGACCGAGGAAAGGACCCACATGACGCCATGGTTCCCAGCTTTATGATGCAATGCATCGGTGTCTCTCGTCATTGAACCAGCCTTATTTGTTGCTCCGAAGCCATCAGAACCTGCAATGAAATTGCTGTTGCGAACTTGCGATGATGTAGGGCAGAACTCCAATATCCTTCTAGGAATTGGTACAAGTACAATTCTTTTTTTAAATTCTGGTGGAAACAAGGCCGTTACCTTTAATTAATCCTCTTCGATTCATGCAGGGWGTGATACAGCCTCAAGAAAGAGACTCCTTCAACATTCCAATATTCCATCCAAGCAAAGATGAAATCGAAGAAGCCATCAACAAAACAGGGGCTTACAACATCCAGCATTTGGAGGTTCAGCAAGACCACCGTTGGTTTCCTGAAAGTAGCCCCCAAACACAACATTTCAAGGAAAACCCTGCCTTGCTTGGGGCGTTTACCAAGAACTTCGTAAGAGCCATCTTCAATCCCCTTGTGGAGGCCCATCTGGATCCTTCTCGAGCACAAAAGTTATGGGAGCGTCTGGAATACAATGTCACAGCTTATGTGAAACGAACTCAAAATGTATGTTTGAGTATGCCTGGAGTTAATTATGTTTTAGTTGTGCTCTCCCGGAAGTAAGGACTGACAGAAATAGAGTAGCAGTTTGCAATCACTTTTGTAATATCACTTTTTATAAAAGGTGATATTATAGAAAAAATGTAGTTGTTGCAATTAAGGTGATATTAAAGACAATCCACAAGATGATATTATAGAGGTAGCAAATCCATTGCTTCTCAGTCTTGACTTTACACTTCTTTGCACTTTTACAATTTTGTGCTTTTGTGAGCTTTGAGCTTTCATGATTTTAATTTTCTATTTCTACTACCAAATGATTTTGAGAAGTTTATTCAATTGAAGCAATTTTGGATTCCACAACAATTAAGTTATTTACAAAGTTTTTGAGATTTATAAGTTCTTCTTTTCAATTCTTCAATTTGGGTAGTTATTTTTTGAAGCAATGGAGTCAAATTTCTAATGCATTCTAATGTATGTGTATCTTTTATAGTATTCACCATTGCATATGTTTAATTCATCATTCAATAAATTTCTATTGTACATTTCAAYATATGCTTGCTTATAAAAAAATTATACAAAGATTTTAGTCATTTTTATTTGAAGATTTATTGAGATTTTTGTTCTACATTCTATCTAATACATAGAAATTCTTATAAAATTCTAATGATGAATGCATAGCATAGCAAGCGCCAACCGCTAGTCTATTAAATAAAATCAAGCATGACTTCAATCATCTTGAAATTGTGATTTTAATGTCCACACTTATTATATGTTGAAAAAGAAAGATGTATCTTTTTTACATAAAATCTTCAAAACAATCATTTGGAATAGCAAATAATGTCCTTTAATGCCATTTTTGTTTGTGGTTTATATTCAATGTGCATGATATTAGATAGATAGTTTTACAAAATACAAATACATATTCAAAATAAGATTCTCACCATGATTCTTGAAAATCTCTAAATTATGAAAAGAGTTGTGAGCCCCCAATTTGTCACTTGGGACTTGGATTTTCTTTCTTTGATTTTACATTGTATTGTTGTATTTATTAGGTTAMAATCCCCCAAAGAGTGTTAAATTAAAATAAGTTAAGTTCATGCCAACATAGTATTTTGGCTATAAAATCCTCGAGTAGTGGGGTACTTAGAATATTCCAAACTTACGCTTATATATGATTAAAGTAATTAAATAGCCCTAAGTCATAGAAAGCCTAATTAAAAAAAAGATTGACACCAAAGATGCTTACGAGATAGAGTTCCTTTGATTCATTCAATCGTTCCTAAATTTACAAGAGGTTTGCGTGGAGACTCATTCCCTCATAAGGGATTTATATGCGGAGAGAGAGATAGAACCTAACGTCCTGTAACCGTTACAAACGTACCATGTTCAAGTCTAGCTGTGAAGACTCGGGGTCTTAACATTACCCCCCCTTTAGTCCTACGGTAGTAGGGTGACATTGATGAAATTGCTTGACTGCTTCTTGTGCGTTTTTTAAGTTTGATGCCGGTTCCCAAGAGTTCTGTTCAGGTCCATATCCCTCCCAAGATACTAAATATTGAAGCTTCTTCCATCTGCCGAAAAATCGTGAGTCGATTACTTCACGGACCTCCCATTCGACATCACCCTATGGAGTGACAATGGGTGGAGGCGGTGTGTCTTTGCAGCCAACAATGGTATCAGGTCGATATGCCTGAAGCAGAGAAACATAGAAAACATCGTGGATGCGCAGCGATCTTGGTAGTCGGAGACAATACACCACGTCTGATAATTTCGAGACAACTGGGAACGGCCCAAGAAATTTGGAAGTTTCCGTGAAGGTGCCGTTGTTGCAATATTGTCATGTCAAAGGAGTACCACGTCGCCTTCTTCAAAAGTATGATGGAGATGCCCGGAACGATCATACGCCCTCTTTGCTTGATCACCTGCGATCTGTATCATGACTTTCACTTCTTCGTGAATCTGCTGAAGGTGTCGGATTCTGTCCTCAGCAGCGGAAACAACAGACGACGACGGAGCTGCAAAAGACATCGAAGGGTGATAGCCGTAAGTGGCATAAAACGGGGATACCCCTGTTGCTGAGTGAGTCACATTATTGTAAGCGAATTCGGCGATTGGTAACAAATCCGCCCAATCATCTTGCTGTCACGTAGTGAACATCCGAAGGAATTGTTCAAGGACTTGGTTTACTCGCTCTGTCTGACCATCTGATTGGGGGTGAAATGCAGTAGTCGGAGCAGGTCAAATCCGTAATAATTGATAAAGCCTTTTCATGAATTTAGAGACAAAAATAGAGCCACGGTCAGAAATGACTTCCGAAGGTAATCCATGATGTTTCCATATATTATGCAAGAATAGTGTAGCAGTCCCAACCGAATCAACAGTTTCATTTGTTGATATGAAGTGTGCTAGCTTGGTATTCTTGTCAACTACGACCAAGATCGAATCGAATCCGTTGCTGTGAGGAAGTTTCACAATGAAATCGGTGGTAATTCTTTTCCAAGGTGCATGTGCTGTTGGGATGGGTTGCAATAGACCATAGGGTGCATGCCTCGTAGGTTTAGAGCGTTGACAAGTGTTGCAACCATCCACATATTGATGTACGTAATTCTGCATTGTTGGCCAGTAAAAGCTCCTGGCCACTAAATCAAAAGTCTTTGCTCGACCTTGATGTCCGGCAGATGGCGCATCATGTCTTGAATGCAAGATCTGTCGACGGAGTTCTTCGTCATTTGGCACTAATATAGTGTTGTGAAGCCGGATAACGCTGTCCCTGAAAGTGTAGCCTTGGAACTTGCGACGGACGTCTGCAGGGGCCCTGCATGCCCCATTCTCGAAATAAGCTAATACTGGCTGGAGCGTGGGGTCTGTTCTTGCAGCTACTTGTACTCGAGCTATAATAAGATCATCTGCCCACATCGGTTTGCATGCTTCCAAAGCCGCGAGTTTCAATAATGGGCGAGATTCTTGTGGCATGTTGTCCGTTACATCAGGTCGCCGGGAAAGAGCATCTGCTCGGGAATTCATTGACCCCGGTCGATGGTGAATAGTAAAATGGAATGCAGACAATAGTTCTGACCATCGAGCTTGGCGGCGATTTAATTGCTTAGTGGTTAAAAAATATTCCAAGTTCTTATGGTCGGAAATTACCTTAATCTCGTGTGGAGATCCCTCCAAATATACACGCCAATCTTGGAAGGCTAATACAATACTTAGAAGTTCTTTGTCATAAATGTCGTAGTTTTTCTCTGCTGGAGTCATTTTTGAACTACGATATGCACAAGGGTGCAAGTGACTGTCGTCACCATGCTGAGAGAGAATTCCCCCAGTGGCGGTGTCAGACGCGTCAGTTTCTATAATAAATGGTCGTTCAAAATTTGGGTGTAGCAGTATTGGTGATTGACAAAATAGTGCTCGTAATGTAATGAATGCATTATGAGCTTCGACAGTCCATTGGAATTTTTGATCCTTGCGTGTCAAAGATGTAAGGGGAACCGCAATATTGGAGTAATCCGGTATAAAGCGACGATAAAAATTTGCGAAGCCTAGAAAGGATTGAACATCCTTAATATTTTGTGGTGTTGGCCACTCTTTAATAATTTGGACTTTATCTGCACACATTTTGAGTCCTTTGGATGATACAACCATCCCAAAAAATTCCACAGAATCACGATGAAACTCACATTTTGAGAGTTTGAGGTAAAGGGCGTGGTTTTCAAGGCGTTGAAGAACTTCTCTAACCACGGGCCAGTGTTCTTCCTTTGTTCTTGAAAAAATTAGAATGTTGTTCAAATAAATAACCACTGCAATATCCAATAAGTCCCCAAAAATATTCTGCATGTGTGCTTGAAATTGAGCAGGCGCATTTGTGAGACCGAATGGCATTACTAGGTATTCAAATAGACCATAGCGAGTTTTGAAAGCGGTTTTGAATTCATGACCTGCTGCCATTCGTATGCGATGGTATGCTTGCCTTACATCCAATTTGGTGAATATACGGGCCCCCACCAATCGATCTGTGAGTTCTGGGATAAGTAGCAAAGGGTAACGATTTCGAAGTGTAACTTTATTCAGGTTTCGGTAGTCTATACAAACCCGGATGGAACCATCCTTCTTACAAGCAAACACAATGGGAGCAGAAATTGGGGATTTGGATCTACGGATCCATCCTTTTCCCAAATTCTCCTCCAAATATCCACGAAGCTCTTCTAATTCCGTGGGCGACATGGGGCGTAATCCTGAGTTTTGTGGTTCTTGGCCTTCTTTAAACTCAATTTTCATATCCAAAGCTCCGTGTTTAGGGAGCTCATTGGATGATTTTTCACTGAACACATCCTTCAAATCTTGGTATTCCGGTGGAACTGAACCCAAATCATGATCCTCTGTTCCTGTAGAAGAGATATGGTCCAGTTCAGATATAATAAGAGTATATACCTCAGCTATCTTAGCAGACAACCTAAAGGCAGCAGCAGACACTGTGGCGTGTTTCAGGGCTTGAATTTTTGGTTGACTGTCCGGTTTCTTTCCTGCTGTGTCTTCCGAGTTTAAGGGCTGACAACTACGTCGTTGCTTTGCCATCCCCTTCCATCCATGATCCTTAGCCAAATGTTCCGGAGTTCCTACGTCACCTCACATACATGTCTTTTTACAGTAATGCGAATCAAACGTAATTTCCTTCGTTGCCCAGCGGATTGTGGGATCATGTTGTACCAGCCATGGAGTTCCTAAGATACAAGGGTATCGACCCGTATTTGTTAAATCTGCTGTTAATATTTCCCAATGGTTTGCAACGTTGAATTCTACTGTAGCTTCGTGGGTGATTAACCCTGAACTGATAACCCTTCCGTCAATTACCCTTACCTCTCGAGGAATCTCTTTTGGTCGCACTATAGCTTTACATTTATTTGCAAAATCCGAGTGCATGAAAATTCCGGTAGCTCCTGAATCCACCAGCGGCTGCACCTTCAACGAATTAATATGCCCATCGATGGTTAAGTGGGCTTCAAGGTCCACTGTGGCCCGCAAATACAAAGGCCCAGACATTCCTCCTATTTATATCTTGCTCGAGTTCCCTCTTGCGATCTCATGAGACTGAGTAGCGTTGATATGTCCAGAAGCATTTCTCGCTTTGACCGGATACTGGGAGCATCCTCTCAGTCCCGGAATTGATCTTTTCTCGACATGTCTGAGTATTTCTCGGTGGATGATAGCGTAGCTACAGTTAAAGGCGTGGACAATCTTGCCGCATCCCCAATACCTTCCCTGATGCTGATACTCCAACCTTTCTGCGGCCGTTTTAGCCTTTGCTGTGCTTACTCGAGCAGCGTCCAAGTCCATCGGCACGGGAACCGACCTTGGTGGTAGTGATGATACTCGACCAACAAACTCCTTTGGAGCCAAGGTTGATTGGTTGGTATTCACGGTTGGGGAATAAGGCTGAATCGGATAAGAACTATAGGGTTTCCAAGTTTGACGCCGAGACCACAGCCTTTCATCAATGCGAGAAGCCATTGCCATCCACTCTTGGAGCCCACATGGTTGGGTCTCCGCAGTCGCGATCGAATCAAGAACTTCATCCTTAAGCCCTGCACGGAAGCGTGCCACCAGACTGGATTCATTCCAGTCGACTTGAGCAGCATGCTCATTAAAAGTGGAAATGTGTTAAGCCACCGAGCTTGTTTGTTTAATTCTTCCGAGGCGATCCTCTGCATTGCCCCTTCTATTGATGTCACCAAAAATCGTGATAACTGCTTCCCTAAAAGCATCGTAGTTGGTCAACAATTCATGCGGACGCCCCTCATCCAACGCTTGTAACAGAGGCATCGCCCAACTCTGAGCAGATCCGCTCATATAGGAAAGCGCAAAAACGATTTTGTCTTCATCCTGCCAATATGTATGTGGTTTCCCTGTAAATACCAACCTAAGCTGAGCAAACCATCGATACACTTCTCCTCCCCGTTTCCCAGCAAATTTTTCTGGATCAGCAACTTTAGCTTCTCGTTCTCTGGTTCCAACTTCATCTGATCTTTCCGATCTCTGCGGATCCCGACCAGCGGACCTGAAACCCCGAGAAGGGGAAATTGGAGGTGGCTCAGCCGTAACCCAATCTGCAATCTGTTGCACCATGTGGGGTATAGCTGATCTGAAAACCAGTTGTATCTGCTGTTGGATAAACTCAGTCCACTCCGATTCACTCACACGTGGTGGTACATGCTCGCCTGCAGGCTCCTCTTGATCCATGATAAAATCAATTTTACAACGTCCAATTCACCTACAGTTATCGCAACCAGACTGTTCACCAGACCTTTCCCGATCCGTTCCCGAGTGTGGATAAAAAGAGACGCAAACCGAATGTTATGACTCAAACTGAATCAACCTTTGGTTTATCGACACTCCTGATCAACTGACCTTGATCGAACAAAAAGTAACCAGATTTCGAATCACGCAGAACAATTAGACTTCAAGAGATTGACACCAAAGATGCTTACGAGATAGAGTTCCTTTGATTCATTCAATCGTTCCTAAATTTACAAGAGGTTTGCGTGGAGACTCATTCCCTCACAGGGGATTTATATGCGGAGAGAGAGACAGAACCTAACATCCTGTAACCGTTACAACCGTACCATGTTCAAGTCCAGCTGTGAAGACCCGGGGTCTTAACACCATTTGGAAAGACTTTGTGGTGATCTGAAGATATTATACCAAAAGAATGATCTTCAAACCATTTTCAACATTCAAAATTGCGCACGCAAGGGAGCCCTATTTGCATGAATGTAGTGGACATAAAATAATGTTTTTGTCAATTTCCTTTGATAAGAACATGCTTGCCTAGTGTAGGAATAGACCACAGAAATTTCATTTCTAGATCATTAATTTTGAATACTCCCAAGTACTAAAAAGTAAAAAACCCTAAATCCCAAAGTGTGACAAATTAGCTAAATACAAAGTTAAATACAAAAGTATTTTTAAATTTTTTGAAAAATAAGGGATTTAGTAACTATGAAGTTAGCCATCTCCAATAAAAATTTCACGATAATTGGGTTCATACTTCAAAAGTTACAGCAAATGACAACTATGTCATTCCAAATGTGACTGCAAAATAGTACCGACCTTTCTTGCAATCATCCTATATTCCTATAGTCAATTTGTTAAGATTTCTCTCCAATCAAATAATTACCAAACCGTTTAAGTCTGTGAAGATAATAAATTATAAGCCTTCTTATAAAAAGTGCAAAATAAGAGAATGAGCTTGCATTGAGTGTATAAGATCCTTTAATGATCAACCATTGAATTTTTCAATTTTTTAAATAGCAAAAGTGTAGATTTTAGAAAGCCAACTACTTGATTAACTTTGGTAAATTCTTTGAAAATACCCATATGTAGTAAAATTCCAATACACATTAGGATAGCATGTTTTGTAATAATCATTAGAGCAAAAATCATGCCTTTGTCAGGCCACCAAAAAAAAGCTCTCACTGAAAACTCCAAATCYTACATTTTATCAAATTGCACTTTTATTATTTTCCCCTATAGTTGCTTACGGTACATTGGGCTGTCAAATGGTTGTTAGTGGTTACAATGGCTCAAAATCCAAGTATTATGAAAGACCTTTAATCATTTGCACCTTTCATTCTCACTAACTTGTCAAAAAAAATGTTCAAAATAGTTCAATTATCATGTACCAAAAAAAATGTTTTTGATGGCAATGTGAAAGATTCACCTCATTGACATGTGGTGAGAATGAAGGACAAAGAGGTTGTAAGTTGCATACTTGCATAATGAAATCAATTGTCCATCATGAATCTTCAAAGGTCATGGGATAATTTGAAGCTAAGAGCTTGACAATTCATTGTCAAAACATAGGAATTGTGCCTAAAGAAGAATTTTAGACCTCATTTTAGCATAGTAGGATTTTTTTTCAAAAAACTTTGAATCATGAAAAGTTGGAGAATTAGGATTAGTTTTATTTTCAAAAAATTTGAGCCTCAAATAAAAGTTATGGAAAAATGTAGAGAGGGGTTGGAAGGGATATTTTATTTGACATTTTCAAATACCTTCTTTCAGGCTATGATCGAGCCATGCCCTTGTTTTTCCCTTCCTCAAATGAAAACCACAATAAGAGGTTACCAAAAAATGATCAAAAAAAGTTTGTGTTCTAAACACTCCCTTTGTCTCAATGAGATTATCAATAGACTAGTTAGAGTATAAGACAGAAATGAGACAAGGAGAAGGGAATTAGTGATAGGAATGAAGGAATGCAAAACTAAAGTCTTGTGAAATCATGTGTGAAGAGAGATAAGAGTTAGACTGGATAAATCATGGGGTAGGGTTGACATTAAGTCAAAAATTAGATCTTTAGCAAGAATTGACTTTTAGACAAARAAAAACAAAATCTAATATGGAGTTGACATGAGAAAACAATTAGAATATATCAAATAAGTAATTGACAATTACAACAAGGGTATTTTAGTGAAATAGAAGAAGATTAGTGGCATTTAGTCAATGAGTGATTGCAAGAAACACTTGTACTATTTGTTGTGTTTTGGACTATTTATAGGGAAAGTACTCATAAACTATTCTGAAGTATTTTAAAAACAAAAATTAATTTTTAAATTTTATTAAAAATATAGTCAATTTATACACCTTTAAGATGAAGATAACCACCGAAGGAAATCCATAGAAAAATTCTCTAATTATGAGAACTAAGAAAGTGGGTTTAATGAATTCCATATTTTTTATTGTAAGGTAGGAATTGTGTTTTGCATGTAGTGTATCTACAATCTTTTTGTTTCAGTAATTTTTGTATGCTATGAAGTCTACTGTCGAGGATATTGGAGCAAATGTTGTTGCCAAAGCAGTGCAATTATGTCAATTGCATTGTCAAAGTCTTAGCAAAGAAAAAAAACAAAAAAGTTTACAAATTAAAAGAGACAATTGATTCGGTTTGGAAGAGGATAAAATGCAAGGGCAAGATGCTTGAATTGGAGAGAGTTTAATTGAGGAAGAAGATGTCTAATGAGATAATATTTTCAATTTTTGCAAATTGTACATGCAGGACAACGCCTATCATTGATGGATTAGTCTTATAAAGCCACTATGGTAGCTCTTGTCTAAATACCAGACATTCATCCAAAAAATGACCACAAATCTATACAAGAATGCAAGGGTCATGGTGATATTTTTTTGAACTCATTTATTTTCATGCCAGTTGTGACATTGTAGGTCAGTCGAATTGCTAGAGTTACAATTGTTGGTTATGTCCCATAATTAGTTGAATGTGGCTAAGGGTTCTATTGATGCAAGTCATCAAAAGATCCCATAAAGATAGCGGACATGTCCACACCATGACCCCTTGGCTCAAGTATAAGCCTCCCTTTGTGTAACCTTAACATGTTGTGTACGCTTGCTTATTGTTGCTTTTGTACTTGTTTACTATGCTAGGGATGTGTAATTTGTTGTATTTATTGGAGGCAATTGATACCTTAGTCAATTTTTCTCAAAATAAGGATGTTTACATGTGCACTTTTATGATGTACTATGTTTAAAGTTTGTTAAGGCTTTTTGTAGGTTGTTGCAATAAACACCTGCCGTTTTTTTAACTTTTGTTTTGTCTCAAAATGGTCTAGTACTAATGTACTATGAGTATTGTGACTTTTGGATTCAATTTTTTTTAATGAAATAAAATATAGATAATTTGTAAAGCATTCAAAATGATATGGGTTTAAATTTGGACCTAGAAAAATTTATCCCTAAAATTTAAGCACTAAAAAAGAATGATGGAAAATGCAACRATATAGAAGCTTTGGAACTTGATTTTTAGAGAATAAAAATCAACATCAATGTGACGTGGACGAGGTTCGGCCACATCATTTTTTTCCTTGATTTTTTTAATTTAAAAAAAAACATATTTATTTCAGAAACAATTATTTTTAAATTAATTAAGGGGAATAGGGCTTAAGCAATCTCTTAGAACCCTCAAAAAAACATCTAATGCAAGAAGAGAAAATATAATTGACTTAGTATTGAATACTAGTTCAAAGGTCGAGGGACTGATGTAGATGGAATATTGTTTGTGTATGAGTAAAATCTACTTAACTATTAACTGTTTTCTATGAGAAGTTAACTTGTTTTAACATTGGTGTATCTGCAAGTTAACTCTTTGTGGAAGGCACTATGAATGTAATGCTAAATTAATCTAAGGAATGTTAGTAGTTCACCTACTTCACTCTGGTAGTATGTCACACATTGTCATGTTAGTTAAAAAAGATAGTGTGAGGTCACTAAGAAAACCATTGTTCCAAAAATGCATTTGCCCACATAAATAAATTTTCAGTATTATAAGATTATTGCCAAGTTGGCCACCAATTATTTTGCAAGATTGTCACTATAAAACTATTTTGCGTTTGAATAAATCGCCACCATTAGAAAGAATGTGGGCTCTTGGAGAGGCCCCGCAAGGGACTCGCGGGCAGTGCCATGAACTCTGATTTTCAAGCCGGGCACTTGAAACACATACTGGTTTTCGAGGCAGGGCAGTCCCCGACTGTCTCTGTCCCGAGGTCTRGATGTGTGATGTGCTGCTGACGTGCTGCGACACCGTGGCCTGACATCCGACGGGGCAAGGTACTGGGTGTTGAAAGAATGATGTGTGCCGTGGGCACTTGACCGGATTTTATATTGTAGGTTTTTATAGTGCGGTTTTTATATTGTAGGTTAAATTGTATACAGTGAGGCGGGAAAGTTGACATAGGATGACATGTAGGACAGAAATATTGGCGGGTGTGCGTGTGTRTGATTCCTATTCTGCTGATTAGGAATACGTAACCGTTTGGGCGTGAACAACGTCAAGTGCTGCAGCATGGCTCTCTCTGATGTCACAAACACATGTAGTTCRTATATTCCGCAGATTAAATTGYCGGCCAAGTGTGCACCACTAATCAGGAGAGGAAAGTCACTGGATACCCAGGCGTCGAGAAGTAGTTTTCCATTGAGGAGAGCACGGGGTGAGAGTAGTATCGATCTGTGGGTGGATGGACGCATATGGCCTGYTGATCCTAGAAYAGAGGAACCCCCGTCTTTCAGGAGCACAAAAGATTATTTAGAGTTCCTCTGTGAAGGTGAGAATGGGATGCTTGGTTATACAAAACGCTTGAAAACAGGGGGTAGTGTACAGGAATTGGAGATGCGGGTCTCGACGTTGCAGGGACTGGTYACGGAGTATGGGGGACAGATTCAGCATCTTTGGAACTTATGCATGCGGCTTGAATCCGAGGCCAGCAACACGTTGGCTGCAGCAGCCCAAGATAGGATAGACCGACAAAACCTTTGCCTGGACGTTCAAAGGCTTGAAGCAAGATGTGAGGAGCTTGGCRGTGCTCTAGCCCGCAGCGAGCACCGCACCCATGCGAATGATGTGGATCATCGTGAAAAAGTTGAGTCTATGGATGCTGAATTGCAGAGATGTAAACTCGAATACCAGAAGTTGGAGGAGAAGCTCCGTTCCATGGTTCAAACTCCCCGTGGCTTCCGCCAGAGGGTTCACGGGAGATCGATGAAGAGCTTGGGCGATCTTGCAGGCGGCAGCGGCCACGCCAAGCGACAAAGAGCCCTTATGAGAGCCGTATTCCAGCCGGCAGTCGTGGCGACAGTTCAGCGCACTAACAAGGTGGCCGGTGGTAAGAAGAGACTGGCCGTTGATTCGACGACGCAAGCGAAGACGGCGGCCTGCTTGGCGAGTATCCTCAGGCCAGCTGAAGCGGYGGCAATGGTGGAGCAGCCAAGGATGTCCCAAGCAAAGGCCACTGTGGTGAAAGATGTGATTAGACAGATCGGAGATAGYATAMGAGAGGATAGCATGTTGGATSCATGCGATAGMGTTGGARTGACGGTGAGAGGTTACGATGCAATATACARGAYGGTGAAGAATCGCATTGGAATGGTAGCACCAGGTATAAAATTTGGTATTTTGCCGGCGCCACATCGACTAGCGTCGTTGAGAAAAGAAATGAACTCAAAGCTCCCACAATTTATCGGTGATTATTACCACATTGAAGGACGCCGAACGATTCCGGAAGTGCGAGTGGGAGGAAAGGTAGTGACAGCAGCAAAGGAGGTTGTTCTGGATGGCAAAAACGATTTGTTCGTTGAGTTGGAAGTTGTGCAACGRTCGATGGTGATGTTCTACGAAATGACTACGCAAGGTAACTTTCCATACGYATGCATCATYCRACTTAGTAGAATGTAAGCGGTTRTGTTATAATTGTAGTGTGGATTCACGGTGACTGACCAAAATGTATATGTTCGTGCTGTGCAGAGTGCAATGGCRGTCCACTAATCTTTGTGCTGAAGCTTGATGAAGCGGAGGTTCTATAGGGGAAGAAATTCGAGCGAGTGAGTTTGACCTTGATGAATCGAGCATTAGATCCTAGCATCCAGAAAGACCATGAGAGATACTTCTTTGTACAATCCGAACAKGAGATATGGCCCATAGGTTGTTTCCAGGTTGGGAAAKAGTCCTATGATGTGCTGAAGTGGGCATTCRAAAAGACCWACTTCTCTGAGTTGATTGCGGCACGGAACTTGGGCCAACAGCTCGTGGTCGAGGGAGTTGGGAGCTTCAAGGTGGAGTGGCATCTAGCCGCTGATATGAAGACCATAAAGTGTATGTATGGGCTTCAACACGGTCCTACATGCAAGATGACTTGCATCTACTATGAGCAGATCCATCAAATATCAAAATCTTGCACCAACGCAGCAGCACATGAATTCAGGCAACAGGGCAAGGGTAACTGGCAAGGGGGGCTTTTTGCTTCAAGGATTCCAGCGCAGCCTGTTGATATTGGAATGCACCGACGGTGGAAGCCTATTCTGCCAATTCCCATGTCACACACTCATATATGTATCCTCCATGCCCAGGTTCGTATTATTGAAAAAATCTTGCACCTTCATTTCATGTTCATCTRGAACATGGAAGASRTGGGTAGGAGAGCAGAGGCTATTGATTCCATCAAAAAGACTTTGTCAGCGATAGGGGTGGAGGGGGGCAACTGCCAGCTGAAGCAGGATAAGAAGAGGTCTGGAAAGAATGCAAATGTTGTCATGAAGCCTAGTTTGAGTGGAAAGGTGGCTGCGAGGTTGTTCCGTCCAAGCACATGGTCCACGTATGACAAGGTCTGGAAAGAAGTATGCATGTCAGAATTCAACAACCTGGAAGGAGGGCAAGCTTGACAAAATTGATGGCGGGTTTGGGAGGCACTTGAGGATTTACAGCTGTATCTCACAGGACTTGTGCTCACGCAGGGACAACATGATTCATGTAGGGCAAAGATGGATGCTTTTGGGAAGGCCTTCCTTGCGGCATTTGGAGAAATCCACGTTACCCACTATATTGTAAGGGACAATTCTTCATGCTGATCAACATGTGCTTCAGCGTCTTTAGTATAGGAAGCTATAGTGGAGTTACAATGGTACTTGAGGTACTGTTCTCTACTTCTATATGCATGGCATGGCGCTAACTCCTAYAGTTTTATATTTGTGTGTGCAGCACGTACTCATGAAGCATGGGCCATGGTTGGTTGAAAACTATGGCAGTTTGTYAGTCTGGAGTTGTCAAGGTATGGAAAAGTCCCACCATGCAGCAAAAGCAGCAACGCAAGGTCACACACAACATGGAGGGACAGCTGCGCGCACTAGCGTGATTGTTCAACAATACGAATGGTGGTACCGYTGCATTYAGCATCRGTATACCARGAAGGAGCAGAAGAGGTTGGCARAATCCCRRGCTAWTCYAGTGGATCCAAGCGCCATAGCCGCGGCCGCAAGACGTCGGGATGCTTGGTGGGCCTCGGGTGCTGCTGAAGCCTCGGGAGCGTGGCGTAGTAGCCGTCATAGAGATGGGAATCGCTGGGTGGCTACAGATAGTGGTTCTATCTACTGCTTCGCGCTGGTTCGAATTTTCTCCGCCACTTCACGAAGCAAAGTTTTGCGACACGTATGGTGCTTGGGATCCATCACTCGCGGTGGGGCGTGTCGGAGCATTTCTTGCTCTAGGCGTACGATTAGATCGTCCTCTTGCTCTAGCATGATGGAGTTTTGTTTGTGTCGTCCACTCCGGTATGTTGATTTCGAGGTTTTCGTTCCGATTTGTTATTCGAGCCTCGATGACTATGTAGAGTTTTTTTTTTTTTAATTTTTGATTCTTTGAATTCAGTTTGTTATTCACTTATATGGTTGTGGTTCTCATACACGTCTATACCAAATATGGGGCCATTCGATTATTTCATTTAAATTTGATATGAATTTTGCCAAGCCAGTTTGCCTTTTAAATTTTAGGCTATTTCCATAATGAAACCATAATTTTTGATCAAATTACTGGCTGTAGATAACATTTGCATTTGCCTATGAAAAATTAACAAGCCATATTTAACATAATTACGGTGAAGAAATATAGCATCTATAGTTAATGGCATAAATATGACATTATGAAACTGGCCGTAATTGTTTGAAACAAGAGAATGGATAACAAAACATCATTCTATTTAATGAAATACATGCATAGGGAGGAATAGACAACCCTCAAGGATTTACAAATGCACATTAATAAAATAAAAATATATTAAAATATACCAAGGTCACAGCAACTTGCCGTTACAGTATAATATGCCGTCATAGTTCTGCATAGTCATCAAAATGGGAGTGGATTCCTGAACATTGTATCTGCGTCACCGGAGCACTGATCTACCACATGGCATTGGAGATACAAAATGCATGTTCGTACATGTCTGGTACACTACGAAGTTGTCATTCTCGGATCCCTGCTACAGCAAGGACTCAGCCTCTAATGCTGCTGCAGCGCCAATTGCACATATTTCTTCATGCTCTGCTGTAGAGACCAGACCCACATTCGGCTCGCACTTTGAGTTTGAATGTGCACGTTTGGGGAGAGGCTCATCAAAGCATAAACTGTCCGCTTCAGGGAGACGTTTCCCCGCACCGACCTCCTAAGTCTCTTCTTGAATCAAAGATTTCAGTACATCCTCTACCTTTACGCGCGCACTTACTACATCCAGAGGCTTCAACCACCCCGCTTCGTCCATGCCGGCTCTGCAAGCAGAGATTGCGCTACGCATGTTGTCATCGTCAGTACCGTATCCCCACTGGCCTCGCCACAGCCCACCAGGTGCATGACTGCAAAACGGACATCGCGGATCCTTCAACAAGACCACCTTAAACATGCAAAATGGATGCAGCAAGCATCCACACAGAAGACCCACAAAAGCATTGTCCACCCAAAATCGACCGCAAAGAACACAAGGAACAGCTGGTTCTACTTTCACTGACTTTATGCATGCTACAGGGAGCCGTGGCAGGAGTTGCTTTGGACGAATGCTACTGCTATCGACAATGACCACTTCGATGTCCGCCGTGATAACCTCCACCTTGTCTTGCAGCTCTTTCGTGGTTCACCAAAGGAGCTGAATGCGATCTTGCAGCTCCGCCATTTGTTTTTGAACATTAGCAATGGACTTGGAGATGGTGTTTGCGATTGATGTCTTTGCCCGCATGTCTTCCTCCAGTTGAGAGCTCTCCTCTAACAGAGGCGCGCAATGCTTCTTACTGGCTCGTAAGGGCACCATGACCTCCCAGTTGGAATCCTCCGAAAGTCCCAGTTCAGTCTTCTTGGCGCCCAGAAGTTCAAATTCCTTCTCTGCATTGTGTAGGTGCTTGATCACGCTCAAGAGATTCTTCTCCGTCTTGCGTCTCTTCTCTTTCAGTGCCTGTAGCTGGTCCAGTTGTGCGTTCAGTGGAGGCGCAGTTGCAGTCGCTTCGACAATGGGACAAAGAAGAGAAGTCCGTGGAGCGGTGGATCGATGCTGCCGCACTGGCTTATTACTACCACCGGCACCTTGGTGGAGCGTTCTGGACGCCTCGGCTTGCACCTCTTTCCGTGCGAGAGGACTACTTCCCGTGGGATCCGCAGACCCTTGCTGTCTGGCCGGGAAATCAGATGGCCTCATTGGCAAATTCGCGCGCCTCAACTGTGATGTCGCATCCTCCCGCTCTGCATAAGCGAAGCGTAGATATTGCTGGAACAAGTTAATCATAGCCTGGATTTTCTCCCTCAGACATGGCGGCGTGAGTTTCTGTGGATTCACAAGCGGATTCTGCATGCGCTTCTTCGCCAATTCTGCTGTATAATTGGCCCAGTCGACTTGCGTCTATCGTTGATAAAATAGGACGAGACCTCGAATGAAGGCTGTGCCAAATTTGCCATTGTCGGGATGCGTTCCACCATACACTCTCTGGTACATGTGCAATGCATCCCTTGTTGCGTCACGGTCAGTCATGAACCTCAAGGAGTGACCGTTTCTATTCTTGTTCAAAGGATATGTAGCAAGCAGATCCTCCAGTGGCACACCGTGCTCGTCCTTCATCAGACTTTCAAATGGAACCCCTTCAGCACAGAGGCCACCAACTTTCTTGAAAAACTGCTTGTTGTATTTTGTGTTCTCGGCGTCCAAGAGGAAGGGTGCCCGCTTCAACAACTCTAGAGTGATAGTCTGCAGAAGCTTCCGAAGATCAAAGGGCTCCCGCCAGATGGTGAGGTGGTTCGAGTGATTATCCTCCACGGCCTTCGGTGTCCTCGCTGGCTTCACGAACTGTTGGAGAACTCCGTCATTGGTATCTGACAACGATGACTCACGAATAGCAGGTCGCTTGCCTGCGGTTTTCTCCTTCCGGCTCATCGTGCGGCTCATTCTGGGCCCAGAGAATGTGTTTTTCAAGGGATACGTACTCCTTCCACCAGCTAAAAGGTGCAAAAAGCGACTTTACAATCCCAAGAAATGCATGCGCTTGACACTTCGTGCTTCAGCAAGAGCTAAGATTCATGCGGCAATCACTATTGCTGAATAGCGCTAGAACTCAATTTCCGAGAAGCCACTCCCACTGGACGAAGGGATGCTTGAATTTGTTCAAGCTAAATGTAAGAGGCTCCCACTCACCGCTGCTGGATGCACTGTTACATGTTGACATTTTTAAATAATATAGATTCACGGCCTGGGATGTGTACAAGTCATAATACTTTAGACATGGTCCTTTATGTCTTCCCTTATTTTATGCCATGGTTATGCTGTATTTGATGAAATTAAGAAGTTTTGGACTGTGGATTATATTATATTTGTAATATTTGGATACGCATGACGAAAAACACAGGCTTACGAAGATTGGAAAAAAAAACCCTAAATCCTGATGAACTGCAGTATTACAAGGACAGTTGCTGCATCTGTCGGAATGTGAGATGGACCGGCTGCGGCACTCCATGAAGCAAAATAGTCAATTGGGCATGATAACTTACAAGTACGATACACTTGAACTAGGGACGCTGACGTCGTTATTAAAAATAAGAGTGCATGAGTACGCATGGTAGTGGACTACGCATCACACGTGGGGGGATAAAAATCAAAACGGATGACATCTAGTATTGCACACACACAAGTGTATGAGAAGATTCATACATGCATGTATATTTATCTACAACCACTTCTATATGCCGTAACAGCCGCCTCTTGCCTGTCCAAGTAACCGTAATCAGAATCATGAGTCCGAAATCCTTGCCCATTAACAGTGTACTTGGAGCTCTACAATGCCTGAATAGTCCTTTGCCTRAGCGCTTCACAGCCCACTTTGCTTTATGTAATTGGCGTCACCTCGCTTTGTGCTCATGGTTTTCCGGTTGTTGCTTTCATCTGGCCGCAATTGTCCTATCATATGTGCTTGTAACATGATCACAGTGTAGGTCCATCTTAGTTTTTTTAATCTCCACCGCATAGGGTAGCCGCTGTTACGTCGCCATAGGAAACGGGAAGGGATCAGACAAGAAGCAGAAGAAGCAAAGGTCCGAAGCCAGCACCCCTCAACCTCGCAAGTCATGTAAGTCTGTCCAGAAGGAACTCACAAACTCTACCAGCGGAGAGAAAGAAACAAGTCCAGAGGGCCCAGATGTCGAGTCAGTCGAAGTCGCTCCTGCGTTCGAGGTGGGGAACTCCGAGTTTGATGCGGCATTCGACCTTGAAGCAATTAAATTGGCGCTGCGTGAACGAATGGTGGCAGCTGCACTCATGTTGCTGGGCCGCAACGCTGAATACAACAACATGTTCTTCCATGACAAGGTAGGGCTATGTGACAGGGGCCCAATAGTAGATGGAGCTTCTAGTACGTTGAACGTAGAATTGATAGAGTGCTTTGTACTGCACAGTCCCGCATATGTCTATCCTGGATCAAGTGAGCTTATACTCAAATTGCTCTGTGTCACCTGCATGCCTTTGCTGTTTTCATATCGTCGTTTGTAAAGTGGCTGCAATTTTCCACCTCTGCGCTAACAATGTGATTGTTTTCAGTGAACGCAGGAGATCAGGAGGTCCCAAAATGTGCTCCATGGAAGTCGTCGCCTGCCACGGCGTCCTCCAAGATCTGCTGAAGCAATTCACCCGTGGCCCTAATTTGTGGGAAATCGCATTCCCCAGGAAGATCCCATTTTGGTCACCTCCTACCTTCTCCACTATCACCGACGTTGAGAACGCCCGGGCTGTGTCGACGTTGTGGAAAGAGTACATTGACACGAGCGCGGAGTACGCCTGTATAAGATTGGCCCGGTGGGACTACAATCAAGAAGAGGGTGTTCACTGGTTCAAGAAGGAGGAAATCAAAGCTCTTAAATTCAACGACATCTTGAGTCTCTTTGGCAAATCGTGGCGGATGGCAACGCCAATATTGGACGCGAAGCTACGTACTGCGGCGCTGGCGGACCTATCATGCCTGGAATTGGACAGGCTTCGCACCTTTCTTGCCGACCCTGGAAACACTGTGATAGGGCTCGCTGATGGAGAGAAGATGAAGAACGGGTGGGATGTGTGGATTTCGCAGCATGCGCGCTGATGAGAGGATGGTGTCACGGCATTTTCTCCCTCCTCCTCCCCCGCCCAACATCCACATCGCCCAGGTTACTTCAATATTGTAGTGTTGTCGCAGTCTGGTTAGTTTTGAAACGTACGTAGTACCCTGTTTTATTGCATATACAGAGTTCTTCTTTGTGGACTTCAGTGTGGACCGTGGAAACGAGCTTTCGTCACAGGTGCTCGTTTTTTTTATCAAACTTTGTAGTTTTTGGCGTCTACTTGCTTTGGTTGTCATACTTTATCCAGATATTCTGAGGGCAAGCTGCACCCACCTTCTAGTACCATTGTAGTCTCTGCTTACCAGCGTTATCCACGTCATGTTACGTCCGGACGTCTGACGTTAATCCTGGCGTCCGTCAGGATGAATTCAACGACATAATCAACGACAGAGGATGAAATATCGTCTACGACGCAATAGGAGGACGGACCTGATGGGGACACCTTGGAGGAACGTGCCCAGTGGATTGTTTCTCTAGACGGTCAAGACTTGCTGGACGGACTTCAGAGACGGCCTCAGTCGATGGTCGACGGCCTCCCTCGACGGTTGACAGCCTTGGTCGACGGCCCTATCGACAGTCGACGACCTCTATCGACGGTCGACAGCCCTGTTGACAGTCGACGGCCTCTGTCGACGGTCGATGGCCTCGGAATGGCTGTCCGTGCGCTGCGTGCAGTCGACGGACTTCATCCACGCCGTCGACGACACCATCAGCATTCGGGACAGACTCCGACGCGTCATGACATCAGGACGGGAAAAGCCTATGTCACGTCTGGATAGAATTCCCTGCTGCCTACCTTTCCGTAGTTGACGGGCAGGAGGTTATTGGTAGGATCGACGGTTATTGATTAGTTACAACTGCATCATCTCCGTGGACATACTGTTGCATGTTGCAGTAACTTGGCTGAAGCTACGTCGTTATGAAATAGACGGTTTATATTAATAAATTACATGTTGTGTTTGTCATACATTCTCTGGTATCATTAGCATTTTCGGAACATGTAACACTCGGTGATGTTGAAGTGTTAAATAGTGGACTGTGCTTCAGCTCTTGCCACCCAATACCTTGCTGCGCTCTTGTTCTTGTGCATTTGCGATTTGAATTCCACCAGTGTATCTAGCTTCCTTTAAAATCCCAAAGTTGTCCTATAAATTTCCACCGTTCTGTAACGGGAGCAGATCAGGAGGTGACATTATCCACTCTGATAATGGAAAGGAATGAGGAACGATATTGAAATTTTGACGGCAGTTCAAATTCTACCACTCTGTAACGGGAGCACATGATTCGGGATTCAGCGGGTTACTAAATTTTTGTTGAATGTGAAGAGGAACGAGTAACGCCTTCATTGTACTGAAGAGCCCTAAAAACAATCTTCACAACCAAAACAAAATAACATAATAGCTTTCAACACCTGCAATTTGCTTCTCCGCTGGTCCTACGCTTGAACTAAATCGAGAAACTCAGCCTACTYGGTTAATAATGAAAGTCACTCTTTGGAGTGGATAACACCCCACTCAGTACAATTATGACATGCAATACCACAGAAGGGGCCCCATACTCTGTCTAACAACATAGAAAGAYCCATGCTTCAGTATGCCCTTGCCTGCAATGACACTGAGCAACTGAGAGGGTAGTRATTCTTTGCTTAAACATTCGCTAAACTCCTCTTTGCTAAAGCATGCTTGAAATTTTGTGTACATGGTTATCTACGCTGGGATAATTTTGAATTGACAATTGCATGCTCTTACAGGGGAGCTTCTTTCACACTTGATGAATGTATCTAGTAAGATGTTCTTCATAGTAAACTTCAACATTTACAAGCACAACAAAATGGTTCAAAGCAAAGTGCACATCTAGATACATACAACAGCAGGTTCTATCACTTGTTCATCTACTTCCTCAACGGGTGCTTTTGCCTGCAATGACACTACGAACGCCACCTACTTGAGAGACAGCGAAGACAATTCAAAACGGCAATTACATCCGTAGTATTAGTTTTACAAAAACGGTGTCATGAAGTTGTCACTGAAAAAAAAAAAGTCCGTTGTAATTACTTCTGGTAAGTAATCATCCCAACCTCCGCCACCACTACTTTGAACTAAGTAACTATGAGCCTAGTCATTCCTTGCTTAAAAACACCCTGGACTTCTCTTTGCTACAGCACACTTGAAATTCTCTATACTAGGCTATCTACGCTGGGACAATTTTGAACTGACCATTATCGGCCAGCACCGCACCGATCAGTCATCAGTGTAACCTTTTCATGATGACCATTTATCTGCACAACGATGGAACACAAAGTTAAATTCAACTGAGCTCTTTGCACATACAGTCTTTGATTAATATTGCAATGTCTATTAACAACCAACTCAGCCTGCGACTATACCTTGGTATCAGGCTGGCCGGGCCGCTATATGACTAGTTCATACTGCTCTAGAAGTGAGTCTCTAGAGAGGATGATAGCAATCTCGTTCCGGAGATGCGACACAGGCCATGTTCTGCCCACTTCAATGGCCGGCAACAAGGACTCTCCGAATATGACAGTGGTCCTAACCATCTCCATAGCAACTGCTTGATCAATCGCAGTCCAAGCGTCTCCCTCCACACATCTAAATCTCACGTACTGGTAGTTGACATAAAGCATTTGCCGACCCAGATGATATCTAAACTTAATGCTCTCGTGACTCACTACACACGTCAACACATCCCGCCCCTTCTCATACTTGACATCCCAACCCGGGTCCATCAAGCTACACAAGAGTTCCTCTGAAGGTTCATTAAAGATGTACATGGATCTGGTTTTCCGTACACTATCCGCACAGGCAAACAAATCCACCATCACATGCAGTGGCATGAACCACTGCACATGGACAGCGCTACTGCCTGTTGAGTCTTTCATTGCGGCAGCAATGTCGACAGCAAGCTTTCTTCGAAAAACCTCACTTGTGTGCATATCAGGGAGGGGCCACTCTGAGTCCGTTAGCTCAGGAAGAGGAAGCGCCTCTAGACTGCCATAGAGTTGATTGCCAGATCGCGGCACATACATAGCCCTCAAATAAAAAGTTCCGTCAGCCTTCAACTCCTTGTAACCTCGGCCATTACGAGTTGCCTCGCCAACCTCGTGATGCAGAACTAAGATGACATCTAAAATCGACGTGGGCGGGACCCAGTCCTCCCAGTATGATGCATAAAGATAGTTGCAGGCTCTAGGCTTGATCGCTGAAACTACGAGGTCCAAGTGGATTTGCCTACGCTCATATGCATGCCTCACTAAAACGGACTAGAGTTTCATCACAACCTTCCCTCGAACAGTATTGTAACTCCACTTGAACTGAACGATCCGAGCCTTGTAAGCACCTGCGTTGTTCTCATCTCCTTGCCTGCTAGAATCTCGCGCCCACGGCCCAGTGGAAGAAGGCTTCAGCGTCACCCAGCTACCAACCTCCAGTTGCAACGGAATCCAGTGTCCACCTGCATCCTGGTCGTTGTAGATGACTATAGATTGCACCTCCGTCCGTGGACGCCGACTGTTTGCCATCGGTAATATACTTGTATCCTAAACAAAGCGATACAGCAAGAAGCGCTAATCTGCTGAAGCAACTGACCACCTCAGATGCCAAATATTTTGGCGCAAAAGACCTTCTCCGAAGCTCCTCCGTTGACTGTGTGCGTCTCTGTTTGCAACGTCATCCATTCTCCCACGTCTTCATGTCACTATTTCTGCTGACACAGCTCGCCCTCTAGTACCGAGTGCACATAAAATATATAAACAGAATCTTATAATATGAAAACTCCAACGGTTTGGAGGACATTCACTCGAGTATAATCTTCCACCATGGTACTAGATGTCCATATCTCTGGAGTATATTAATCCGATTGAGTTTTATTTACACATGTGTGAGTTCCACCTAAGGTCGCACTGGGAAACTCACACATGATCAGCCATTGGCCGAACCCTTCTAACATGCAAGTGGATTCGAATGGTGGCACCAATGGTGATTACAGGCTCAACCAGTTAGCTCACTCCGGGCACTGTACTTAGGCCACAACCGAGGCACATGTTCAGGGCCTCTCCCAGAGCCGAAACAACTTCTAATGTTTACCACTCATTAGAAATCAAGTATCGCCTTTTTGTCTATTTTTGAAAACTAAAAATATCATTGATTGGTATAAAAAATCTCTAAAGGTTAAGGGTATTGATCTAGGATTTTAATGAAATTCACCATCTATGAATCTACAACTGAGAAACCACAATACAAAGTGTATTTTGTACATTGAGGACTTTTATAGATTTTAAATATCTAAGACATGTAGATTTCAAAAATCTAGGGCAAATTTAGAATTAGACTACATGGTCTAAGTTATCTAGGACATGTCTAGATTTCCACTAGAAGAAAAGTATGTTGCAATCAACAAAATAATCAAGTGGATTTTGATGAATTCCTTATCGAAAACGCAAATTTTGCATTTTCAAATGTAGAATCTGCGTTTTCAACAAGGAATTCAACAAAATCTACTTGATATTATCTTGTGGACTGCAACATAATTTTCTTTTAGTGTTTTGAAATCTAAGATAGGTCTAGATATTGTACATCTATGACTAGTATAGATTTTAGATTGCATGGCCTAAACCTTAAAAAGTGCCAAAGTTGCGAAATTCCAAGCATTTTAATTTCATCGCACCATTTTAATGAAATTCACCATACAAGGAAATAATAAATGAAGTTTTATAGTGCCGAATAACAATCAAACTTCATCTGTCTATATATTTTGATAGGATAGTCCAAAACTTAAGTGTCTTAACGTTTTAGAAATTTAATTTAGGTTTTAAGAATCAAAAATATTGAAAACCTAAAAATAATAAAAACTAAACAGAAAAGTCCAGAGTAGCAAATTAGAATCTTAAAATTTAGAGACAACCAAGGAACAATTTGAATTTAAAATCACAGAAGAAACTTAGAAGATTCCAAAACTACTTTACACTTAAAAAATAGAATTAAATCAAGAAAGATAGACTAGGTTGAAGTTTGCACTTAAACAAGCTTAGAWTTGGATGAAAGTGTTAATTATTCATCCTCTTCAAMTGAAATAAAAAGCATASATAAAAAAATCAACTCTAAATTAATTCCAAACATCAAAAGYGGGTTTGGATCTACCAATCAATAGAAATAAATGGCTCAACGTTTAGAAGAACAAATTCAAGCTAAAACTTCWTCTAGTCATAACTTTCATTAGGAATCTCCAAATTCAATCATTCTTACCMTTTTGGAATGGCAAACCATGCTCTATGATTTACAATAGATAAAATTTGATTTTTGGAAAATTTATATCAAAAGGCCTAAATTTTGGTTTAGTTAGGCCAAAATGATCAATTATAGGCCTAACTATTGGACTTTGAACTTGTTTCTCTTGCAAATTGAAYTATAATAGTTCGCTCTAAAAGCATCCATCTCCTTCAGATGTATCATGTTATTAAGTCAAAATGGACAAGAGGTGGTCTAAAATTGATATATGATAGACAATAAATGGATGAAGGAAAAAGTCAGAGTAAATTAAAGTTTGTTAACTATTGCTTTAAGGTTGAAATATTCATAGTAAAAATCTATGGTCGGGTCCATTTTYAAATGTCAATAAGGTTTAAATATGGATAGTTAAAACATATGGTTGTGTTCATTTTCAAATGTAGTGACAAATGGACATATGTGTATTCAAATTGAAAATTGGTAGGCCAACTACTTTATGTTTTATTTATTTTTTGAAATAAACCTCCTTTGAAGGCCGGAACTAGACACAACAACCAAGACAAACCTAGTAGAAAAGCGTGGAAATTACACACCTTAGGTGTCCCTGTCATAAACAAGTGGAGGAATAAACCCCCTCCTTGTGCACTACCACAAAGAGCTTCCATACAAACAACGTCAGCATGGGAAGTTGAACCGGGAAACTCATTGATTCCAACATAAGTTCCTATCACCCGCCCCATCACCCAGGATAATTTAAGGTCATTGGAGACCAACTACTTTCTTTTGGAGAATGCAAAAACTGTGGAAGTGATTTGACACAAGCATGGTCGCTTTTGGGACCCTTGCTTGTTGTTTATTGCAAGCCCCTATGCTTCTATTTGGTTTCCCATTTCTCTTCACAGACTCAGTGTATATTCATTTTACCAAACCTATTGTTAGWAATAGGTGTCTAGAACATAAATCTTTGAAAATTCCTAGGTAATTCAATAATGTTTGGAAAAATAAAAGACCACTTGTATTACATGCGAGATCTATTTTTCTTTGTCTGAAAAATGAGCTAAAAATCTTCCAATCCATGGAAGCTCGTATAAAAGGCAGACCACCTTTTAAGTGTTCGCTTTTATAGCAGACTACCTTATTTAGAGCAACCACTCTTGAAATACTTTTCTATTTCTTGAAAGGTATGTCAGCCCTGAAAATAGCACCAAGGCCTCATCATTTTTTTTTTTTCCATTTTTTGCTCAAATTTGTGTTAATCTTGGTTTAAAAAACAGTGAAAAAGGTACATTGAAGTAGCTAGAGAAAACCCTATAATTATGGAAAATTAGTCCTAAGAAACCGGAAGTGTTCTAAAATTGCTGAGATTACTATTTTTGGTGATTTAGAAATGATAGAACACATATTAGAATTTGAAATCAGCTTTAACCCCAATTGCAAAATAGCGAGAAAGAGTGTCAATTTGGGCCTTTGGTGGAATCTTGGACAAAAAACTTATGTTGGTAGTAGATAAGGGTCCTAGAAGAATTCTGAACCAATTGGTATACTTCTAGAAATAAGATTCCATTTGATCACATTAGTGGGCAAATTGTTAGAATTCAATGGGAAATTTAGCAAGACAAAGCAGCATTGCCACCGAGGATCAATGGAAGATGTTTAGGTCACAAAACAAGCCAAAAGAGCAACGGAGAAATCGCCTTGTATAAATTCCATTGTACGGAAATTATTCCTCCCCGGAGGAATTAATTTGATAGATGGTGATTTTTTACCGTATTTAGAAAGTGTAAGTTTGACATGGGACTTTGCACTTAGGTTATTTAACCTTTCGAGGAGTCTCCTAAAAAGTTTCATGATTTTTCGAAGTGCGCAAGATGATTCCCCTGGAAAGTCAACCATGGTTATCGTCATCCGGAAATTTGTAGAAATTATATTAGTGTTGATAAAATCCCACTAAGAATTAGGATAGTTAGTTTTAGCATAAGGAAGAATCCATCCAAGTTTCAAGGCATTTTAACACCGGAAAGTACCTGAATCAGCAACGGCAACTATTTTCAACAAGATTTACAAAATAGAAGAGAGTTGACCGGCGTATAAAGTGCATACAATGTTCAAATTAAGTGAACTTGGGGTCTTTTCTTACTATTTTGGACCATCCCAATACTAGAAGACAAGTATGTTGCAGTCAACAAAATAATATCATTCAAGTAGATTTTGTTGACTTTCCTGTTGAAAACGCAAAATTTGTATTTTCAAACACAGATTTTACATTTTCAACAGAGAAGTCAACAAAATCTACTTGATGTTATTTTGATGACTGCAACACACTTTTCTTAGCCAGTCAAAAATTTTAGGAAAAATTAGTTTCCAAAAGTTAGATTTTCTACCTTTTAGCCGGATTGGTAATCGTTGGCCTCTAAGCACAGTTTGGCTCTACGAATAGGGGGAACATAGTTACAAAGATTAATTTGAATCTTCTAAACACAATGGCGCAATCCATTTGCCAATCGAAGCTTTTCTTCAAAAGTTAAAAATGGGATAGCTGCTCGGTAGATTTTTAAGGATTAAATTTGGTTTTTTCGTTTAGATAGTTTTATGTAAATTGAAGGGGGACAAGGCCTTGGGCAAGTATAGAAGGCCTCCCCTTTCCCTCACACTCACACTTACAACATACACACTAACACAAACATCTTCAAAACTTTTCTTTCATTTTGAAAACATCCACCTTCCATCATTTTCATGCTCAAACCGCACGCAACCACATTGGCAAGACTTAGGTATTGTGCCAAAATTCCTTGTTCCATGCATTTTTGATAACTTGTTGCACTTTCCGTCATACTATTGTGTTATTACAAAGTACATGGAGATCCCTTTGTCTTAGCTTGCTATTAGTTGGAGTACATTTCAAACTAACATTGTTGTGGGATTTCTTTAAGTTTTGAGTACTAACCCTCCTTTCAAATCATTAGAGTGGGATTTCATGATCGACCTTTGGTTGAAGAAATCCCTCTAAGATTTGAGTACAAGGAGTTCTTGTCCTTTGAGTATTGCCTTGTGTTGTTGAGTGGTTTAAGTCCCTCATATACCTTGGCCCCTAGTATAACTTTTTGTTTATCACTAACCAACCTTTTGCTTTTTTATCACTTGAATTTGAGGTTAACCCTTCAAGTACAGCAAAGCTTCGCTCTTAGGCCTAATCTTTGGAATTTTATTTGGTAACATCAACCCAATAAAAAAGCTATATAATTGGTGTATGATTGGAGTGTGGAAAGGTAAAAATTCACAAGAAGAAAACCTCCAGTCCAAGCTTCAGTCCAAGCTTCAGCACAGAGCTTCAGTCCAGACTTCAACACCAAGCTCAGCCTCGGGCTTCAGTGTCAGCCCTCAGTACCGGCCGTCAATGCTGGCCCCCAGACCCGGCCCAATACTACCCTTTGGACCGGTATAATCTGGGTCTGTAAGCAAATCCCTAGCAAGTCGGGAAAACCAGTAGGTTCCTTGACAGAACAGTTTCCATGCCATAAGGTAGACTGCTCTTAAAGCGACCATTTAAGAGCTGATTGCGTTTTCAGGGAAGCTAAACTCCTTGAAACAATTTTCAATAAATTTTCATAGGAAAAAGAAATGAATTGGCATCTAACCCATGTGGTTTCATATTTTTTGGACCTTCAAGGAATTAGTTACAAATTTTTTAAGTTGTAATGTAGTTGTCTCTAAAAGCGACCACCTCCTGAAATGTACACCGCTCGTACATTGAAGAAAGCAAAATGTACCTGTGTAGCATGATCGCTTTTAGAGCATGGACGCTTTAAGAGCAGACTACCTTACATGCTGGCCATTTAGACCAAAATTGGGGGAATACCCAAGTGACCAAGGCTTTTTTTTTTTTTTTTTTTTTTCATTTATTACTAAGTTCCACAATGTCGACATTAAATCTTGTAGTGGTGCTCCAAATTACAACTTCATCCACATACTAGATGTAAACTATGGTTTCCATCCACAATTTGGCGATTTCATCTATGATTTTTTTTAAATTCAAAGTTGTTTGGCCATTTCATCCAAGTTTTTTGACATTTTTTTGACATTTTCTAGCCAAACTATTTTTTCTAGTGCAATCTGGCACCAAAAAGCCAAAAAAGAAAGCCCTGCAAGTGACTAACTCCCACCGGAAGCTGGCCCGTGCAAGCGCTAACCTCCGGTGGGATGGGTTGGAGGGCATGCGGGGGAAATGGACAGTTGGGATGGGAGCTTGGTTTGGAGGAGATGCGGGGGCTAATGGAGCTCGGCCCAGCACTGCTAAGAAGCTTTATTGTAAGGCCGGTTGCCCGAGTTCTCCATCTGAGTTTAGTTTAATGAAATTGGATTACAAACACATTTATTAAATTTAAGGAGAGGAGGCATGGTGAAGGGACATAATTGCACATAATGCCCATTTAAGTGCTCATATTACAATCAGATTTGGTAAATTTTGATTGATATTAGTTCACTAAAAATTTCAAGAGCTTTTTTAAATTGGATTATATAAAATCTAATTAAAATAATTTGTTTCATTTATATTATATACAATTGGGAATATTAAATTTTTATTAACATTAAATACCTAAAAATTTCAAGGCCTTCCTTTAAATTCAATTTGAAAAATCTAATTAAACATTATTTGTTTAATTTATTTTCTCTAATAAATATGGAATAACATGCACTATGAGATGGTGCAATTTCCATTATATGATTCTAAGTACTTTGAAAAATCAATTTCAAGGTTTCAATAAATGTATTCAAAAGAGCCACTTCGTTCAAGACGCAAGACAGACTATCTAATATCACACCTCAACAATTCAACGTGATTGATAGTGCACACTCAAATTTGCATTCTTTTTTAAATCTATATTTCAGTACATTCTAGAATCGCAACCTATTTCCATGCCTAGGGTAGGAAGTAGCATTCAACTTATACAATACAATGTGACTAACAGAAGTTTTGGGTTTAATTTACCTACACTACCTACTTTAATTGAGACCCAAATTCACCCAACACCTGATATTACAAGGGGGAGCAAACAATGACCACTCATTGCTAAGAAACACAAACGCGTAAACCTCCCCAAATTATTCAAGAAGACATGTTTACAGTGTGGTGATTATAACTTAATTGGGTCTAGTATAGAATTATAAAATCAATCTAAGAATTCAAATTGTGTGCATCATCTTTATTAAATTAAGGTTTCTCCAACTTTCCTCCATAAATCAAGGCATTAAGGAGTTTATGAAAGTTCACAAAAAATTCTCATGAGGCATTTCATATGTATTCCCTTGGACATATAACAAAAGAACATCCTAGTGGTTTCATACATTAAAAACATGTAATAACCTATTTTTTATTTTTATCCATTGTCAAATACATTACTCTGATCCAATATTATAAAAAATCATTATTTTTCTTTCACTTTATTCTGCTTTTTTTACACCTTTTATTTTGCCCTTTTACTTTGTCCTAAAATCTTTTACTTTCATTACATTTCTAATATAAAATAGAACGTTTGTACAACTTCCAAACATCTCAAAACACACATTTCTTTGATATATTTCAAATATATTGTTTCCAAGTCATTCAACCATCATTCTCTTGTTTTTAAGTTCAACGTCCAAGTTAGTGTCATTTCTTCAAGAAGAAATGGCGTTCTTAGGTTGGACAAGGGTAAAGAAACTCATCTTGACTTTGGTCCTCATCATATTCATTGCCTTAGCGGCCCATACAAGTATCCATGGCATGGCAACAGATAGAGACGTGAATTTTTCAAGAAAGCTTCTTCCATTTGTACTAAGAGGAAGAAGCCTTCAAGGTCCATTTGGACCGGGATTTGACCCTCACGGCGGCCCTCATGGTGGTTTTGACCCTCAAGGTGGAGGCTCCTCATCACCTCAACCAAAAAGTACAAGGAATCCATCAACCGGGTCGCATTCACATACAAAATGTAAACACCATTGGGTAAAGGGACTACCCGGGCCACCATCACAATGAATCGCTTACATTTGACTAAGTTGGGGTTTTGAAAAACAATAGTGTGGAACTCTAGTCTATGCTAAAATGATCAAAATAGTGACATGCTTAGAATATTATATTATACAAAACTAAAATAGATAGGATGATGGCCATAGAAACCAACCATAGATTTGTAATAGGTTGTAAATTCAATAATTCTTAGCATCTTTTATATAAGTTGCAAAGATGGACTTGRTGTACAAGTCACTAGCTAATTGTATTTTCAAGAGCCAATTCAAAAAGGCTCTTTCCAACCAATATAATACTTAGACCTTGGTCTAATTGTTTTGAATATCTTTGCAAAAATTTCATTTATGTGATTTGAGAAATGAAGGGCACTTCATCTTTGGTCAGGAATGAATATTTCTTTAAAAGTTCTTTGATTTCTTTGAGTTCAAACATTACACCCAAGACCCTTGAAGATTGTTTCATTTTGTAAAACATGGAGCTTGTTAGGTACTTTAAGTCTTTGTTGCAAAGCAATTGAGTGATTTGTTGAGTCCAAAAACACATTTCAATCCATTTTGGTATTTTCACTATTATTTAGTGTCTTGGAATCGAGGTGTTTTGAAATTTTTTTTTGTCACTTGATATTCCAATCTAATTTTTCTTGAGTTGATTTCATGAGATTTTTGAAATGTAATTTGAATGATAAAAGTGACAAGTTTTCATTTTGTGTGAATGATATTATTTATTTTATAGTTATAACTTATAAGTAGAAGGATTGAAGATGGCTTCATATATGTTTCTTGAAGGCAGCTATCTCCGCTTCCATTGATTGAGGGAAAGAATGTTTTTTCATTATTTTTGGACACTTCATCATTTCCAAGCCATTATGTGTTTGTGAGCATGCGTGTGTAGATTAGCAAGTGTACCCTAGCTACCCTAGACACTCATGCTTGCTAAGTCTTTTAAGGAAAATCAGTAATCGTCCAAGAAAATATATTTGATTTAACCCCTAAAGGACCATTGTCCCCTCGGGAGACAAATGAGATTTCGGGCAGGTACCTACGGGCTGAATTTTTTATGTGATTTTTTGAAACTTTTTTTGGAGATAGAAAAACTGATGAGCTTTGTGGGAATATAATTTTTTTTCAATCGGTGCCCGGGAACAAAAGTTATGCCCAAATAAGCTCAAAACTAGGGAGACCGGGCAGCAAAAAAAATTTTGCAAAAATTTGAATTTTTTTTAAAATATTTTTTTTCCTTGTAGATTATACTTTTGTATATCTGGAATGCTTTGATTCATCTCATTTGGATTTGTTATGAGAAAGTTATGGACAATCTTGAGTTTCGGRYAATGACAATATCTTCTTGAAAAAATAACTTGTAAGACCCAAGATTGTCCATAACTTTCTCATAACAAATCCAAATGAGATGAATCAAAGCATTCCAGATATACAAAAGTATAATCTACAAGGGAAAAAAATATTAAAAAAAAATTCAAATTTTTGCAAATTTTTTTTTGCTGCCCGGTCTCCCTAGTTTTGAGCTTATTTGGGCATAACTTTTGTTCCCGGGCACCGATTGAAAAAAAATTATATTCCCACGAAGCTCTTCAGTTTTTCTATCTCCAAAAAAAGTTTCAAAAAATCACATAAAAAATTAAGCCCGTAGGTACCTGCCCGAAATCTCATTTGTCCCCCGAGGGGACAATGGTCCTTTAGGGATTAAAGGTGAGCCAGTGTATTGTGGCTATTGCCTCTTGCCCATCTTGTTCTACCCCCATGTACCCCCGCATGTACCTTTCAACAAATTTTATTTCAAAACAAACATATGCACCACAAACACGCAAACGTGGAATTCTAATTTTACCCCCTAAAAGATGAGCATGCATTTTTTTGGCTACATAGCAATTTTGGGCAGGTACATGTGACTAGAGATTTCCACATTTTTGGCCCAAATTTTAACAAAAGGTGGGGTCAAGGAACATCTTTTGTATGCACTAAATTTCATAACATTTGAAAACATGAGTCAAAAGTTATGGCCTTATGTGTTACTTATTTTTGTAAATGGGCAATTTGAATACATTAGAAAAAATCACTTTTTTCAGAAAGAAAAATTTGAAATTGGTTGTATAGAGTTATATATACAAGAAAAGCTTTGAATCATTCCACTTTGATGAATGACTTAAAAGTTATGCGGAGTTTTTGTTTGCAGGCAATTAAAGATTTTCTACTCCAAAATAAACTTTGAAGTCCTTTACCTTACTCAATTTTCATAATTTCTATGAAAAAGTAAATTGTAGGATGTAGATTGTTTCTTACAACATTGCAACCATTGGGATTGGCATATGTCAATTCCATACTTAAATTCTTAACAATTTAGTATTTTGAACCATTCTCTACTTCTGTCTACTTACTATTATTTTCTGCACTACCTACTCCAATTGAGACCCAAATTCACCCAACACCTAAGATTACAAAGGGGAGCCAACAATGACGACTCATTGCCAAGAAACACAAACGCGTAAACCTCCCCAAATTATTCAAGAAGACATGTTTACAATGTAGTAATCATAATTTAATTGGGGCTAGTATAGAATTTTTTGATTGTAGGAATTGTAGATGTATTATTTCTAGAATTGACCCTCTAGAATGAAAAAAAAATATTGTTAATTCATCTTCATCATTTTAGTATAGTCTTGTCATTCATTAAATTTGTGAGGTTACTATACTAGTAGTGTACATTTGAGGAGGTGGTGGCTTTTAGTGACCATTGCGTTTCAACTCCAATAATTTGTAACTAATTCCTCAAAGGTCCCAAAAACATAACACGACTTGGGTTAGATGCCAATTTGTTTCAAGGATTTTAGCTTCCCCGAAAACGCAATTGGCTCTCAAATAGTTGTTTGAAGAGCAACCTACTTGAACGTGCTTCTTGAACAGACTAAAGTGGCTCTCTTGAATACATTTATTGAAACCTTGTAGTATAGTTTTTACATAATTCAATTCTTCAACCCCCAGGAACTCTTCTCTCATGGAAGACTCAAAAGGTGTCAAGTTGTGGCTTAAGCTATACATAATTAAGCAAATTGATAAGAAGATGACTCGCCACTTGCAAGCCAATACTATAAATTGATTGCACCACTTGTGCAAACTACTTGACAATTTGCTACACTGCTCACCACTTATGAGCTAGCAAATTGACACAAATTACAATACACCAACAAGATACACAAATTGTTTTTTTTTTTCTATAAATATTTTTATTGATAATGTCTATATACAAGTTAACTCAAGAAAAAAACTATGACTCTAATTGCAATGGATACATAATAGAGAAAAGAGAAAATCAACTAGACTTAAAGTCAAGTGGGAGTAATAGAAAGACATGTCTATTCATATTTTAAGTTTCTTTCTATCTACTTGCCTTACTTCAAATCTTTTCATTTAGCCTATTTGATATCTAATCTTGTAAATTGTCCTTTCATATTCATTATTAGTGGATTTATCATGGTCCAATGGAAATACAATCTATTAGCTACTCTTATTTACACTAGAAAAAGCGAATAGACAATTGAAAAATTCACGTGACTACAAACCTTGAAATTGATTTTCCAAAGTACTTAGAATTATATAATGGAAATTGCACCATCTCATAGTGCATGTTCCATATTTATTAGAGAAAATAAATTAAACAAATAATGTTTAATTAGATTTTTCAAATTGAATTTAAAGGAAGGCCTTGAAATTTTTAGGTATTTAATGTTAATAAAATATTAATATTCCTGATTGTACATAATATAAATGAAACAAATAATTTTAATTAGATTTTATATAATCCAATTTAAAAAAAGATCTTGAAATTTTTAGTGAACTAATATCAATCAAAATTTACCAAATCTGATTGTAATATAAGCACTTAAATGGGCATTATGCGCAATGATGTCCCTTCGCCATACCTCCCCTCCTTAAATTTAATAAATGTTTTTTGTGATCTGATTTAATAAAACTCAGATGGAGAACTCGGGCAACCGGCCTCACAATGAAGCTTCTCAGCAACGCTGGGCTGAGCTCCATGAGCCCCCGCATCTCCTCCAAACCAAGCTCCCATCCCAACCGTCCATTTCCCCCGCATGCCCTCCAGCCCATCCCACCGGAGGTTAGCACCTGCACGGACTAGCTTCTAGTCGGAGTTAGTTACTTGGGGTGGAAATATTAACCCAGAGTGAGTAGGAAGGGTCCCAGCCATCCAAGGCTGACTTGTAGGTCAGGCCGAGCAAACTAGGCCAAATCACATATTGAGTTGTAATAGCGAGACAGAGCAAACTAGGTCGCAATTCAAATCACATATTGAATTGTAACGAACCAAAGAAAATAACTGAGTAAATAGGGCTCACAGAGTAGCAAGGTACCATCATCATTCTCACTTTTCCCTCTACGGTTCAGGTCTGCAATTCTAGGAGCGCCGCTTTCTAGGTGCTAACTACCGATTTCATAGTTTTTGTGTTTTGTGTGTTTCTCGAGCGATTTTTTCTTTTCAATCATAGAGCTTTGAATTGCCGAATTCTGTGAAGAATCGAGCAGCTGGAGGTGCTGCAGACAGTTTGTTTAGTCCCGGGAAGATAGGGTTCCGGTAGTTAGATAGTAGTCGATACAACCTTGGATTTGCTCAATATTTTTCGAAGTCTAAAGTAGGCCTTGGATAGATTGTTAGCGAGCGCCCGAAGTCTGACGATCTCAGGCAAAAACTATTGCGGTGCTGAGGCGAGCTATACTTTTGGGGAGAACAGGTTATGTGTCCACAACTGAATTTCTTGTACGTAAAGTCCTACTAGGATGTGAGCGCATAGGGAAGTTGGTGTTGTGGTTAGATCAAGTTGAAAAATGTTTGTGTCGCTATAGTTGTGTGATGAATTCCACTGCATGACTCAAACCCTAGGCCTTCTGGTTTTGTCGGAGAGTTGCCGCCGTTAACTTGCATGCAAATTTTTTTCAATTAGTCTAGGTTCATTGATTCACATGATGGAGGAGGATCTGGTTACGCAGCTTCCTACTTTGGAGGAAGCTGGATGGTCTACACATACAAAAGGTAAATCAAAGAAAACGGAAGGCAAATCGACGAAGGACTCGGGCAAAACGGCGCTTCTACAAGCGCATGCACTGCATGCAGCCGCCGATCCAGCTTTTGGAGACAATAAGGTGCCAAAAATCGACCGCGACTGGCAGGTGACGATGGAATTTTCATCAGATCAATTGCAAGTGAGTAGTCAGGAGCTGCTTAAGCGGCTGGTGCTGGGGAAAAGTACTTTTCCAAGTTTTGSCGCTATCGCGAAATTTCTGTCTGATACTGTTCAGGATCAGTATGTCTCTGTATAGGTCCTATCTAAAGGGTTCTTTCAAATAGAATTTGCTCAGTCCAATGCGGTAGAGCGCTGCATTGGTCTTCGATTGAAGGAATTGTCCAAGAAGAAGGTCAATTTTTGCTAGTGGTTGGAGGGATTCTCCTTGGAGGAGCCACCGCTAGACTTACCTACGGGATTTCTAGTCTGGATCCAGTATCCTGATTTTGGAACCTACGTTGCAAAGCTCAGAGATGCTTCATAAGATAGGTTCCTTGCTTGGGAAAGTCCAATCGATTGAGAGTTCGGAGACGTCGTGCAAGAGACCTCCGAGTCCGTTGATTTTCATTAGGGTTGTTGATATTTCCAAGTTACCAAGGACAGTTAGGATTCCATCGATACGAGATGGAACAACAGATGGCTACTTTGTTCTTCAATTGGTCAACTATTTTAGTCTCCCAAATTAGTGCAATCGGTGCAGACAATTCAGTCATAGTGCTCTGGAGGGTTCAAACGAAAAATCAAAAGTGTAAGAGCGAAGTGATAAGAGTCCGCTCAAACCGAGCGGGGGTTCCGATACAATTTGCTGGTGATGGGAAGAAAGGAGCAGAAGAATCGTTCCTTACACATGATGGGTTTATGGTTGTTAAACCAAAGAAAATTAGCAAAAAGAATCCTCGGGTGAATAGGATTCGGAGGAGAAAAATACACAGAGATGGATACCGATGGACATGAGCAAGCAACAGTTGGCACAAGAGCAGCTAGCGGAAGCCCGTGCCAATGGATCCAGGAGATCTAGTTCACCCCAGCGACATACGGATTAGTCATTGGATCTGGGTCCCTTGGCAGACCTAAGGAAGGATCGATCATCAATCCAAACTACGGTCGAAGGCGATGGGGAAGCTCGGATCTCGATACCAAGAGATGCTAATCTACATAGTGATTCGAAGTAGTGATCATTCGGAGTTTCAAGAAGCGGTGGATATGGATTTATCTGATGATCTGGTTCTTCCATCATGTGCTCAGATTCCATCGGTGAGATGCAATGATGCGGAGACAACTTTGAAAATTCTTGAGGAGCAGGGACTGGTTAATCCATTCGGGACAGACGGAGAATTTTCGGAGAAAGATTTTCCTCCATCAGGGGTTCAGTTTTCAGCCAAAGCTTTAAACACGTTGAAAAAGAGCACACGGCGGAGGTTAATTGATTCCGGGAAACTAACTGGAATCTGGCATGAAATTGATTAGCAATCGGAGAAGCTTGTTGAGGCAACAATTCTTGACGTTGACCCGATTCAGAGCAAATTCTGGTCGCAAAAATCTGCTCGGGCAACAACGAATCTATCGGACGAATGGTGGTCTGTATGGAATCAAGATATTTTGTGTCAGACTTTCAGCTCACCTTACTTAGGGTTACCATCAAGCGGCCCGAAATTTATAACAACCTATCTGTTATTATATAAAGATCAGGAAGGCGCCGAAGTAGCACTTCTTGGTGATTCAAATGATCTGCTAGGACTCACGGAGCCCTTACAATTATCTTTTTTGGAGGAGGATACACTATAAGAAACCTGCATTTTTGGCACCAACACAGGAAAACGTGCCACTGCATTGCAATTGACATCACCACCCATCACCGTTGATGTCGTCCAAAATGCATTCTTTTTTTAACGTTGAAAAACGTGACAAATTTCAACGAACGTCACAAGAAACGTTCCAATTTTCGGTGACGTCACTGCAAATCCGGCGAAACCAAACGGCTCTGAAGGTGGCACGTGGAGGGGTACTCAGCGCCACCTCACCTTTTTCCAGGCAGCTTCTGCCATGCGGAATTTTTTCCCAAAAATTCAAGGTCTGCCCGGGGCAATGACGTGGACCCACTGAAATTCTGATGTGGCTCGAAAAAAATTTGACGTGGCTCTGCCACGTCAGGTGCCACGTGTCCATTTCCCGATGAGGATTTGGGGTTCCTAGGCTTGTTCTCCGCAACATCAAGTACAACGTCACGGTGTTTTTGCAAACATCAACACAAACATCATCCCGTCATGCAAGATGTCGTATACAACGTCACAGTGTTACTTGGGACATCAATACAGACATCATCTTGTCATGCGAGATGTGGTGGTTCATTTGCAAAAAGATTGATTGGTTGTTTTCAACGACATTATACACCATTCAAACTACATCATACACTATACACCATACATTTTATACAATACACCATTCAAAATACATCATACACTGTACACCATACATTTTATACAATACACCATTCAAAATACATCATACACTGTACACCATACATTATATACAATACACCATTCAAAATACATCATATTGACTTTCTATTCTTCATGTTTGAAAATGTGTACAAATTTGAGAGAGTTTTTTATTTTTCAAATTTTCAAATAAAAAAATACAAAATTTTCTTGGATTCCAAATAAACTTTTTTTAGGGGTAAAAATCCTTCATTCATCTTTTTATAAATTATATTCTCCAAAAACTGCCTTTTTTGCCTATGAAGTTGATCATCCTAAATTGTTACAATCTAAAAATATAAGGGTCAAAATTTTCTACAATTAATTCTATGCATATTATATAAAGTAGTCTTTACTTTTGTAAGGTTTAAACTAAAAAATTTAAGCACATCTATGTGCAAGAAAATATCAAAGTGGTACAATTCATTGAAATCCTCTATTGTCAAAACCGTGTTAGTCCTTGTCTCCTTGAGGGGTTAAAAAACATAAGATGAGAAAACAAATCCACAGTTTGACATCCGATAAGCAGTATTTTCTAAAGAAAATGGATGTCTAAATGAATCATAAATGTGACATAAACAATTTTGTTGTAATCAAACAAAGTATCTCCATGATATTTTATGTTCTCGTCTATATGTCCACACTCCAAAATATGAGTAAAAATAATAAAATTTTGTTAATAGGCAAATCGTTAATTCTGTGCAGAAGGCGTCTAATTCCCCACTGCTTTCTCTGCTCCCCATTTTTGGTTTACACCTCCCGTTTTTTCACCCCCTCAACCCTTTCTCTTCTCCATTGCCTTGCTTGACGCATCTAGCGCCACATCACTTTTTTCACATTCCCCATTTAGTGCCCCACTCTAAACCAGTTATTTTCCCACATCCCATTTTTTTTTTCTATTCCCCATTTTTTTCCCCCACTCCCCATTTTTGTTTTGCATTCTCCATTTTTTGCTCTTCACTCCCCGTTTTTGGTTAACACTTCGCAGTCATTTTTTTCATTCCCCATATATTTTCCCATGAGCAATTTCTTGCCCCATAGGCCACAGTCCCCAATTTTTTTTCCTAATTCTCCATTCCCCCTCTCTCCCCATTTTTCTTTTGGGCACCCCATTTTCATTTCCTCACCCCCAATTTGTTTCCCAATTCCCCAATTCATGTTTGCACTCCCTAGATTTTTTTGGACATTCCCGAATCCGTTCTCCACTCCCCATTTGTCCGACCCTAAATCCCCATTTTTTCCCTCGCTACCTATTATTTTTCCAACTCCCCATTTTTTTTGCACTCCCCATTTTGTTTCCACTCCAAGTTTTGTTCTCCACTCCCCAATTTCTTCCTCCAACCCACCCATTTTTCAACATCACTCTCCATTTTGTTTTGCTCATCCCCCATTTTGCCCCCCGCCCCCTCCAATTTTTTTCCTCCACTCTTTCGTTTTTTCCACCGACCCCCATTTTTTCCCCTCCTAATACCTGATTTTGTCCTTGGTGAAATTTGTTTTTCACCAAGGAACTTCCCTTTCCCAGTGAATGCCCTTTTTTTCCCCTAAACTCCCGTTCTTTTGAATATGCCCATTTGTTTTTTGGACTCTCCATTTCCATTTTCTAGTTCCCCCTTTTCTTAATCCCGAATGCAATCCATATTTGCACTCTTCAGTGTTTCCGGGCATTCACAATTCCACTGGACTATTGTCCATTTCTCCACAATTCCACATTTTCTCCCCCACTACCCATTATGTTGCCCATTGTCCATTTCTTTATTGCATTCTCCATTTGCTGCCCATGCCAACCTTTGTTCTGCACTCCCCAATGTTTAACCTAAACCCAACCATTTACACTGTTCCACTGTCCCACTCTCCCTTTTGTTTTGCCTAGCTACTACCAAATCCCCCCCCCCCTAAATTATTTTTCATCCAGTTTTGCATTTTTTCCAGCACCACTCATTTTCCCTCCATGAACCTAATTTAATTTTGGCAAAATAATGGTTTTTTCCCTCGCCTTCTCCTTTTTTCCCAATTTTTGAGCATGCGTGAACCCGTTCCGTGTTCAAGTACTTTCCATTTGAAGTGTCCTAGTTGGGTTCAAGTCATAATTTATTAATTGGTACATAATGTTTTGGGGCAATATCGGTCCTTCACTACAATATTTTAACAAGCACACAAACCACATGCAAAATTTATGCGCACCAACTCCTATTCCACATCCCTTCAAAGGAAGTTTATGATGCTTGTGGTAGCAGCTGCCCCTTTTTGCAGCAATTTCCTTCCGGGCAGTGCCCATCCTGAATGTAGTCACGCTGCCCGCAGTTGCTAGGGAGAAGTCCGCTGATGTGGCCATCCCGCATTTTTTTCAACGTCACCAAAAATTCCATGTAATGTTGTGTCTGACGTCATTGACAACACGTGACATTGCTAGTGACAACAACACGTTTGCACCCTTTTCTTGACTTGTTGGCTTGGACATCATCCAAGATCGTAAAATCCAGCACGCGTTTTTCAGAAAACGCAGGATGTCATTTAAAACATGCACACGTTTTTTTGAATGTCACAAGTTTTTGCAAAAACGTAGTAAAAAACACAAGTTTCTTATAGTGATATGCAGGTGGAAAGCATTAAGCCAAGGATTTTCGAGACGGTGAAAGTCTATTTGAAAACTCACATCAGAAAGCCTCCGAATCTGCATCACTAGGATTCCATTAGATGGTCGGCTAGGTGGGACAGCTCGGGTGGAGCACACGAGCTTACTATATTGGCAAATATCAAAATTACAAAGCGGGGACGTTCGTTGACAGGCTTGCCATACTCGTGGTGGATTATTAGTTAGATTGACAAGCTGCATCTAGGTAATGGTAGGAAAAAGGTTAATCTTTTATTTTGAATTTGGGTTGGACTGGTGGAGGTTCAAGACCCAACAACAGGATGGCAACCCAGCATCCATGCATCGCCCTACCAACCTTCAAAAAAGCAACATGCTGAATCCAAAACCTCTCAGGAGGGTCATGGACAACATATTACACCTTCAAGTGATCCTGACCCTGCTCAATTAGCCTAATGGGTTTGGGGTTTACTCTTTCAAGTTTCAATATCCGTGGAGCGCATATGGGCACAAAAGATTCACAAAAACATGTACATGTCATGAGGGTTTTTGATTGTATGGTCACTTCCCCTCACTTCCTCTTCATTGGATGAGTGAAGACAGGTGCAGAATGAAAAGTCGTAGTTTTCCATTTTCCAATGGTCATAGGGCATGGAATCCAGACACGCAGAGTGATAGGGGATCTGGAAGATGGAGAGCTGGCACTGGAATATTATTATCTCGTAATCTGGCATACAAAGTGGTGGTGGATGGCATTATTTTAGAAAGGAGAGCGCAATTCCTTTTTATCAAGTTAGCAAGTGGTTTTATTTTATCTATCATCAATATTTATGCACCGGTTGTCTCGTTAGCAAGGGCTTCATTATGGAATATTCTAGTTGATGCCAATGTGGCCATGTAAGAGGTCAAGGGTTTATTTTTTGCTAGAGACTTCAATATGGTGGAAGAGATGGAAGATAGGCTTGGAAGTTTTCACCTTGGCACTAGCCCTAATAGAAGAGAACAGGTGGCTTGGTCACGTTTATTGAATCACTATGGATTAGAGGATGTGTGGCATGTAGATCACATACGTAGAGATTCACAAAAAAACTTCACTTGAGAAAACAACAAGTCAAGAGAAGAAAAAATGAGTATACGTATAGATAGAGTCTATATCTCCTCTTTGTTATGTGGACAGGGAGGCATGGTGGGAGTTCACCCTTACATGAAGCTTTCAGATCACGCCCCCTTGGTTTTTCAATTATTTCCTGTAGTCTAGCTTTTTGTCTTTTTATAGAACTTTTTCAATTTTCTCTGACATTTTCTATATTATTTATATATATATTGAGTATTTAGTGTTAAAATAGTCCAACGTACACTAAAAGTTCCAAAAAGTAGAAAAATATTTTAGTGTATAATAAATATAGTAGTTAAAACGAGAAAAAGCAAAAAGATAAAGAAAAGCAGAAGGGGAAAGATAAAAAGTTAAAGAAAAAGAGAATGCAAATTAGGGATTCGGAGGCGCAAGCAGGAACGTCGAGCCGGTTACAACGCACTGCAACCTTTTCGATCACCCCCAACTTTCACCTTTAATTCTTCTCTTTTCTCTCATTTTCCCCCCGGTTGTCTTCATTCTAAATTGTGCTGTAATTCTTGCACGTAATGTGCTGTTTGTAATAGAAGTGCTATTTCTTCAATTATGCTGTTTGTGGTGTTGTATTACGTGGAATTTTTTGAATTTTTTGAGGAACAATCAGGAGTTTCGTGTGTGTGTTTTTGTTTTGTTTTGTTTTGAATTTCGGAAAGCATCTGTGCACACGGTGAGTAATCGGTGGAAATTAGAATGTCTCGGTGAGGAATGGAGGCGTAGCAAGGACTGGAATTCGCGGTTTTCGTTTTGAACTGAGATCTGGGAGTCACCAGTCAGTCACGGGCTCACGCAAGCGCTACAGTTCCTTCGAGAATCTGAATGGTGTGAGAAGATTGACAGAAGTGTAGCAGTTCGAAGAAGAGATCGACAGTCAGAGCGAAGTCAAGAATCAATGAAAATGGGCGATCTGGTTTTGAATTCTCGAACTAAAAATTGCCTTAGGAAACACTGCGAGATTTCGTTGACGGTTTGAGGACGCGGTAATCAGGCTATGAAATACAGAGTAGCAGAGATGGTGCGGGAGAATCGTTGTGTGTGCACGAGGTGATTGAGATTGCAAATCTGATCAGGCCGGTGTCGCAGGGGTTGGAACTGCTGGAGGGATTCGGGATTGAAGGTGCCGAAGGTTTTGAAGCAGTGCCAAATCGGGCTGAGTAAAAAAAAAATTCAAATCCAATTTCTCAAATCTTTGCGGAAATCCTTGTGAGCCTTTGCTCAAGAGCACGGAGTGAGTATAATTGTGTTGAAACCAGTCTGATTTTGGAACAACATTGCAAAATCGGTCATTTGTGAGGCTGTGAACGAGATTAGGGATTTGAGATTGTATCCAGTGACCTGCGACTTGTAAGTGAACAACAAACCAAATTCTGTGGTTCCGTACGATTACCAGTGCGAAGAGAGAATTGGGCGAGAAATTGAGTAAAACACCCCAAAACTTTAATCGTCAAAGTTCGGCGTTGAAGCAGCTGTCGCGGCAGACAGGCCAGTTCAACGTATAGGCAGACAGGGTCGTGAGACGAGACAGCGCCGACATCGGGTTGGGCCAAAACCCAAGGCCCGGCAGCCTGCCGGACTAAAGTCCGCCGGACCAGTCAGGCCGGGTACTGGGCACGGATATCAGCCAGGTTCTTGTCGGGTTGAGTTTTGACTGGGGTATCAGTTGGGTACAGGTCTTGGCTGGATATTACACGGGAATAGGGCCTAAAGGTTTTTTTTAATTAAATTTCAAAATCATTCATTAAAAACAAATTAAAATAAGGTCCAAATTTTTCAAATGGCACTTTGGGCCGTACCACTAGTTTTGGTAGAATTATTAGTACTTACTAGATTGTTAGTAAATGTTTTAATTCTACATGTTGTATTGATTTGGGATTGTAGATGGATGCTAATCCTTGATATTGGCCATATTGTCCTAGAGTTTTGGGGGTGATTTTTTTTGTAAGTTTATCCTAAACTCTTAAACTCTAAGTCTTTTGAAATATTAAATACGTATATTTGTACTAGTTTCAAAATACTATAGTGGGCTGTACTGAAGTCCAAAAGTCTTGCATTGCACATGCATTCATCACAAGTCAGTCCACATTGAACTATTGTCCCAGAACTATTGTTACAAACCAATAGCACACTAGACAGGACTGTGACTTCATTCATCCGTCAATAGCATTTATTAATGGACAGTTTGAGTGACACCTTGGGTTTTAGTGGGAATAAGAGTGTATAAGACTCTAGATTTTATAAGTTTGTACATTGTGACCTTTGAATACACTACGCTAGCCTTACATAGTTCATTCCTTGGTGTTCGAACTCGGATTTAGTTGAATAAGATTAGATTCCGAAGAATATACTACATTTCCTCTCTCCAAACCAGTGGCAAGAAAATTGCCCATGCATATTGACATTTTGGCAAATGATAAAGCTCGGGATAGATTGAAAAAGGCTTGGAAATCGAGCTCTCTGCCTAGGGATGGTGAATCATGGATGAATTGGGTTAGGAATGCTCAAAAGCGTTCTTTAAAAGAAGCTACCAAGATATCAAAGGAGTGGAGAGCTAACAAGTACCAAACAGAACACAAGGCCCTTTCGGATATTAAAACGGCTGAAAAAAATCTCAGGTGCCTTCCAAGAGATAGATCAACAATTTCTAGCTTGGATCAAGCCGAAACCGTATTGCATTGTCTCACTTTGGAGAATTTAGATGCACAATACCATGCTGTGTCGACTCAATGGTTGCGGACAGGAGATCGATGCTCAAAGGAATTTTTGAGGTGTTTCGGGATGTGCACAAGCGGTCATATATCTCGCAGCCCTCAATAATTGGTCAGATCCTGATGGAACAGGGAGAGAAGGCTTGTGCAGTTACTGACTTCTACAAGCTGCTGTATACAAAAGATCCAGAACTCCAGGAGGTTTTGGCTGCCCGGAGCCAAATTTTATGCAGTATGCCAAGTGTCGTCACGGCATCACAAAATCGCAATTTCGCCAAAGCACTGTCACTGTTGGAACTACAGCAGGTTATAAAGGATCTCTTTTCGGGAAATACTCCTGGGGATGATGGAATCCCGACAGATTTTTTCGAAACATGTTCAAATTCTACGCAAGAGGAATTATTGGAGGAGGTACTTGAACACGAAGTCACAACAAGGGCATTATAGCTTTATTACCTAAAGGTGGTGATGCTAGCTTGATAAAGAATTATCGACCTATCACTCTTCTTTCCTCATTTTACAAGTTAGTGGCAAAAGTTTTGGCAAATAGACTTTAGGTTATTTTGCCAGAAATCCTTCGCTCCAATCAAACAGGTTTTGTGCAAGAGAGAAGTAAAATTGATAACATATTTATGGCACAAGAGTCTATGTATTATGGGGAAGAGAGTGGGCAGGATCTCATCTTGTTACTCTTGGATTTTGAGAAGGCTTATGACAGAATCTCCTGGAACTTCATGCGGGCAGTGCTAGAGAAATAGGGATTTCACCAAAATTTTATTAAAGGAGTCATGGCTCTTTACAAAAATGCATCCTGAACAGTGATAGTTAATGGGTTTATAGGCGAAGAATTTCATCTATCAAGATCGGTGCGGCAAGATTGCCCATTAGCTCCATTCCTTTTTGTGGTGGTTGTGGATGCATTAGGTTATATGCTGGGACTCTGGGAGACTCTAGATATGGAGTGCAGGGTTTTACCCTGCTAGATGGATCCAAAGTCACAGATGCAGCATATGCTGACAATATAAACTTATTTATTCTTGGCTCTATGGCTAATCTAAACAGAATTAAAGAGGTTTTGACCATTTTCTACTTGGGGTCTAGATCCAAAATAAATTGGGACAAGACCTATGCTACATGGGCATCAAGAAACACCTAGAGTTTCTCTTGGGGTTTGGAATCAGGACTCAAATGGGTGCCTGAAAGAACAACAGTCAGATACTTGGAACCACTTATAGGATTTCATTTGCCTCCAGATACAAACACAAGCCCTGTACTGGCATCTATCAAAAAAAAGCTTAGATCTTTGGCAGCTAAAAAACAGTTTCACAGGTAGATTGGTTATCATTAACCAAGTGTTATTGGCAACATGCTGGTATACGGCGGCTTGCTGTGGTATATCTAAAAAGAATTGTGACTTTATTAGAGGTCTTATGACACAATACTTATGGACAAAAAGGGATGAAGGTAGATGTGCTGCAAGGGTTAAATGGAACTCTTGTCTATTACCATACTCAGAAGGGAGAGGGGGATTGCAAGAAAGACTAGTACTATTTTGCGTCACAATTGGAATGACGGAGTTGTCATGTGCTATAACTTTTCAAGCATGAATCCAATTAATGTGAAATTTTTATTTGAGATCGCTAACTTGATTGTAATCAGATCCCTTATTTTTCATAATTTTTTTAAAATCATTTTGTATTTAAATTTGAATTTAGCTAATTTGTCGCACTTTGTGGTTTAGGGGTTATATAGTACTGGGGAGTATCCAAAATTAATGATCTAGAGCTGAAATTTTTGCGGTCTATTCCTACACTAGGAATGCATGAATCCATTAAAAGAAATTTACAAAAACATTATTTTATGTCCTCTATGTTGTCGGGTAGAGAGGAGCGCGCTTTGGGAATACGCGAAGTATCTGGCTGCAACTGGGATTAGTTTGCTAGAGGGTTCAGTCGAATCTTCGGTCTTCAATCTTCAATCTTCAGATTTCAAACTTCAATTACGTCCCCGATGGCCTATCCTGTGGTGGCTATAAAGGGCCAAGGTAAGGGTGTGTGATAAGAAACAAGGTCTGGGACGGATAAAACGGGACAACCAACACGAGTGACCGTCCGGATGATGGGATCCTAAACTGCAAACCCACGGTGACCAGAAGGCGCCTTTCACCATTAGGAACAACATAAAAGATTGACCATGTGGGCCATTAACCCCACTTCGTCGCCACAAACACAAAATGGAGCGCTTATTGGATAACCACTACTCGCAATAGGTTTACAATGCAAGAATTGAATTACAACTAGCCTCCAAACCCGGCTGGGAATAACAGAAATGAAAACGAACCACAAGCCACAACACACTGGAGACCATCAAAGCTCTTCAAATCTTCATCTTCAAGTCTTTAAGCCTTCACATCTTCCAAAATATCTTCAAAACTATAAAGGAACTCCAACTTCACCCTCAAACTACCTAAACTCCACTCAAAAAAAGAAGGCAGCAGACCTTCCTATGCTTCCACACTTATAACTTTCACATTTCTTCTTCAAATAAAAAAATTGATAGCTTTTCTGAAAGTTAACAAAATTTTCTATCACTCCTCCAACTTTCAAGTCATTCCAAAATTCTGTTCAACTTCTATGACCTCTCAAAGTTTTGGTCCATAGATGGTAAAAGCAAGAGACTCTCTCACCTTCCCACACTCACAACTCACTCATAAATGCTCCAAATTGAATGAATGATGACTCTTTAGAAAGTTACTACAATGATATATACTCCCTCCAAATATAAAGACAAGTTGAGAATTAATTCAAAAGTTATGGCTCAAAAAAGCCTCTGCTCTTTTCAATGCAGAGCCTCGGGTCTTCTCAACTTCAAAACTCTATAACTTTTGATTCACAAATCTAAATTCAACTTGCACGCAAAATTTGGAAAGGTCTCATCACAAAAAATCAGATGCCAAAGTTTCAATTTCCAAAGATCAATGCTTAATGAACTACATCAAATCGAAATCTGCCTTCCAAACCCCAACAACCAACACACTCTTTTCTTCCTTCCTACCCACATACCAACTCAACTTCCAATCTCACAACAGCCACTCCTTTCCCACATAATAATCCTCTTTGGAAGAGCAAGAACATCCTATCAAGCCTTTAGACTCCTAAGGTAAATAGGACTTGTCTCTATCCACCACACATGGGCCTCCAAACAACCATTGGTCCAAGGAAAAACAACTACGTAGTAAACTACTTCTAAACTCCTACTCTTTTACTTTTTAACACACACATATATCATCAAAAGCTTAAATGTCATACTAAACTCCAACCTTCATCAAGTGGAGGTAAAACTGAAGTTAATGAAGAGTATCACTCTACATCCAGTGACTCCATAAAAATCCTCCAGTTTGACATTTTTCAATCGAATTCCAAATCCAAACCCAAATTCTAAAACTCAAATGAATACGTCGAACTGATGAAGTTTGTCAAAGGCTTTCACCTTAAAACAATTCCATTGCTAACAAGCGTCACCTTGAAGCTAACGGAAGCGTGATCGGTAAGTTTCTCCTCCAAATCAAGAATCTATTTGAACGTATAATATACACACGTTTTAAATATTGTATGTATTTACAATACGACAACGTTAATGCAAACAGGGCATTTTGCGCGCACAGTTTTGAACATTGAAAATAGTTTGAAGATCATTCTTTTGGTACAATATCTTCACCAAGAAGTCTTTAAAAATGGACAATTTTTAGTTTCTTTAAAGAAAAATTCCTATTTTTGACAAATTAAAATGTCGAAACGCCAATTTTCAAGAAATTTTGCATTTTTCTAGTTCTCCTACTTAGAAAAATTTTCTACACTTTTCCTTCCTGGGTTACCTTTTTCTTAAAGGTGTACTATACATTAAACATATTTTTTATATTTTTTAAAAATTGTTTTTCCAATTATACAATATTCCCGAATAAATTATGAGTATTGTGGAAAACGCTACAAAAACCGGTCAATCTTTCTTGCAATCACCCAGGAATCCAAATTTTAGATCATTTCCTTCAAACACAGGCTTTATTAGCCAAGTTAGTGGTCAGAGGTCTCTCACCAGGAAAAGAACCATGGAAAAAAACAGTCAAGTACAAGATTGTCAATGTGAGACCGCTGGGAGATTCTAAATGACACACTTCTAGCAACTGGCTCTTCTTCAGCAAAGGACTTAAGAGGGAGAATTTTTCCCCAATTATGTCATCAACCCATCATCTATTAAGACTTTAATTTCTGTTAGGGGAGGATTGACACAAAGAGTGTCGGAGCTTAAAACAGAAATCCTACGTCAATCACTTTTTGGAAATCCTTTGATTTTGGAAGACGAGAACAAACCTTTAGGGATGGGTTCTAATATGGGGTTACATTTGTGGACAAAAATTGGCATTTGTAAGGTTTCGGATGTATGGAATGACTAAAAGGAGGATTGATTGAGTATTGATCAAATTCAAAGAATACTCCCAAGGAGGGGAGTAGTGACGGAGAAGGCAAGAAGCAGAAGGTTGAAGGTATTATCTCATATACCTTGGGACATTAGAATAGTGTATGACAGAAATGATGCAGATTGGTTCTTTGCACCTAGAATTTAGTCCAGCTTGCAACTGGGAATTTAGTCCGGCCTTGCACCCGGGCTTGCAAGCGGGTCTGGTTCCGGAATCACATCAGAGATTGCATCCGGGACTATTCAAGGGTTTGGCTCAGGAAATGCACCCAGGATTGCTGTGGGAATTACATCAGAGAGTGCTTGTTTTTACTTTCATATTATCTTGGATTTTGAAGAATAGAGCACACAAAAATTCAGTTGAGACCAGAGGTCAGGGCTCTTAAGCTTAGACGAAGGCACATTTAAATTACCAGAATCAGGGCTTTACTTGGCAAGAGTGATACGTTGGGATGCCATATCACGTACTTTTAAGGACTGCAATCTGGAGGAGGTTCCAAACAGACCAAGTTCTGTATGGGCACTTCCTGGAGAAAAAGTGACATAGTTGGAATGGGATCCTGGAGATTGGAGTTGGATTAAAACTGAGAAAATGAAGGCCGAACCTTTCTTTGGGTACATTGCTTGCAGAGGTTACCTAGAAGAACTCAAAGGAAAAGGAGAGCGTCCTACAGGGATGAAGSAGCTTATAAAACATGGATTTTCACAATCACAAATCCAAGGGATTTTCAAGCTTCTTTGGCACGGATTCAGACCTAAGAAACAAGCTATGTTTCTTTGGCTAATTCTAAACAAAGTCATTATGACAGGAGAATGGTTATCATGGAGAGTGCGTTCAGTACAAACCAACTGTTCCATGTGCGCGGAGCCTATGGAAACATCCTCTCATTTATTCCGGGAGTGCTCGGTCACCCGGAAGTTGTGGAGGAAAGTTAACCTTTTTTTGAGAGAAGCTTCAGCTCCAACTATCGACTCTCTGAATGACGCTTTACTAGGACGACTTGCTAATAACTCCTACGACAAAATTGGAAAATATATCTATACTTTTCAAGTTTTAGATATTCATAGATGTTTTGTTATTTGGTATATTTGGACTGAAAGATGTAACTCACGTTATGGTGACCAAGACATTTGTTCTCTCAGGATTCTTACCTCGGCTTGGAGTTCGACTCTTCACACTGGTATGGCGATTTGAAGACATTTTCATACGGTTGTTACAAACAAGGAAACTCTACCTAGCATCGAGACTCTTTTCATAGTGGAATGGACACCGCTCTTCTGTACTTTTGGTGATGGGACTTGGCACTTTATTGTGCCTCCCATCCTGCTCTGATCCTTTTTTTTGTTTTGTTTTAATTTGAAAGCGGCTTTCGCCCTCCTCCTCAGCCTCATCGGCTTTGAAAGCAAAAAAAAAAAGTAGGGCTCACAATTAAATACTTTTTGCTAAAGTCTCCATCTGTCCGCATTGCCAAGTGTGTTGACCCTAAAGAAAAAACTTGTGCTACCCAACATTGGAGGTTGACAACCAAATCAAGCATACATATAAGTGCATACAAAGTGTTTGAAGTCAATTCGAGGACAAAAAGTTGGAGTGAGATGCACTCGTAGAATATTAGTTTGTAGTTTTGAGGAGAGAAGGCTAGAATCAAGACAAGGAGAAGAGACAAAAGAATAGAATAAGCACCTCTCCAATATTTTAAAAATTAGTTATTAGTGAAAAAGTCCAAGAAAGTTTTGTCTTAAGCTTGTACTTGCTCCAAAACTCACTGAGCCAAGAATTTAGTAGTAGATTTTATTAGATTTTATTCCCAAAAGATAGATTACAAAAGAAAAAGACAACAATCAAAAGAAATAGAAAGAAGAAGAGGGTAAAAGAAATAGTAGTAGGAAATTGTAAACCTTCCCAATTAATATCAAAACCATCAAACAACTTGAAGAAAGGATCAAATGGAGGTGGAGCGGGCAATGAATGAAGTGACTGCTATTCACACGGTGAGTAATTAATTTCCTCTAACTTATGCTATTTTATTGCAAATGTTGAATTGATTTAAAAATATTGAATTCACAAGTTAGATTTGGAATTAAAACTTTAGATGTTGTTTTGAGAACCAAATTCTATCCAAACTAGGATTTAAACTCACCTTCTTAAGTTTTGGTTTTATCTTAGGACTTCAAAAGAATTACCAAGCAATTACAATTAGATTAAAAGTAAAAAGTAAAAATAATCTTTTAGGAATCTTTTAGGAATTTTTTGAGAATTTTCTAATTACAAAAAAAGTAAGAGAGTTTTACGTTCTAAGCCTAGATTAACCCCTAAAGTTCCTTGACTATGTTCTCACCAAAATGCTTCATAATTGCCATTTCTAGTACAAGTACCAAATTTTTGAAAAATATCATTTTTGACACATATAACAGTAGGATCTTGTAGTACTCTAGTTTTCAAATATGAGGAAAAAATTTCAGAAATTTCCACCATGTAGATTGCAAGATATTAGCATTTGAAGTGGCAAAAATCCTTTTTTTGGCCCTGCAAAAAACCGGGAAGCTGCACTTTACAAGGTCAAATCATTATGAAAAAATGTCCAAAATGGTTGTGCTTCTTTGGATTCATTCTTCAGGGCAAGTTGGCTATATACATGAAAATTTTCAGATCATTTGGAGTTGTACAACATATAGGAAAAAAATAGTAAGTAGAAAGAAGTAGAGAATGATTCAAAATAAAAAATTGTTAATAAATTAGTTATAAAATTAAAAAACTCCAATCCAAATGGTTGAATTGTTGTAATAAACAATCTACATCCAATAGAATTATTTGTTTTCAAAAATATTGAAATTTCAGTAAGGACTTCAAAGTTTTTTTTGGTGTAGGGATTCCATAACTGCCCGCAAACTAAAAAGCCTCATAACTTTCATCTCGACTATTGAAATGCAATGATTCAAAGCTTTTTGATTACATATATATCTAAATAATGAATATCAAATTTTTATTTCTTAAAAAAGTGATTTTTTCAGATCTGCCTGGATTGCCCGAGTTGAGAAACAAACAACATATTATGCAATAACTTTTGACTCATATTTCTGAATGTCATGAAATTTGTGCACATGAAAGATATTCCTCGTCCCCACATTTTGTTAAAATTTCAGCCCAGAATATGCAAATCTCGAGTCCAAAATATCTATGTTGCCAAAAAACACATGTTGGTCCTTTAGGGGTTAAAGCATTTAGGATAAATCAATTAGACTTTTACCAAAGAACTAAGGCCCTTTTAGAATCAACCCAAATAGTAGAAGATTAAGAGTAAGCCAACTAAAGTCGGCCCATCTAAAATCAGATCTAGGCTCACAGGAAGCATTAAAACTAGCATAGAAACAATATTAGAATGCATATAGTTCTCAAAACACATCAATAACTAGTTAAATTAAACTTCGGATCGAAGTCAGACCATAGAAGGAGGAAGTAAAGTTACAACCATTTTCAAATTGTTTTAATTAAACTTAGTAGCTTTCCAGAAAGTATTTACACTTTAAATTTGGACAAAAGTTCTAGAAATTGTGAGTGGATGAAGTATTGACTCTGATTTGGATGAAAGTTGGAGGTCTCATCCAAAATTGAATTAGAAAAGGACATTAGGATAGAGTGAAAAATTAGAAAAATGAGAACCATTAAATTTTTTATTGAGAAAAATTTCATCCACTAGTATAAAGTAGTGGATGAAGTTTAACACCAAATAGAGGTAAACTTCATCCATTGATAATTTTTGCATACTAACATCAATTTCTACAAACTTCATTATTTTGAAAAGAGAAAAATAAGTCCTATCACTCACCATCTTCTTTTGTTAGAATCACCAACTTCAAATCATTCTTAGATTTAAGATTTACCAACATAAACAAGCCTATTTAGGTTCAATATTGTTAGGTTAATTAATCATTGCTTATAGAGAACATATACTTAGGAAATAAAATAAAAAAGTTCCATTGCTTGGAATGTGTAATTGGACTAATGTTATACACCCATAGAATAAAAATCACTTAAGACCCCGATTGTGTTCGCTTAATTCATTTGGTGGGAATAAAGTGCCCACAAGGCACAATGAACAATTCTTAAACATCTACCATAAAAAATTAACACTAGAAACACAATAATTTGTCTCACTTATGCTTGTTCTATTTCAAGGGTAGGGATAAAATGCTCACACTAAGCTACTTATAGCAGAAAATCCAAACAGCCCAAAATTATGGGATTCATAAGAAACTCACTAAGGAATTTGATCCAGCTCATATGCAACCTCAAGAATGCATACTTCACTCTCTTGAATTCCTCAAAATGAACCAAATTGATGAATTTTGGAGGTATTAAATGAAATCACCTTCAACATTGATCTTGTTAAATCGATGGAATTACACAAGTTTGGTACTTTTTAAGGCAMAAGATTGGAACAAAAATCTATATAGGCCAAAGTTTTGAGAGCTTTGTATTATGAGTGTTACAAAATCTTAAACTCCAAAATGTACAAATTTGAGCAAATTGGTGATCTATTTAGCATATCAAGACGTGATATTGTAACTTTAACTACACTCTAATGTGAGAACAAAAAGTGACAATATAAGTCAAATGCATATTTTGTCATAGGAAGTGCTAGCACGTGAGTATAGAATCTATGAGACCATGAGCGTAGGAGTCTATATTACAGACAAATTTTATGACTATAGGTGTCTATGTTATAGGCTAGGTATCCATATTATAAACTATGTTGTACCTATGTTATAGGTACATACGTTATAAACACCTTTGAATGGTTGTAGGTACACACCTATAACTAAGTTCAAGGTTTGTAAGCTCATGCAATCATTACATGAGATTTGAGGCCTCCAAGCCGAGAGTTTCCCATGTCTTTTTTTTTAGTATTGGAACCCTGACAGCAATCAACCGTTTCCTTACTACATTGGGAACAACAAGGAAACAGGGTTGAAACGGCCTTCTGTTGCCCTTTCTTATGTAGTGAGCATTGTTGTTTTGTTGTTGTAGAAAATCTTCAAAGATTAGGGCATACGGACATTTATATAATAGGCTGCATTAGTTTCGTGTTACATCTTACTACTTTCATTGATATTAAATTGAATGTGACTTCTTTGAATTTTATGACAATCCAATGCTAGATACTTTTTTAATGGTTTCAAAATTCAGTCAATATGGATAAAACAGCCCTTTGTGGTCAGAATTTGGAGTCTGGCCTCATGCCATTGCAGATTTTTTTTAATAAAATTTCCCACATGAAGACAAGTGTGAGAAATAGTGAGAGTAACTGAAATTATATTTTTCAGACAAAGTATGAATTTATTATGAATTTTTGAAGTGATTTGCCCAAAAGTGTCAGTAGGCTACCTCATGTCCAACAAAAAATTGTATCAAATATGATCATTTTAATCACCTAAAGTGGTCACAACAATTTATAATGTGGAAGGGCCTGAAAAATCACGATTTACACTTAAAAAGTAGATTGCTCCTTATGAGGTCATTAATCACTCCATGGGTGTCATGTTAGACATTGAATATGGCCTGAAAAATTGTCATGGGGTAATTAGGTGTCCACTATGGGTCATTTGACAGCAATGGGATGTTTTCKCCTAGTGGACCATAGCTTGCGGCTGCTTTTATTTCGAGTATAAATTGTCAAAACTACCAATTTGTAGTACAACGGCATAAATGACATAATTTATTTGGTTTGATTTTTCTAGAAATTCTATTGTACAAAATTATCTTAGACTACCATGAAATTGTGTAGATGATAGTGTCATTACACACATTTGTACACATACATGCCATGTCTCGTGTCCGTATGCAATAATTTTCATAGCTGAAGGTTGTTTTTGAAAATACACTCCTCTTCCAATGCAACCCATTGGATGATTGCAAAAATGACTAGTATTATTCTTCATCACATTTAAAGTGACAAAGTTGTCATCTACTAAAACTTTTGAAGGTTGAACCCAATGAACTTAAATTTATTATTGGAGATGGTTGTCTTTATTTTAATTATATCCCTTATTTTTCAAAAATAAAAATATATGTTTTACATTTAGAAGTTAATATGAGGTTTGTACACTTTGAAGTTTAGGATTTTTTATTACTGGGAAATACCCAAAACTAATGATTTAAAACTGAAATTTTTGTGCTCTATTCCTATAGCAGGCAAGGATGTGGCATTAGCCTATTGCTGGGCATCTAAAAATACATTAATTATGCTCTCCACGTTTGTGCAAATAGGGCTCTACTTCTCCCTAGCATGGACTATTTTAAACATTGAAGATGGTTTTGGATTTATTCTTTGGGTGAAATCCGATCACCATTAAATCTCCACAAGTTGTCATTTTTCATTTTATCATTTTTCATGATATTCAATTTTTTATTAGTTTATACCTCTTTATATCTATTTTTTGTAAGAAATAATCTTTTTTTCACATAATAATCGTTTAGTACTTACAAGTAATTAGTAATTGCAATAATATTTTTAGCTGTTGATTTTTTCTCTGAATAGAACTTGAGATTGTTCTCCTATAGTATTGATCAACAAAATCTTCGATATTGCCGAAACACTACAAAAACATCAAGTCTTTCTTAGAGTTTGTCTCTAATGCAATTTCACAATATTCAAAGACAAATTCAAATAGTGTTTTTTAAATCTCAATAAAAGCAAAATGAAGTACTATTTAGAATGATGCTTTTATTATGTGTTCCAAAAACTATGGAATAATGAGGTTGGGCATATATGTATCCACATCTACACTTTGTATTTGTATTCATCTATATTGTATCTTTGTATTCATATTTATAATTCACATTACATCTATATCTTATACTTTTCCACATGGAAATATGGGATAGGAGTGTAGGACATGGAACATGGGACACTCGGGTGCATGTAATTTTGAGGTGATAGCAAAGATGCTCTTCTAAAGGATTTGAACTATGCTACCTAAAGATTTTAAAAAATAATAGCTTATTTTTCTTCTTGCCATCCACAAAGTTTTTATTCTTTCACCACGCATGTTTGAATAGTTGAAAAATTTGGATCTCTAGATTAATTATTGGTACTCAACGGTCTTTATAGTTGTAAAGAATGATAGTTTTTTTTAATTTTAAAGTATGATTTTTAATTTAAAAATATCATAATATGGTTGTAGTCATTTTTAGAAGAAACTTTGAATCTTTTTTTTTCCTAATAGTCATATAGGTTATATACAATGAAGCRCTATATAGTTAGTATTTTTCACATGGGAGCTCTTTGATGCAAATTCAAGGATTCATATATATTTACATTCATGAGTTATAGAAGGATCCCATTCAACTTGAAGTCAGACAAAATCACAAAGTATCTAGAAAACAATGGGATGGCCTAACTTCCTTTGCTCATACAAAAGATGATTCCTTGTTTTGGCCCTATATTCTTGGTCTWCAAGAGTGTTTTGGAAGCCTACRTACATTATTATATGATCTTTCSTATGCGCAACTTTAGCCACAAAGTCAAAGTACTCAASAAGGTATTCAAGTACTTGAACACTCAAAATACTCGTTGGAAAAAATCCCCAAAAGTAATTCTCAAGTGATTCTCACAATCACGTTACTACCTCATTGGACCTCAGAATCCAATGTGCTTCATTCTTCTTTCACAACACTCCCTACTCGGTAGACTTTTGGAAATACTATTCTCAAATCGCCTTCTTCAGTAGGCTCTACTGCATAATATACTTGATGGATAGAACGTAACACATTTTTTTCATGTCTCTTCGGGAGTTCGGGCTCACTGACAGAGGCACAGCGCACGCCTGCCATTTTCTTCAGAATCCTTTGACCAGAATCTGCGCCAAAAAACTACTGGACTGCTCATGAAGCTCACAAATCACATGAAAATGGCCACCTCATCCCGGGAAATGTGCTTCCCAAAATTCCTGCTGTTGCAGCCGCGTGGACGAGACCTGCTCAGTGACCGGACCTTCCCAAGTTTTACCATCTAGATTCTAGAATACTCATGGAAAAGCAATGCTCCTTTSCATATTGATCTCGTGCATATTGAAATCATGGTCCCCTCCTCAATGCAAAGCTCTGGCTTTATTCCATAAAAATATCTCACTTTCSTGCGCGCATTTTCCTCATCCATGTCGTTGATCATCCTGTTCCTGTTCCTTTCAGCTCATTTGGTTGCAATCGATCTCACTCACGGCTCACTCACTCAGTCTGCGTTTGTTGGTGCGAAGCGAAGTTAGCATTGCGCGCGCAGATTTCCAGTTGATCAATTGCATGGGGTTTGCAGTTTCGGATACGCTGCAAACGGGTGGGTTCGTAATCAGGGAATTAGCGCAGAGTTGCGTTGTGGTATCGCTTTGACCGTCAATCGTTTGCAAATATTTRTGCGAGTGGGTGGCATGTGCTACACGAACTTTTTTGGGGGTGTATCTGGAGGCTTGATTGTGTAGCTTGTGTCGACAGCGTCTGTTCGAAAGTTGTTGAGGTGTTGTGGTTCAGATTACCTGAGCACTGGCCTCGGAGGTAGYTAGGACCCGTCYGGAGATTTGATTTGATTGATCGTCCGACGCGTCAACAAACAGGCCGGATCGCTCWGCCATAGACTTTTTTCAATGACGATTGCAGAGGATCGTGGTTCCCAGCTATCTGSGAAACCWATTGAGGTATGGCATTCTTGGAACGCAATGGAAACTGGCAGGGCCTTTTGTCCTTTTCTGTGCTAGAATGTTGAGTTTGTGATTCCTTTGTCATGGGTTGTACGTTAAGGTTCTTCTCCTCTTAATAACTTCAATATTTCGCACATAGCGTCATGTAGCTAGCTTCGTAGGCAAAGCTCTGGCACCTGATTCTCATAGAAAGGTTCATTGATTTAGTCCAAATTTTCTCCAAATGCTCTCTACAGTATGGTGGGGTGTTGATGATGCGGATTTAAGCCGGGTGTAAACCCCCCGAGTGCTCAATGCTCAATTGGTCACAGGTGGTCATTTTTATTTCTAAATGAGTTGAAATGAATTGTTTTGGAAACTTCAAGAAAAGGAACAATAGACATGTTTCAASAAAAAGACACCATATGCTGCATTRTTTAACGATTGACATWTGTTTTGAAAGTTACCATGATTGATTACCATTTTCCGAAGAGGTATTTTGATTTTTAGCTTGAGAATTTAGGGTTTAAGCGGAGTTGCCAAAGAAYGTTACGTTRCACAGWGAAAATTCCTTCTTGTYTGGCRTCAAAGAGAGGATTACTTGTGCTCTCTGAGCATTGTCGTTTTGATTCGTATGACACAGAGCAACGGAAATTGGGGTCTGCTGAAATGAGGCGACTGGAACTAAATTACTGATAGCCTTTGTGTGAACGGCCGGTGATTTTTCAGGAACTACAACAAGTTTCCATGGATCAGCTTGTGGAGCTTGTCTCAAATTGTGGCGTTGTCATAGTGGACAACCCTAAGCTTTCGAATGAGCTCAAGAATCGTGGATTGGTGATGAGTGAGGATGGCAAAGGTGGCAAATGTGTTCTGCGCAAAGCCCAACAAGCGCCAGAAGAAAACAACATCAAGAGAACGCAAAGCGTGGTGGTGGATGCATATTCACCTTACAGCCCCAAAGCATCTCTAGGGCCCCATCCATTTGCAGAAGACCTTGCAAGACATGGTACTCCCCGAAAACCTTCAGCTCATATGGCATAGAAAGAGAAATGGTGGGTTTCAGATCTCACTGGCCATTGAATGGGATTCTACGAACTTTCTGAAAATCTCTAGTCTACAAAATTGCTGAACATTTGCATTGCATTGATTGTCGCTTATTAGACCTTGCTTGAGGGAGCATTGGCTAGTCCTCTCGTTGATCACTGTATAGCATGATAACCACCACTTGGGGTCTTAAGAGTTCCTTTGTTAGAGAATGTTATGATTGACAAGTTCGTCCTGGTTTTGTTTTGGTTTACTTGCTTGATTGTAAAGTGCTGCCRGCGTGTGGACTGCCAGCGGTAGCACTTYACAACGAAACAGCGGCTTGAGTTTCATTGTACTCTGAAAAATAGGGTTTCTGACAWTGTTTTTGTGAATGTGGGTTGCAGCTCGAGTCTCTGCTCCACAGCAAATCATAATACAGTCTCCTTCGGAACCCGAATTCCTGAGAACTGCTGACGATTTTATCACTCTCGAGAGTGCTGAACAGGAGGCTTACGCTGATGTTCGTTTGCGAGCGGCGTATTCAAGGTACAGGTTTTTCAATGGAGGTAGTACCAAGAGAAATCTTAAACAATTACACTAGAAGAAATGAAGAATGAGGAGTGAAACATGAAAAACGTGAAAATGAAAATTCATTCTCACGTTGCCTTGTTGCCTCCTCTTACTTCACATCGCTTCATCTTACAGGGTGTGGAGATTCATTTTCAAATTCTCACAGTCAAGGCAAGGTCCAGCACAGAGTTGTGGAGAGATCTATGAGTGCAAGAGCCAAATCTGTTAAGATGAATTTTTTTATCACAGGACATGAATTTCGTATGCAGTTTCAAAGTGGGAGSTTGTACTCCACTACAATTGACAGTACACAAACCCATTTCCATCCAAAGACGAGTAACCATTTCCAWTTAACCCAGTCAAGCTCACGTCAGTGACGTCACTTATTGATAAGTCCAATTGCAACCAAATGTAGAAATAAATAAGTTGTTRTCGGTAGCAGGGGTCGGTAAAGGACATGCGSTCACATATTTAACAGTTTCAGTATCCTCTCCGTACCTTATTAAAGCAACGAGAAACTCTTTGAAATTTAAAYMAAGCATGCAAACWTCAGTTTGGAATTATGCTGGGATGACCTAATTGTGAGACGACCTAATCAACGGTGAAGTCGTGAACCCCAGCTGCCTCATCAGTGCATTGATCTGTTTGCCGATATCGCAGCCTTGCAGGATCTCCTCGTCTGGAGCTTCACCTGATGCTGGAAGAGGTTCAATTCGGCGTGACCCACAGCTTCAWCACGGCCAACACGCGTGGCCACTTCGTCTACAGCATCGAAATCAAGGTGTTCCCCTCGGCGAAATGGGCTCATCATTGCACCCAGACCTCCGCCCTGCCTTCCGAAACCTACAACTTACAGCGACACGCCTCTCTGGGAGTCAACGAGCGTCTTTCATTGCTTTCCTCACCCTCGCTCGCTGACGAAATGGGTACCCATTCTGCACAAGCTTTGAACGATACTCATGGCGTSGTGAAGCACAGATGGTTGCCTGCAAAATTTGACCCCGAGAGCGCGGAGAAAGCCGTGGAGTGGACATGGAAGATGAGAACCTGGGCAGACGGGCAAMCGTTCCGTGAAGAGAATCCAACGACTTCCGACGCAAAGCTTCCGGAGCTACCGTTTGCTAATCCGGAAGTCGTCCGCTTCAAGAATTTGGAAGACATCAACGAGGCGACGTGGGAGGTGCCGACGGAGGTGGTGAAAGAGCTCCACGGCCGACTCGACTGGAGCTTTGAGATCAAGATGTTCACGGCGTGTCTGCAACAGAAGAAGCTCCTGGTGGGAAAGGATGTGGTCACGTACAGGAAGAAGGTGGAGCGAGTGGTGTCAAAGTTTAGGGGCAAGACGTCCCGAAGTAACGCTCTTATCATTCCTCCTCATTCATGATCGATCTGGCCTCCAAGACCTAAGACAGATCTTTCAATATCTTTCTGGCCTTTTAGTACAGATTTGGCCTCTGTAATGTAAGTATTTGAGTATTGGCATCAATCGAGGAATGCAAGGAAGCTACGAGCTCTGAGGTGGATTGATCGATCAGCCGGGGCATTGTAAGCGGATATGTGATTCGAGCACGCCGTGGCTGGATCGACTCTACAGTAATTTGCGTGGACAGGGGTTTGCTCTGTGTACGTAACGAACGGCTTGTTGCTASTTGCCGTGGATTGTTCAGTTGTTTCGATGACGGTGAAGGCTAGCTTTACGAAACAGATAGAGATCGCTTTACTTAAGCGGAGCATGTACAGCACAAACGGCTGGTTGTAAGCAATTCGCTTTGTAAAKCCAACCTAAAAGACTGRGTTGATTTCCTCCTTACATGTTTCCTTCACCGTGTAACAGCACACTGTATCTGTCACCTTAAGCAGTATTTTTAAMCAGTATGTAGGCGCGTGGTTTTGGGGAGACAAGTATAAAGCTGTGGAGAGTTCTTTGGGTATCTGTTTAATTGAGATCTAATTTTTTTTATCAAGTCTATGTATGAATTTCTTATGAAATCTCAAAGTGGGAGGTTATAGACCACTTCCGAYACAAGTGACAGAAGATAACGTACCGCATTTCCATTCAGAAATTTAAGCTGTATACAATCAGCCAAGTGCCCAAGTCATGCTCTCAGCTCAGCACGTGCTAATGTCAGCCGAGTTTATGAATACGGAGTTGTTGTTGGTGATAGAGATCAGTAAACTAAGGAAATTAGGTCTCCAGCGGGATTAGTTTCTTAGGTCCCTAACGATTACTATCCTGTACCTTATCAAGGTAGAATTATCCTGGTCCGTGACCTTSCCTCAGATGTAAAGTGGAATTGCATTCTAGGAAGTTTCGAATTTGGCATTCGCCGAGAAGATTCTAAAGAAAGTACAGTACAGTACAGTACAAAAACCATTGAAGAACCTCAGGTGCAATTTCGAGCTTTCGGGTCGCCGCTCTTTCTGCTCTTGATGCGTCACAGGAATCCTAAATTTTTTGGACAGCCAAGCATTGACCGAGACAGAACAGCTCGACGGGAAGCAGAAACAGCTGTTTGACAGCGAAAATGAAACTGTCAAGACATGCATCACTGATTCCTTTCCACATTCCAAGCTTGAAAATGTTCTACTGTAGGTTACAAGCACATTGAGTTGCCACTTGAAATGAAAGCTTCTTGACCATTTCAGGAGCCGATTCTGAGTGCACGTGAATAATTACATACCTAGAGTCGTAATGGATCGCCAAAACTAGCTAGCGCGTGCGGCATCTGCCCAAAGTCAAACCTTCCTCCTCTCCAGCTCAACAAAGACTGTTGCGATTGTGCCCAGGTAGGTTAGCACCGGTCGAGTGTATAGTGCACCAACTAGCCTAATGCGGAGGTGGTTTTGCCCCCGTGTTTTAACCCTGGGAAAACACTGGAACTTTTTATTTCTCATGCATAAATATTTTTGCAATTTTTGACTTCATATTTGCAATCAGAGGACCCAAATTAGATAGGAGAGCTGTTAATCACGAAACTCTCAAGGTTTAAAATAGGGGGCTTTTTTTTTACATTCACCCATTGTTACACCTTTGCATTCGGCTCGTTGGTGTACTATAGACTCGACCGTTAGCACCCAATTCTCCGTGAGAACCGGCATCCATTTGCATCAGCCCTTTTTGTTTGGTTTTAGAAAAAGGAGCTAAGAATCTAAGATGGCAATCACTTAAAATTTGGTGAAGCATTTTATTTCTTCATACATCCATCTTCCGGACCAATAATTACTTTACAATCAAATTCATAAGCTTTTTCATCCAAATCTAACAATTTCGTCCATATTCTTTACAAAAATGAAAAAAAAAAAATTGGCAAACAAAAATTACTTTTATCTAGCAAAAAGTTGACATTCATTTTGAAATGATGCAATCTGGCACCATGGTGCAAAAAAAACAAGGGCTGATTTGCATACGTTAATAAGTCAGCTGTAGATTCTCTGAATGCACTGCGGGAGTTGGAGTTGACTTACTCCAGCATGATCATACTTCAAAGGGCTTCAATTGACAAATGTGATTCATGTCAGGCGGTGTCCAACTGTCAATGCTATGCTGAGAGAGAAGAGTGAGGCAGGAGAATATGGTAGGAGTACCTAAATGTAACACTTAACTTACTTGAGATGTGATCTTGAAGGCCTCTATAGAATATGATGGCGTGTGCTTGTTAGGAAATGGGCATAGATGCCAACGAAATTGGTTTTGTAATTTTCTAAGTTGGTACGAATAAAGTAGGAATTTTTTGAAAGACCTCCATTCAAGTGCACATGGATAATAGAAAAAGAAACATTAATAAAAGAGATTGTATCACAGAGAAGGATTTTACAAAATAAATGCATGTAAACTACACTAGTTGTAGATCGTGTTCCCATTGCATTTCCAACAAAAATACCACCTTTGTTTTCATTTTTCATGAAGTGCAAGAGTGGTGATATTAAATGTTATAGTGGTGCTAAAAATTTTAACATTCATCCACACATTGGATAGAGATATCACATTAGCACATATCACATATTCAAAATTGTATCTTCATCTACAATCCGACGGTTTCACGCAATTAATTTTTAAAACTTGGAGTTTTTTGGCAATTTTATTCAAGATTTTGCTTTTCGTGTTCTAAGGGCTTGGTGCGGGGTCTATCATTTTGGTGCAAATTGACAACAAATCGCATAAAAAAACAAATTAATGCCAACCTCATGCAACTGGGGGAGCGTTAAATCCTCCTCATGAACTAGGCCCCGCAAGCTAGATTTATCGCTAGGGAAAACGCAAGAATGTTTTATTTTTTCAATTTTTATTTTTTCAATTTCTGAATTCATATTTGCAATCAGAGACCCCAAATTAGCTAGGGGGGCTAGAGAACATACCCTAGTGAGGGCTCAATCTAGGGGGCTTTTATTTACTTTTACCCTCGAACATTATCTGCAGGGCCCTTGCGCCCTGTTCGTGAGGAGGATTTAACCCCTCAACGCCCAAGGGGCCCAAAAGTGGCCTCACACAGTCTGGCAGTTCACTTTAAAGTGCTCTAACATTTGCATCCAAAGTCTGATTTCAATCAAACTTATTGGAAAAGTTGCGCACACTAGTCTAGTTTCTATGGTAAAATTTTCAGATCAATCCAAGACACATTGAGTTTGTGAAAGTCATTCGAAGTTCTCAGGTTTAATTTAGGTTGGTCAAAAATTCATACGGACACAAAGCAGAGATTCGGCAGGAAAGTCGTTTYGATTTAATAAATTTCTATTGAATCGAGAGTCGAAAAAAGACACAGGATATGTCGCTTACCTGGCAGAGAGCACTCTACGGGGGCATACCATGTATAATTTCTTGGAAAAACTTATTCCAATAATATCTTTTTACGATTACCCAGTTAAAGTACAAAAAAGCTATTTTTTGAGTGAGCAACAGCCGCTTCATTACAGGAGTGACTTATGGGCTAAYAGGTCACACTTTGGCCACGTATCCTACAAAAATCATCTACAACATGCACACTACAATATTGTAAGGTTGAGATCTTCATAACCGAGTGAAAGTGAGAATTTTAACACTTGCAAAGGGAGGATGCTTTCAAGGTTGAGATCTTCATAACCGATTGAAAGTGAGAATTTTAACACTTGCAAAGGGAGGATGCTTTCAAGCATGGTTGGACCTTGCGCGTTGAGGGGTTAACGTCCAGCATGCAACTGCGCCTCTCCACTTTGCCTCCACATGTGCCTGGCTTTTGGGCGTTTTCTAGGTGTTCTGTTACTAGGTATTCCTATCTTAGGCATTTTCTCTAGAAAGACGGGGGGGGGGGCTTTTGCTCAAATTGACACATTTTGACCTCTGTAGCTAACTTTGTCCCTCCCAAAATTGACTTATGCATTGAACCCAACAAGGGTGACATTGGTCTAAAATAAAAACGTTGCTGGAATACATCTATGGTGTGACACTACTCAAACTTTTGTCAATGCAAAGCCTCCTTCTCTTTCGTTCAGAGCCAATAAAAACAAATACATTGTATTTATAATAAGAGAAAAATGCTTACACATCTGTTTTAAGGCCATATTTGTTATATTGACATTTCACAGTTTTTGAGACAGAATGCTAGTTATTGGAAAATTCATTTAAAAAAATAGTAATTGATACCAAAAATAAATAATGCTCAAATAGTGCTCCTAAAACAAAATTCTAAAAGTTGGTGTTGTTACCTATTTATAAAAAATAATTGTAAAGAGATAAATAGCAATTTATCTTTGAGTCAAAGATGAAAATGAGACTACAAAAGTCTCAATATAACGAATATGGCCATTTTTAGTTTCATTTGAGGGTATGTCATGCCAATGTTGCAAATCCTCATCTAAAGGAAAATCAGTTGATTTGCACACACTGGGATTTGACAGAACTTTCCTTGTCTTCTAATTTCAAGAGAATGGAATACGGATTTTGTGAAGGTTGGTTATTCAATTGATTTCTACTTTGACATAAGAATACTAGTTGTGACAAACTTACAATGTTGAAGAGGAAGCTTTCTTTGCATCTGTGCAGCTCATGGAGTATATAAGGTATTTGCACATTTTTGTAAGACTATCCCTTTGCCGCCATGTAGAATAGAGTTCTTCACAATAGCTCATTGACCCAAATATGACAATCAGTTATGTATTTGCTCAAACTCAGCATTAGTTTTCAAAAGGAACCCAATCAAAGAGATATTTGAAGCAATCAATGAAAGCTACATCATTTTGTACTTCAAGGATGTCTGATTTAAGATACTGTAGTGTCAATAATAGGTGTTCTTGTGACCTCAACTTTGAAAATTTTGTAATGTATTCATAGACTTTAAAAAGTCTCAAACTAGTTACATTCATTTTTGCTTTCATTAGCTACCATGGTGATGTGATATTYTTCTTGAATTGTGTTCAAAATTGCTTGTTCAACAAACAAACAAACAAAAAATTATGTTTTACGTGCGAGCCTTACCTTACAGATGATAACTTACAGTACCAACTTTTTGTCACAATTACGATGCAATTCTAAGTAAACGAAAATTCAAAATAAAAAGCCAAAAGAAAATAGTGTCATAACCATAGCTACTAAATAATGTATTAAGGTAGGTACACCTAAAGTGCCACTTATTGGTACTACGCCTAGTTGCTACTATCAAGCTCTTTACATTTTCATTTAGTCTTGTTGGTAAATGAAAGCATGGTCCAATGCACCAAAAAACGCATCATTTGGACACAGTATATAAAAGTTATTAAGGGTCAAAGTTTGTTTTTGAAAGCGCCACCATCTACCATCTACAGTTTGTGTACATGACTGATTTTGGAAATGTACATGGGACCACAAAAGTTTTCACATTACTTGATTGTAAGTTAAGGTGGGTACACCCACAAGTGCCACAAATTGGTAATGTGTGTGGTTACTATTATTAAGTTGTTCGGAATTTCATATTGTCTTGTTGGCAAGTGAAAGTAGGTTCCAATGCACCAAAGAACACGCCGTTTGGATACAATATGCAAATGTTATGGAGGGTCAAAGATTGTTTCTAAAAGCGTTTCTTCCTCATAGATACATAAATGGTTTTGAATATGGCGGTTTAATGTCAAGTGCCATTTTGGGGGTGCCTACCTAACATTCACTCCATAGGCTTATGTCTTGTAATGGTGGCCTTATGTAACACATGAGTACATGCTAAAAATCTAACTTAGATATCAACTAGTGTGCCGTGTGTCGTTGCCACATTCAAAACAAATTCCAAAGCCAATAGTAAATTTATAACCCAAAAAAACTCAAAACTCAAAAACTTTCTCATTAAGTGTCAAAACACCATGAAATCAAACCTATGCATTCCTCCTTGCTGAGGGCTTTTCAATTGTACCAAACGCACCATTGGGGGACGCATGGTCTATTTTATATATTTTTAGACCCAAAAATAACTCAAAAATCAATAACTTTCACCCAATAGGTCGAAACACCACGAAACGAAGCCCATGCACCCCTCCTCGCCGAGGGCTTTCCAACGGTACCAAGCACGCCACAGGGGGACGCACGATCTGGGAGATCTCAACGTAACAAAAAAACAAATTAAGGAAGAATATTCCATGCTTACTTGATGTATAGACTAGTGTGCCCTGTGCCGTTGCCAAAGGCAAAATCAAAGTAAAAGTGATTTTCTAATTTTTGGATGCATTAATAACTTTGAAATTCAATAACTTTCACCCCGTAGGTCGGAATGCCATGAAACCAAGCCCATGCACCCCTCCTCGCCGAGAGCTTTCCGATGGTACCAAGCACGCCATCGGGGGACGCACACTTCGGGAGATCTCAACGTAACAAACAAACAAAACAAACAAAACAAACAAACAACCTGATTTAAAGGATAGATCTCAAGAAATTAGTTTGAAGTATGTTATTGAGAGAATAATGTGGAGGCAATTCAAAGATTAGACCCCATTGCATCAAAATCTAAGTTTTTGAATGTAAAGATGTGAGGCACCTATCCTTGAGGGGTTAAGTTACCTGCATCCCCTCAACATCCATATTTTGATTAATCCTTGAATGCTTCGGCCCCGGGTACGCAACTCTTGTATTATATATAGGGATCATCGGCATTAAAATAGCTCAGAGGACGGCTTTTGTTAAAATTATATCAAATCAAAAAGACCAAAAAGCTAGGTGAAGAACAAATTAAAAAAAATTAAATGTAGAAAATTTTGGATTGCATGCATTTTAGAAAAAACTCACAACATATATGAAGAATTAAAACAGCTATGCATAGTTTCTAAAAATGCATACAAAAAAGTTTCCTCTAGTTAGAATTAAATTTTTATTAAAAAGTCCCAAAAGTTGCCTAGCTTGGCCTATGATACACATATCAAAAAACTCATATAATTGGGTTTTTAATGCTATTATTGTCTTCAAAAATATTCATCTCACGTACACAATTACATATTTGAATTCCTTGTTAAAAGGGCTACAAGATTATTCTACATTAAAACAAATTATGTCCCTTAAGATTGGATTAAAATGCATTGTAAGTGATTATAATCAAGGCCATATTATATGGGAGTTGCCTACCCAGGGCTTCGGCGGACGTTTTGTGTCCTCTACATGATGAGAATCAAACCGTGTAGGACGGAATTGCAACTTTCATCCTTGGTATTAGGAATGGAAAGGGAAGATCTTTTCTTGTACTTTGACTTCCAATGAGTATATTTGACTTTTCAAAGTAGATGATGTCACACGGTATCAAAAATGCATGATTTCCACGGCCACCAATCCGTCTTTCAAGGGTTAAACACTCACTAAGATGAATTTCATCCTCATATTTCATCCTCATATTTCATCCTCATATTTCATCCTCACATTTCATCCTCACATTTCATCCTCACATTTCATCCTCACATTTCATCCTCACATTTCATCCTCACATTTCATCCTCACATTTNATCCTCACATTTCATCCTCACATTTCATCCTCACATTTCATCCTCACATTTCATCCTCACATTTCATCCTCACATTTCATCCTCACATTTCATCCACATAAATAACATCCAGCGTTTTTATTTATTGTAGAACCTGTGTTCATGGCAACATGCCAAAATGAAGGGATGCCATGGTATTTGTTCCTTTCTATCTGAGTTTGCTAGTTTTGCCCCTCTAAAAAGCTCTAGTAACATGTAGTTCAGCAAAGTAATTTTTGAACCTTTAAACACTATCAAACCTCCTCTATGACCATTGTAATGAAATTGAGACAATTAATATAATTGAATAATGATATCAAGAAAAGTATGAAAAAATGAAAAAAAAAGACCTAGGAGTGAAAGATTTAATCTTTGTAAATCAATTGACATCTAGTCAATGGAAGATGAACACTTTAAATTTGAGAGCTTACTTGGAGGAGTTATATGAAACTAATGAAGTAGGTCCGTATTTGTTGAAAGAGTAAGTGTTGTTCATTCTTCAACTATATGACGAGGTTAGTCATTCAAATTGTTTGTGCAAGGTTAGCTTCAAAATCAGATTATGGTAAAATGAGATATGTACCTTTGAAAAGAGACAACAAAGATAGCCTCATCTACTTGTGCCCCAAAAAATAGATGTAGGGTAACTCCCTACAAACTCTTGGCATTCAAGATGGTCTTGAGGCCAATGTTATCGAGGGGCCACAATTGAATGCCTTCTTAGAACTCTTCTCCAACTCAATCACAAAATTGAAGTGGTAATAGCATAGATAAAGCATGTCACCAACTTCAATAAACTTGATGAGAATTCTCACTAGTAGAAATCGCTGGAATTTTGATAAAATTTTGTTGATTTGGTCGAGTTGTCCTGATCATTGTTATGTTGATTTCAACAGAAATCAATAAAAAATTAACAGATTTGTGTTAAAATTAACAGAACAGTGATCGGGACAACGTGACCAAATCAACAGGATTCTGTCAAAATTCCTGCGTTTTCTACTAGAGTACTAGTGTTTGTAATTGTCCTTTTGCAATTACTAAACCCTCCTCAAATAGATTGAAAATTGTAGAGGATATTGTGACTCCCTGTTTTATTCTTTATTATGTCAAGATGGAAAGAAATGACACTACAAGAGAAAGGGATGTTTTAAATATAGTCCTAAAGATAAGATTTCAAGTAATGACCTTTTTAGGAGATTTTTAATAAGTAATTACTAGAAATATGTGTCTTTTCAATAAAATTCTACTACAAAGACATGCATTCCCAGTAATGTTTTATTAAAAAATCTCCTAAGAAGATCATTACTTAAAATCTTATCTTTAGGACTATACTTAAAACACCCCTTTCTCTTGCAATGTAAAAAATTCACAGGAATGAAGAGTTTCTGTTTGAAGGCTCATTTTGCCCTCCAAAGCTCCAATCGCATTACCCGTTACAAAAAGGTAGGCACCTCCAAACTTACAAAAAGTAACAAGTTTGGAAGTTTACAAAAAGATAGGCACCTCCAAGCTACTCCGTGACATCAAAACTTTTTGTTAACCTCCAAATCCGTTACTTTTTGTACAAAAAGATAGACACCTCCAAGCTCCAATCACAAACTCGTTACTTTTTGTTGTAATTGTGCAGCTACTATTATTAAAATGGTTGAATTTTTGTATTTTCTTACTAGCAAGTGAAAGGAGATTCCAACACACTAAAGACTATGACATTTTGAAGCACATGCAAATGTTATGAAAGGCCAATTTTTTTTTTATAGATGTTCTAATATGGTTTCTTCCACAAGAGTACATATTGAGTTTGGAGATGTAAATCACAACTGGGTGATGATGGCGGTTTTATACGGGGGCGGTTTCAAGGGGCCCACCTTACGTTACAGACCAATGAGTCAATGACCAATCCTTTTCTGAGAGTTCCCATCCGAATCCAGGGGAACCTGGATTCCCCTACGGGCCGGAGGTCCGTCCGTACCCTCCCCAGGACCTTCGTCCCCGAAACGCGTGCTGCGGCGCGTCCGGTGGCCTGGCCGCCAGTGTCAACGAAGTTAACGAAGTGCCAGCAAGCAACCCGCCTGCCTGGCTTCCACCGCCCCCGGATGAACTCTCACCGCCGCTTCCTTAGTCTGCGACCTCCGCGTCCATCTCGCGGGCGTCTCCTGGAGCGTCTGGGACTGCGGTGAGTGAATGGTTCCAGCAGTTCTTCGATTTCATTTTGCCCGGATGGACTCTAGATGAAGTTACCGACTCCAATGGTATRGTAAGATCCTGTCTTCCTGATCCGYCACTCCACCTGGCTGGCTGGATTCCTCACTTGGGCTCGGTCCGACCTGGTGAGCTTGCGAATCGCTGGGAGCTAGSTCACTGTTTCGAAGCACCTGGTTGGGAAACCCTTGGACTGCCACTCCATTCATATATTGGCTGCYAGATTTGCTGGGTCCTATGGTTATTGACTTCCACGAGAGGACGGCAGCTTGCTCGCGGATCTGGATCGTGGTTGCCAGGGGTTTAGCGGGAGTTCAGGTGAGGTTTAGGGGACTGGTGGAGAGTCTAGGGTTGTGGGAATTGGACGGGGTGGAGAGGAAATTCGATCTTTAGAAAGTGGTGGGGGCGAAGTGTCGATTCATTCGGAGCGTTTGGGGAGACTTGAGGTAGGTGGCTATGGCTGTGGGATTGGGAAATGTCGATCCGGAATGYGAGATATGGCTGTGGCTATATTTATCGCGGGAGGCTTTGGGAAGTGCCGATGCAGGGATAACGTCTTTGTGAATTTTTTCGTGACTGAATTCTGGCCTGTTGTTTGGGGGAGCTTTTGGCATTATGATTTCGGATAGTCTAGACGGGGCAATGGGTCGACCGAAATTCTCATGCCCCATGGGACAGGTATTTGTGTTCTAGCCTTACTCAACTGAATAGCCTTTGAGAGGCCGGCTTCAATCGTGAGGGACATTCTTGTCCTTACTGAGTCAGCTTTATAGATTTCGGTAGTTTTGTCTTTTTTACGATTTTGTAGTCTTGCTGSCAACCCTCCGAAATTTTTCTGCCGAGCCGCGTCCACGGCGAAGCTGACATGTGTGATGGCAGCTCGATACTGTCAGCAAGACGGGCGGCATAGCATACTGACAGCCTCGGATCTTACTCGCTGTAGGATTGATTGCATGTGAGATGAAGAGTTGCTGAGACCATGGCTTGTGGTTTGGTGTACCTGYGTAAGTGGACTTTCTAGCTGGACGGTGTCGTCCTCCACCGGGTCGTGTTCCACTGTTCCGAGTCCAAGTTTTAGGTTGACTCGTTGTTGTCCATGGTAGCTTCCACGTTTCCAAGCTGGAGAGTGGCGACGTACATTTACGGCATAGCTGGACCAGTTGCTTAGTCCACAATAGAATCCCAGMGTCCTGCATTCTGGCAAACAGGGTTAAGGTTTTCTCTTCAGGATCGTGCCCCTGACATTGAAGCTCGTTCTCACTGGTTAGGACTTCGTCWTTGGTTACATTGSAAGTCGCTCTTTTCAGAATTTGTTCTAATCCAACTGTGTCTGTTTGATCAGGCTTCTCTTACAACAGTCAGGACAGATCAACAGCAGMGGAAAAAAAATGAGCCCCACCTTACATAGAAAACTCCCTCCATCGGAATCACCCAATACCGCAGATTGTGCGCACCGGCCGACCAGCATTCCCCATTCTTRTTTTTCCTGGAAATCGTGACTCTCAATTGTAGTCCGATGGTCCTTGCAGAAGCTTATCAAGTCATACTAGAAAGCACGTCCAACGCTGCCATTTCTTCATGCTCRCACAATTCCTTGAAACCCCGATCCCACACTGAGGAGGAAAACGAAGACGAAGACGAAGCACCTTCATTCTGCTCATTCTCCAATCAAGTCCACGTATTACTTACATACAGTACATGGTTTAGCGTTTTAGGGCTCCCGTATCCTTCACCCACGCCTGTGCCTACCCCTGAGTGTGTACGGACYCTTTCAGCACGGCGGTCTTGGACGACGAGATGGGCTCCTTACGGGGTTCTCCTCCGGACGATACCGTGGCCGGCACCCGGGACTACGCGCAGGTGGTGATGAGTCCCCGCGTGGGTGGGGGCGTGTCGCACAGCCCGCTCCACCCCATGAGCCGCAGGTCGCTCTCCCAGAAGCGYATGGGCGTTTCCGTCTCCGACTCGTCCAGTCTCTTGTTCAAGCTGCTCAAAGGCGGGGAAAAAGACGCCGCCTCCTCYCCTCGCGATGCGCTCCCCCGTGACGGAGACAGTGTGAAAGGGCACAAGTCGAGGTTTTTCGACTTGAAAACCACCAAGTTCTCATGCTGGACCAGTGCACTCTTCTTCCCCTCTGCCAAGCGGAACTGGCGGCACACGGCTTTCTTCCTCTGTATACTCCTGGTCGTCACCGTCATGCTGCTCAAAATTATGTACCTCGGGGTGTTCCCTGTGCAGGATCAAGCGTCGCAAAACTCGCAGGTAACCTTTTGGGCTAGCCGTTGTTCAATGTGGTGGGAAGTGAATTGGTGTCACTCCTCTCTTTGATAATTTTGGATGAGCTCTTCTGCTAAACTGGAACATGGTGGACATATAATGTGAGGATGGATTTTCTGCAAGGGTTAGGATATTGCTCTTGAGAGATTGAGGATGGATCAGTTCTTGTACTGGGTACAGWAAGGTAGTGGCTGCATAATCCATGGAGTGCATTASAGGCTCCATTGACCATACATGTGAGCTTTGATTTGGGCGAAGTGTGAAAAGACTTCATCTATGGACATTTATTTTTCTGCAATTGAKTTTTAGCCTATYACAAACTGAATGTGCAAAATGAAGATGGTGCAAGGTTCTAGATCTCCTGTATGGTCAATGGAGGCTTTACATAACATTGTGCAGAATGGGATAGATGTAGAATCGAGAACCTCCGCTGCAAGATGTCTCTGACAGAGGCATCTTGAATAGGAGTCATTAGGGTTGCCTGAGTACACTGTGTGTGTATGTGGGTTTCCGATTCTACATTCTATTCCGTGCAGATTTTGGTGCAATGCTAGAATTTCTTTTCTTTCTTAATGTTATTTTTGAATTTCTTGGGGTGGTGAATAGTTGAGAGTCGGTGCTGGCCATCTTGGTCTGAGATTAATAATGCTCTTGCTCGAGCAGTACCAAGGAGAAGAGATTCTGTTTGAATCAGAACTCGCCGTTGCCGATGACAGCACGCTTGATGAGTCGTCGATTCTGAAGGTGCAGCACCAACGGGATCATCGAAAGGTGGGGATTTTGATATATCACCGTGAGCACTACTCTTGCATCGGAAGTGGTGGCTTTTGATGAGTTGAAGAGGCTTGACCTAATTTTGTTCGTCATTTCCCGTGTGACAGAGACATGCTTTGGATTGGCCTTCTGAGCTGTGGCAGAAGCCAGAGAGCCAGAGGTACGGGCAGTGTATTGATCGTCCGAAGAATTCAGAGGGTAGGTCGATTCTTTCTGGGTTGAGGCTTGTCTTTGTAGAGCTTCTTTTGTGTTCGTATTTTCAAGGCCAGGTTTGTCTTGGGAGGGGTAAAAAAATCGGCAGGTGGGATTTGCTAGATAAGTCTGCATTGCTTCGTGGGTATGAGTAACCGGAGTTGTGAACCTCGAAGTGCCAATAAACCTCGAAGTGCTCAAACCTAAAATCAAAAGTCTTGAATTAGGAAACTTGCAGTCGATTTGTAGTAACACTCGAACATATTTCTAATGTTAACCCTTGAAGGACCAGGCAGCCCTTTGCGACTGTATATTATATTATGAATTTGGTGGTATTTGATTAGAAAAAAATTGACCAAATATTTTTCAACACAAAATAATTTAATGATCATGATAGTACGTAAATAACAATGTACCACAAATCATATATTAAACCACAATTGAAGAATTATAATGCTAAATATGGGTCATATACAGGGACCCCAATGGTCCTTCAAGGGTTGATAAACGTAGGGTATGATTTTTTCTTCTATTGTCAAATTTTGTTGCCTTTCACGAAAGCTCCTAAATGATTTATATCAACTCCTATTGGGATGGTTGCGACCACTTTTTGACCATTTGGGCACTTGGGGTTTGCTACTAGCATGAAGATATCTTTGATTCTCTCCCCTGGAAACTCATTGTCGAATTTTTTGTGTATAGAACCTGTGGAGACGAGTGGCTACATCCTCGTGAATGCGAACGGCGGTTTGAACCAGATGCGAGCAGGGGTGAGCATCAAATCAAACTCACTTTTTGTTTTGAATAAAAAACTTATTTCATTCTCAGCTGCACTGACGTCAATTCTTTTATTTCCAATCACGAGTTGCTATTAATCATTATAGCTATTTGKGTGCAGATATGTGACATGGTGGCAGTTGCAAAACTGATGAAAGCTACTCTYGTCGTCCCYAAACTCGATCACAGCTCGTTCTGGGCGGATCCRAGGTTAGCCCACGTTTTCCTATCAGAGTAGCAAGCACTGTATGTTGCATATTGACTGAATTGCACTGCGCTTTATCGATGGCTACTCAAGAGAACTCCGTGTCAGTGTGAAGAGTAGGGAAGTAACCGGGAGTTTCTTTTCCTTGCAGTGAATTCAAGGACATCTTTGACTTGAAATACTTCATCGAATCACTCCGAGAAGATGTAAATATTGTGGAGGCCTTACCTGAGCATCTAGCCGGCATTGAGCCCCTGACCAAAGCACCCATCTCTTGGTCGAAGGTGATTATTCTTTCAATGGTAGTTGTTGTTGTACGTTTCTGCAGTAGTTGACGTCARGCTACAAATCTCTTAAGTTCGAAAATTAATTCCTGGTGCCTGAATTAAAAGTAATAAAGTCCACTTCGGAATCTCATACCCGAACATAGCAACCTCCCAATACATCTTTTTACTGTTAAAGAATGCAGCCACGTTTGGTCACTTAAGCAATTGGGAGAATTAATAGTAAAAGAAGTGTTTCTTTGTGTCAACTATGAACGTTCCCCGTTGTTATTCAATGTGAAACAGGCACCATACTATGAGACCGAGTTGCGGCCCCTACTTGAGGAGAGCAAGGTCATGTACTTCACTCACGCTGATTCAAGGTTGGCAAACAATGATCTGCCTGACGACATCCAGCAGCTTAGATGCCGAGTTAATTACCGGGCTCTCAGATACGCGGAGCCTATTCGTCAACTTGCGAATACACTCACGAACCGCTTGCGAGAAGACAGTCCTTACGTCGCTTTGCATTTGAGGTATTCTATCGACAGAGCYTTTCATTATTTCCATCGTCATTATTACCCACCCCAAAAGACCCAAGAAATTCTTGGTTTTAAGAGAATTAATTCGATTGATCTTACTGTGAAAATTATTATTCAGATAGGTCCACATTTCATATCACCAGAATAGGTGTCGAACGCATCGCACGAGCTGGTCAAAGTTCGCAACTGAAGTTTGTCAAAAGGAAACCCCCATATGATCTGATGTAAGGTTTCCATTCACCATACAGTCAGGGAGAGGCTCTATTCACCATATAGGTGAACTTCGAACCTTCCCCTAGAATCTTACACCATCTAAAATTGTGCACATTTAGTTTGTGCTAAGCTACTACATTAATTGCAAAAAAGAAAAAGTCAATCGATCACGTATTTTCACAATTAGCACAATTTAAAGCTCACCCTGTACGACCCATGGAGCCTCTAATGTCCTGTGTGGTTGATTGAGCCTTTACGTTACTCAAAACTACTGCTATAATAAGTATATGAATCCCAAATGGTTTGCATGTTGCAACATTTTTGGTAAGCTGTTGCATAACTTGGCAAGCTGAGGTGGAATTTCGCATGGGCTGGGCAGATTTGAGAAAGACATGCTGGCTTTCACCGGCTGTGCACACGGCCTGTCCGGCGCAGAAGCCGAGGAGCTGAAGCAGATGCGGTACGAGGTGAAGCATTGGAAAGAGAAGGAGATTGATGGCGAGGAGAAGCGCAAGCTCGGGGGCTGCCCTCTCACGCCCCACGAAACGGGACTCCTGTTGAAGGCGTTAGGCTACCCTTCGTCCACGAAGATCTACATTGTGGCTGGCGAGATTTATGGGCAGGGCACCATGGACAGTCTTTACAGAGAGTTTCCGCAGGTGTATAACCACGCCACTCTTGCGACGGAGGAGGAGTTGGCGCCTCTGAAGGAGTATCAGAACCGCCTGGCGGGGTTGGACTACCATGTGGCCCTCGAGAGTGATGTTTTCGTTTATACTTACGATGGGAATATGGCCAAGGCGGTGATGGGACATCGCCAGTTTGAAGGGTACCGAAAAACTATCAGCCCCGACAGGTATGGAACKTCCTTGAAATATTTTCGTCTCATKRGATTGTCACAGAACTTATTAATGGTAAYTAATCTAATGGGGCATTGTATTAGCATTAGKATAATGTTCACAAGTGATTCCAATTTAATTTTGAATGCATGTTAATTGAACAGTTGCCAATGTAAGATCGAGTTATGCTATGGATCTAGTACTGCTCTCACACTTACATTTAGTTTATAGCAGTTGCATTACGTTAATTCAACTATAACACAGCTTGAAGACTACATGGATCTACTGCCTAAAACTTAATATGAAGGACTTTTGTTAATCTGATGGGAGGGTTTTATGGTGTTTGTCTTTCAGTACTAAGGTAAACTATCCCATTGCGGTCAGATGACCAATTGCGGTCACCTAATGACCCCATGCAGTTTTTCAGACCATAATCAATGTCTAAATGGAGTGATTAGGGATCTCATTTGGAGCACCCTACTTTTTTGAGTGTAAATCATTGTAGGAAGTGACTTTTCAGGGCTTTGCACATCAGAAATTATTGTGACCATTTTAGATGATTAAGGTGAGCAGTTTTTGTTGGTTATCAGGTAGCTTACTGACTCTTTTGGGCAGATCATTCCAAAACTTCGTAACCAATTCATACTTTGTCTGAAAAATATAATTCCAATTTCTCTCACTATTTCTCACACTTGTCTTTAAGTAAAGAAAAAAATTGAAAAATTTCAGCAATGTCATGAGGGCAGACCCCAAATTCTGACCACAATGGGCTTTTTTTTTACCTTAGATGGCATTTCCCTTCTCTCAATTGATCCATTTGCCAACGTTCGTGGAGCTTCCGAAATGATTCAGTTCAAGTGCTGTGGGCATATACCTTTCCTCAAAGCAATATGTTGTTGTGAATGGATGCAATAAAATGGTTCCTTGAATTGAATTCTTGTTGTGTGGTGTTCTGGRATTGCAGAGAGCGACTCGTGAAGCTGATTGACGACTACGAAGCAGAAGCCATTTCATGGAAAGGATTTGAAAGCCAGGTGCGCAAGATCCACGCTACTCGGACAGGAGCGCCTCATTGGCGACAAGCGGGAGAGTTTCCGAAGCTGGAGGAAAATTTCTACTCCAACCCTTACCCCGGGTGCATTTGCAAGGAACCTCACAGTCGACGTCTACTGAAGAGACCATGAAAAGAGATCTCGCCGATGACCAAGGCGAAAGCTCTCGAACGAGCTTGAGCTTGGCCTTGAGATTTTGTTATCTACTTGTAACCACTAACGTGGTGCAGACGCAACGGGCAACTTCATGGAACAGSCGCTTGAAATCTAATTGCCATTGGCCGTGGTGATCCAGGCAGCGGCTAAGTGGTAGCTGTTGATGCCGCGCGCAGAGCATTCGAAAGTCTGGATGTGTTCGAAAAGCATTGGGCTACTTCCTGTCTTGTGATGATGTGCTTGGCCTTGATGGGTTCGCTTCGGARGGATTCAATTCTTCTGTGGTGATCTGTGGAGTGGTGATCAAGCGACTGCAGGAAATTCAAGCCAGAGCAGAGACCTCAACTCTATTGAAACTGCTGCATCTGGTGATCTAACCGTCCTGCTCAGTTTAGCGRCTCTGGACCAAAGGGCAGGCTGTGCGTGACGAAATTGGAGCAGGACGTTACTTGAAAAGCGAGCCATCCCCGAGGGGGGGGGGGGGAGACAGCCTCCAGCTCCTTGTTCTAGGGATCTTTTCTCTCTACCAAGTGTATATTCAATAAAACAGATATTGAAGTATTGAGAAAATTTGGTTCCTTTCCAAGTTCGCTTGTGATTTACTACCTCCAAGTCCCCMAAAAGGATCTTCCTGTTGGACGAAGCGTTCCAAATTAAGCCTAAAAATAAAAAATTTAAGACCCATTTTATGTTTTACGTAGAGTTAGGTGCCCTCTCAGCGTCCTAGAAACTTTGAGTTTTGGAGCCTTTTCGAAGTGTAGCTTTGGAGTATTGAAAAGTGGAATTTTGGGGGCATTTTCAAAGAGCATCACCGGGCATTTAATTGTTGAGTGTGAGGTCGTCATTTTATGGGCATTTATTATGGGTTGAAAGACCATGTGTAGACCTTTGTTTTGCCTCCAAAAACTGTATCTCCTTCAATTGAGCCATACTCAAAGAGATGCAAAAAAATAAAAATGAGTAATGTTGATTGACCTCTTCAATCACATGAAACTCTTGATGGATATTGTTTGGTGAGTTTAATATGTGGGTTCAATTTTATGTTTTCTGTAGAAAACTGCACTTCACCTTATCCTAACTTTTCAATCATCTTCGACGTGCTAGTACAACCACGTTGATTAGTYAATTCCCATCCTAGTATTCCCATCCTAGAAATAGCAACGGAATCGGCCATAGCATAGAATATAGTTAAAATGAAACAGAGTACGTGAAAAATGGTGATAGAACTTACTGTACTGTACATGTTCTTGCACTGCACATCACGCAATAGGGGAGCACAACAGCAACACACAAGCGAATCCTCCCAATTAGAAGCATRAAAACGATTCATCCTAGATAACGACAATTACAGTATGACGAGTCAAGGCAGACATGAACAACACTGGCATGAGTTCTCACTTCCTCTCGATCCTTCAGATTACACTTATAATATTGAGCTGTGTCCACAGGTTCTGCAAAATGGATTTAGATACGCTCCACATTTGGAATAGGAATAAGACTGCACATGACAGTGATAGTTAATGCATGAAATCAGAGTACAGTATAATTTTGTCTTCAATAGTTACCAAATTTTAAAAAAAAAACAGAGGTTAAAACTCCGACGGATTCAGTGAACCGCGATAAAATTCCGGTAAATCCTAAGTATACATACCTGGGTAATCCTAGAACAGGCAAAGCTGTCAGGGGATAAATATTCTCCGTGCCAATATCAAGCCGCTTGTATAACTCTTTTATAAAGGGCCCAAAAGGAGAGTTGAGAAAATCATCCCCGTCAAGTATGATTTTATACCTGTCATCATATTCAAACCTCACAGTAAATGCGACACATTCAGAACCACTATGGACAGTCCCCACGTTACATATACTTGATATTAATGTTAACTGAAAACATCAATTGAACAAATTGAGACACTGAATTCTGTRCTTTTACAACAATTGGAGCTATCTCTACTATTGCAAATATACTTAAGCAATCTCGTGGTTGTCAGAGAAGTAAGAGTAGTATCGTACGCATCATCTGCTCCCAGGATCCCAAAAGGAACAATTATATATAGCGTTTAAACTGGGATGATATATATGGCATACACCGTTTTAAAACAGATTAAACAGACAGCATGAGGTACAGAGATACAGCTTAACAAATTAAGTAATTAGCAGCTTACCCTCCACGGCTCCAATATTTGCCCCCATTTCATCATAACGTTCGTCTGCAATATTATGCTTTCTCTTTTGCAAGTTGCKAACTTTTTTAGGATCCACTTCCGAATGAAAAGCTCTCTCGACTGCCTGCTTCTGAGACGGACGGACTCATTGCTTTAAGAGGAGAGGGAAATCCATTTTTTTCCAATAAAGATGACAAGTCGATTGAATCCTCGAAAAAAAGTGTGTGACCACTGCAGATGACATGGACACAAAGCTGATAATTAGAATTCAAAAAAGGGCAATGGCACGATATGGGTATTCCTTCCCAAACTCTCTGAACTTTAGAATAATGTCCTTCCGGAATTGAAAACAATATTGGAAAATTACAAAAATTACATGGTGTTATAAACACTATGTTGGTATACAACAATTATGTGTTATATAGGTCAAATTCAAAAATTGAATTTTTTGTAATTTATCATATTCAATACCTGATTACATTCTCGGATGGGACACTCTATGTATATTTTGTGCACCACGTGCGTCGAGGGGGTATTTTTTAGGGGGCTATTTACCTCCTATTGAAAATTAAAAAGACCCCTATAATTACTTATTTTCAAAAAATGGTCTATATTCTCGCTCCCTATCATTACTTATAGTAACAATGGGAATGTAATTTTTGGAATACTATATTCTTTATAAGAAAAAAATTGAATTGAAAAGTAAACGTAAAAACAAAAGTGTTAAAAAAAAGAAGCCTCCACAAAATAATGTAAACTCAACCTATTTTCATGCATTTAAGGACATGTGATTATAATTCATTGTATGAATGTGAACTAGAAGAAAATAGAGAAAAACAAATACTTGAAATGTGCAACCTTGGAGTGTGTATAACAATTGAGCCAACATTGTTATCTCAATTGTTATGCACACCATTAAACCTCATACCTTAGCAAACATGACACAACAAAGGCAAACCAAAAAAACAAAGTTTGAAAACTATCCAAAACTACACATGAAAGAAAAATTGAATTTGAAAGAAATTTGCATGGAAATGTCAATTACATGTGTTGAAAAACACAAGGTCATGCAAAGAAAGTTCACAAAAACTACATGAATATTTGAATGCGGTTCTAGGGTAAAAAATGTCCATCAAAATCTGAACAGTACAACAAGAAGACAATCCGCATAGTAGAATTGATGCCAAAATGTGCATCTACTAAATGTGATGCCCAAATCACAAAACTCTATAACCAAAACTAAATAAATCTGCCATCAAAATTTGCACCCTATAGCTCCTGCTAGTTGAAGGTCGATTTAGTAATCTCCATCTACAGACTTTCGGAAACGTCCCAACTTTTCATCCAATCTTATTGTAATCTGCTTATACAACTAGTTGTGCAGCCAGCTACATATAGCTTGTACTAAATACAATATTTAGGATCCTAATCTTGGATCCCTTCATTACATGTACTAATTTTTAATGGTCCATATTTCTACACTACCTTCTTTACTTATAATGGATTTGTTCAATTCAATGTCCCCTACCTTATTTGTAAGTTTATTATAATTTTTACCCACAATGAATAAAATCCACTCTATATTCCGCCGCACATTGTTTTTAAAATGCGCTAAGTGTCCCACCCAAGATTACATTAGAGTAATGAAAGTACTATGTATGTAAGGTTTTTAATTCAAAAAAATAGTTGTGCACCTTATTCAATTTGTATTTATGTATATTATTTGTTTTTAGGACAAAGATGTTATGAAATCATAGTCCTTTTTGATTCTGTAAAAATATGTGATTTTTGAAGGTTTTCATAAATAAGGAAATATATCAATTCATCAAATTAAGAATTAAAATTAAATATAGATATGACTCAAACATTGTTTTACCTAGTTTTCATATTTATGAACTACTTTACTATAAATTGGTATTCCGGATTGTTCCTTTTGTCTCAAATGTGGACCTGGGACAACATTCCTGTAGAAGAGCAAAGGAACAAAAAGGAATACCAAAACATTTCAAATTTTCTTGTTCATTAATATTTTGGAGTATTATAACTTTTCCATGAATTTGTCATTAAATTCGAGTAAAATGAAAAAATGTAATTTGTAGGACACATTAAATGAGTTCTAAAATCACAGTGTTTTAGTGAGACATTCCTTTTGGGTGCCCAAATCATGCCATTGCCCAAAATCTCTAGACACTCTCAAAGAGAAAATCCAGACTCGTCTAGGTAGAACTACCACACATCATAATTATCAAGAGAACTGAATGCACCATTTACCTTTCGGCCATAATAACTCGCTTTGAATTAGGAAGAAGCTTCTGGAGACGAAGGCACTCGACTGTCGACCGCAGGATCCTGTCCTTGTCTGATGCTAGCTACACCGTCCTCCCCCAAATACACCACGACATCAAAGATTTGCATGTTTTTCCTGCGTCTCAAGCGAGTAGACATTCAAAGAAAATAGGAAGAAAATAGGAAAAAATTCGAGGCAAAATTGGAGACATACCAGAAGAGAGGGTACTTTGATGTCTTGAATCTCTCTGTCACCTTAACCTTTAAATGTCGACAAGGACGTTTTGGTGTCCAATGGATGACAAAGAATTCTTCTAGTACGACAAAAGTTCAACTATTCATCCTCGGAGTTTTGTTGTGAAAATGAGAAAGTAGTTTGACTTTTCAATGAGTATTTTTAATAATATTTTAAACTAGTGATTCACACGGTAATGAAAAGGGATGATTTCCAAGGTCACCCCTTTGTCCTTTTCAAGGGTTAACACCTAAAGGTTGGAGATTAAGTTTTTACCAAAACCGCTCCAAAACAACCATTTTTAATAAATGTACCAAATTTTAGAAGAAAAAACATTTTTGTAAAAATGTAACTGTAGGATCTTGTAGTAAATTAGTTTGAGAAGTTGCAGAAAAAATTTCAGAAATTTCTACCTTGACAATTGCAAGATAAAAGCGTTTGAATTGACAAATATTCTTTTTTTGTCCCTACAAAAATCCTATCAGCTGCCTTTCACAAGGTCACATTTGTATTAAAAATGTCCAAAATGGTGGTTACCAGCCCTTTTTTTCTGGCGATATGGAGCCAGAAAGGACCACTGACAAATTATTGGCGAAAAAGCCTTTAAGGAATTAAAATAAATAAATGAGGTGCCAGAAAGAGGATTCGGGTGTAGGGGGCGGGGCTTGAAAACCCCAACCCTAGCCGCCATTTTCGCCAGCTCTCGTGCCTCCACAGCGACTTGGTTTGAAAGCTTCGCGCCCAATTGTTGCTCCTCCACCACCTTCGTCGCCATCTCCTATTTGCTGACATATCTGTTCATCGCCAAATGTGTAGAAGGCTCTTACAACTAGAATCGCTAGATCTTCAACAACTCATTTCATTCCATTGCCTCTACCAATTTCAGTCTTCTAATGTTTATTGCTTGCATAGGAATTTGAATTTCTGATCTGCGAAAGATTTGGCGATGGGTTTCGGCGGCGCTGCATTTGTTGTGGCAATGGAGAACATTGGAAGTTGGTTTAGGGTTGGTCATTTAGAAAAGGGAGACTGCAAGGGTTATTGGACTATATTACTGTATGATGCAATTCTTCTCTTCTTTGTAGAAGTCCTTCTATTTCCTAGGGTACAATGAGTTCAACATTGCAATATGTGTGCATTGCTCTTTGTTTGCTTTGTGAGTTTTGTTTCTGGTTGTTTGTTTTGTCTAGCACACCATGGTTTGATCGAGCATCGCCAAAGGTGGTTGTTAATGTTGCAGTCTTTATGTTCTAAGGAGCCCCATGGTTTGACCAGATCGCCAACGGTGGTTTAGGTTCTCACTTAGCATCATCTCTGTTGTTCTTTGCTTGCCAGAGTTGTACGCATTTGGTTGCAATGGGTGAGGATGAGCACTGTCAATAGGAACAGGAGCAGGAGCTGAAGGAGCAAAGCTGCCAGGAAGATGTGGTAATGCAAGATGCAGTTCCTAAGAAGCTCTCCGAAATTGTCGCAGCTTCTGTAGCTCGTGCAAGTCATGCTGCTGCTCAGAAGGTGGAGAGGGAGGCTGCTCTTCAACGGCGCGAGCTCAAGGGAAAATCGGTTTGTCCCAAAGACAGCATGGCTTGGCGGAGTGCGCGCTAAGCAGAGTCAATTTCAAAGTTCTTTCAAAGTTCACGAAACTCAAGTAATCCGCAGCCTTTGCATCTCGTTAGTGACTCTATGCCATCGGATGCATGCTATACTAGTTCTCAAAGTGTTTCTTTCAACGTTGTGTCTATAGACATAGATGCCTTGCCAACTGAAGCTCCAACCATGTCACAAATCGGAAGCAGTAGCGGTGGGAAATTTGGGACAGCAGTAGCTCACGAACTGCATTGTCATTTGAGGGACGACATAGTGCAAATATCTGATGGAGAAGAAGACTTGGAGATTGACGAAGACATCCAACAGGTTGTTACACCTCCACCTAAAAAGTCAAAGGTAAATTATGATCGAACTCGTCGATTCCAAAATGAGTGGGCTGCTAAATTGGTTTGGGCTAAACCAATTCGAGGAACTGATGGGAGTGTCCATCTTGTGAAGTGCACAATTTGCTCTACTTTTGAGAAGAGTCCGAAAATCTTGGGCCCAAAGTGGGACACTTTGACGAAACACGAGGGGAGGAAGAAAGTTGTGTTTGATATGCCCAAGTATAAAGTGAAGGCGGGCGAGTGGCATATTTCCAAGACAAGTCGGCATCAAATCAATTTGAGACTATTTGCAGCTAAGCAGCCTATTTCTGTCCTTCAACAAATGAACACTACTACTTCAACGGCACGCTCTAAGAAAATTATGCAGCTATGCACAATCTTCAAAATCTTGTCATCTGGCCGTCCCATGTTGGAGTATGAAGAGAGACAAGCATTGTATGCATTCCTCAATGTTCCAAACTTACCAAGGATGCACTGGACTGACAGCTTTGGGTGGAAGATGGCTGACTACATGTACTTCCAAGTCAAAGAAGCGATCAAGAAGAAGCTAAATGTTGCCCAGTTCATTGCTCTTACATGTGATGAAGTGACCACTGTGGACAATGAGAGTTGGATATGCATTCACGCTTATGTAGTAGAAAACTACGTAAGGATCCCACACTTGATCACCTTACAACGTTTGGTGGATGGAGGTGGTGCAGACAACCTAACAATACTCATTATGAAGGCCTTGGAGTGTGGAGGAGATCTCACATTTGAACAAATTTCAAGAAGGCTAACCTGTTTTGGGGCAGATGGTGTAAGCACCTTTCAAGGTCTCCGAAGTGGAGTGACCATGCAAATTCAAACAAAGTTTGCTCCATTTTGCACAGGGGTCCATTGCATGGCCCATAGGTGCAATCTTGCAGCTAGGTCTTTGTCTACACTCCCCATCTTTGCAGTTGTGGAGCAAGTGATTCAAAAGACACATTCATACTTCAGCAAGAGCCCAAAGCGTCTAAGTGAGTACCAAAAGTTAGCAGAGGTTATGGAAATAAAGGGCTTGAAGCCGCTGCTCCAAGTATCTACCAGGTGGGTGTCACTATTGGAGCCGCTGAGGAGGCTATTGGCAGACTACCGCACTCTTCTTTCTAAGATGAAGGAAGATGTTGGAAAAAATGAAGCTGCTGAGGTATGATGCTTTCTTTTATTAACTTTTCTTTTCTTGCTGCAGTATAGAACTTTACTGCATAAATCTTTATTGTTTGGACGTATGGAATTTTTTTTGATGAAGAAGCGTAATTCTTTTGGCAACAGTTTTTTTTGACTATGGAACACATTTTCTCAACTGATTTGCGTCTTGGATGAGTGTGGTGATAATGGAATAAGAGCACATCTCATGAAAAGAATAGAATCAGGATGATCTGGAACTTGTGGAAGTGATATGCAGGTTTTGAAATTGCTTTTGTATAGATCATGGATTCGATTGAAACCTGCAGCCGTAAGGAATTTGTGGAACTTAATTGCTTGCGGTTTGTCTGTTAGTATTCTCTTGCTCGGCTTGGCATGACTTTGTGATTCCTGGCCCTTAGGGTGAAGTGATCTTCTAGTGGAAACACCCAATCTTTACTGAAAAAATGAAAGGTAAATCTAATGTCTTCCCTAGGCTTTCTCTTTTGTCAACAAGTTGTAAGACTTTTGTAAGACTCTCTTCCCTAGGCTTTCTCTTTTGTCAACAAGTTGTAAGACTTCTACAAGACTCTCTTCCCTAGGTCTTTTCTTTTGTTAACAAGTTGGAAGACTTTTGGAAGACTCTCTTCCCTAGGCCTTCTCTTTTGTCAACAAGTTGTAAGAACTTTTGGACTACATATATATATATATATATAATTCTTTACCAAAGGTTCTTAAGTTACAAATTCTATTCCTAATCGACTACTCCATATAGATATTTTTTTATAAAATTACAAATATTTGGCTCAAGGCTACATTTAGCTTTTAGGACTACCACTTATCTATTACTCATAAGACCTATAAATGTCAAATTTGCCTTTGAATTCATGTCTAAAATGCTAAAGTATAATATAAAGTACTAAATGAGCACCTAAAATGAAATCTAGTGCTCACATGCTTAGAAACTATTTTACTTTATTGCTTGCTAAAGTTTTTATTGCAATGATGTGCATCTTTTTGTTCAAAATTGCTTGGTATTTTTGTTCTAAATTTTGAGCTTCATTTTAATGTGAAGATGGGTTGGTTGATTAACTTTTGCACTCATTGATTGTAATATGGTATTAGAATGATTGAGCTAGGTTTACTTTAAGGCTGATTGGTATAGGAGTTATGAAAATAAAAATTCATTGGAATGTGAAGATGGGCTCTCTAATTTGCTTCACCATTGATCTATTTTAATTTCATGTTTGAATGAGCATGGGTTGGTCCAAGGCTGCTTGGTGTTTCAACTTTGAATTTGAAATTTTATTTAAATATGCACATGTGCAAATAGATTGGCTTTAGCCCTAATCTATTTTARTCTTTACATTTTTGATGACATGCTTCTTCTTTTCTATAGGGGCACCTCGTAAGTTGTTAAGGGAGCTTGAAGCACGCTTTCCATCCCATGCTATTATGGATGCCCTAGGAGTGGTCTATCCCCAATATTGGCTACAAAGTGAAGCAGAAGAGTGTTTTCCCAAACATTTATTAGTTCTCATGTCCTATTACTGTGAGCCAAAGTTGGTAGAAGTTGACAAGGTGAAACACTTAATTCCACCTATCTTAGATCGTGACAAACTAGAGACTCAGCAGAGTTTGTTTAAGTTGGCCATGATAAACAATGCCAAAAAGCATATGGAGCCTCCTTTTGACTTGAACCCCCTCACCCGTCTTTGGCATTATTTAGATTCATGTACTGTTTTGAGAGTAAAGGCATTCCCTGAGTACTACAAGCTGGCCGAAGTGGCAAATGTCCAAGTTCTAGGGTCTGTTGAGGATGAGAGGTGCTTTAGCTCTTTGGCGTTTCTCAAGAACAAGTTGAGGAATGCCTTAGACACCCATCTGGAATGTATTGTGGAAATGTACTCCCAAAAGATTTTTACCTTAGAGACTTTTCCTTATGATGACGCCTGTAAGCAATGGATGGAAGGAGCTGATCATCGATATGGGCTTTGAGTTCAATTTTGAAGTTAGTGTGTGTTAGTGAAGTCCTTGAGCCATGCTTGATTTAGGACTTTGTCTTCAATGGATGGGCCCTTGCATGGCCATTTGTGTCCATGGAGAACCTCTATGAATGAATTTCAATTTTCTTACATTATTTACCACCATGTACATAGGTTAGAGCTGAATTGGTATTTTTTTCATTACTAACTTGGAAGATGGTGCCTAAAGCTACCCACATCTCTTTATAACTTTGTCTTCTTTTCCTTCCAACAAATTTCTCAAACGCCAAATGGTATAAACACTTTAAAAGAAATCGCCTCTTTTGCTTGTAAATATTTATTCCAAGTGCCAAAATTTGCCACCACTTCTAGATAGTTTGTGCCAAATTAACCCCTAAAGGACCAAACTGCGTTTTTTGGCAACATAGCGATTTTGGGCAGTTCACTACGAATAGAGTTTTCATTATTTTTCTTTGAAATTTTTACGCAACATGTGTCCAAGGAGTAGCTTTAAGGCCCAACAATTTTCATAACATTTGACTACACTGGTAAAAAGTTATTGCATATTTTGGGTGTCTATCTTCAATTACTGGAAATTGGTGCAATGCACTTTTTGCCTCCCAAATTTCAAAGTAATTTCAATTTGGGGAAAAAAATTCTGAAATTTTTTCTACCCCTATATTTCCTATCTTTCTACATGTGATCAATGAGAACTCATGGGTGATTGCAAGAAAGACCGGTACTATTTTGTGTCACATTTCACAAATTCAAGTTGTTATCGGCCATAACTTTTGCACATTGAAGCCAATGTACTTGAACTTTGTTTTGAAGATCAAAAACTAGACATTTATTAGAAATTTTATTTTTCAAAAATTTCCAAAAATCCTTTTATATTTAAATTTCATTTTAGTTAATTTGTCACACTTTGCGATTTAGGATTTTTTAGTACTAGGGACACCCCAAAATTAATGATATGGAGCTGAAATTTTTGTGGTCTATACCTACATTAGGGAGGCATGTTCCTACCATACAAAATTTTCAAAAACATTATTTCATGTCCTCTACATTCAAGCAAACACGGCTCTCTTGTGCGCGCAGTTCTGAACATTCAAAATGGTTTCAAGATGATTTTTTTGGTGAAATATCCTCAGAATAAAGTTTCTCCAAATGGCCAATTTTTTTTTTTCCTATTTTCTACAAATTAAAACATCAAAGTGTCTTTTTTCATGAAATTTGGCCCTAAACCCTAAACCCTACTTAAAAAAATTTCCTTCACAGGGTACCTTCTCCTTAAAGGTGTGAACACAAAAAATATTTTTCAAATTTTTTCAAATTTTTTTTTCTAATTTTTAAGTACTTCCGGAAAAAAAATTGAGTACTGTGAGTACTGCGGGAAACGCTACACTTTTCGTTCGGTCTTTCTTGCAATCACCTTCATGAACAATAATCTAAGATAAACTCCCAATAAGGTAGGCTCCTCCAAATCACAACAATCTTGCCTCATTAAATTGGTAGTTTATGAAATGTTAATGCTATCTACATCTCCAAAATCGATTTGTATTGTTTTTTGCAAGAAATGGTTTTAGAACACCTACCAACAAAAAAATGGGATTTCTAAAACTTTGCATACAATATTTGAATGATCATGGATTCTTTAGTGCATTGAAATCTCCTAATACTTGTAGTAGAAACCATGCTTTCTACTAGTGTTGTCAATGAAAAATATAGAAACTTCCCTAGTGTAATGATAAAAACTATTTGCAATAGAAAAAATGGAGGTTTAGGGGATTCTTACTTTAAAATGAAGTGTCTGTAAACATTCACTTTTTAATATCTTCGATACTAAGTTATAAGTCGGACTACAAAAGTGAGCCTAATCCTCCCCTCTCTCCTATCTGCATGTCATATGGCTTATGAGTGAAAATATGAGTAACAAATATATAAGTAAAAAGTGAATATAAATGAGAATTGAGCCTCTTAACATTTTAATTCTTTGATGGATAGTCAAACATTTTGTCCACTTATTTTAAGAATATCGTGATCCTCATGAGTATCAAAGATGCCATTGTGAGATAATACAATTTAAATGAATTTATTTTGAAAATTTGGGATGTATTAGTCCATGCAAGATTCTACATAGATGCTTATCATTTTCCTTCTTATAGAGGAGGTCTTCTTATCATGAAGAAATATTGTAGGTCTATAGTTTTTATGTTTCTATAGTTGAGTTGAATTCATACAATAATGTTCATAGTCATCTTTAACAATAAGACAATCTTCCAAGCATTAATTGGCATCTTTTGGTTTTTAACTTTTATCTAATTTTAATCAAGGATTTMAAATTATTTAGTTGGGTGATTGCAAATATGACTTGTCAAATTTGTGACCTTATCACTACATTGTAACCTTTTGAAATAAAATATTTAAAAATAAAATAAAATATAGATAATTATTATATTATTGAAAATAAAATATCACTATAATTTGAGACCTAAAATTTTTTAGGTGAGAAGTTAATTATGAAATAGAGTGRCAATTATTTTTAAAGAAAATAGACACTTTGATGTTTAAATTATGTAGATGTTTAAATTTGTGACTTTAGAGTGTAATAGACCAATMTTTTCCTTTATAGTTTTGCCTTCTTCTAATCATAGTTCATTATTAGATATTCATCAAYATATTCATTTCAATAAACCTTCTTTACGCCCAAGTAKAGAATCTRATATATGGTTCTTGAAGTCATAAGTTTTTTACTTMTTCTTCCATGGAATAGGAAGCCAAACCAAAAKCACATGAATAAACCATGATTTGATTTCTTAAAAATCCACAGCTATAGCTATTATATCATCCACCTTTTTTCAAAAATTTCAATATTATTCATTGCTCACCATTCAATGTTTATTGCTTATAGATTTGCATTCTTGGGTGCTTTTGGAGGGAAGTTCAAATCATTTAGGCATTTTGTGGCTATAAATGGCCAATTTTTGGAAATTTCCATACTACACTATGCTATTTATTAAATTTTAAACAAATAAACAAACTATATTGGATTTTTGAGAATTTGRGAGGCTCCATTGCCATAATACTTTAAATAATCTTAATGAAACTCTTTGGATAATTTTTAATCATTATAACATATATATATGAAGCTTTATTTCAAAATCATTTCAAAAAATATTACCAAAGTTATTATCATTTTTTGATTTCAATGTCACTATGCGGCAACTAAAAATATTCCTTATCAATGCAAAATATTAACTAATTTTAATTGATACCAAAGCAAAAGCCTTTGAACCATTCTATATTGGACAACATATGAGATGAAAGTTATGATTACTTATATATTGATTTAAAAATGCTACTCTGTATAAATTTTATTCTCAATGGATATTTCTATGAAGAGCATGAATATCAATTTTATTATAAGGGAATGATTTCTATAAAAATAGTTGATGAAAATTAAATCCATACCCTCAAGATAGGTTAATAATTTTATTTGATGTGTTGAGATTTAACAAACCACAAGGTGTCCTTGCATCCCTTTGTGCATAAAGCATTTTATTGTTCAAGAATGTAAACTCTTTTACTAGGGTGCAAAAGTTATGGAATTTTGAAATTTTAGCAAATTAGMAAATGATAAAATTATTTTTACTTTTATTTTGAGTATGGCAATGGTACAAGGCACAATAGTCTATACATTAAATTAGTTTTCTTTTGTTACAATGAGATATTTGGAATTGTGTATTCCATAGTCCTATTCTTGGTACCATTAGAAAGCAATCCACGAAGAAGGGTGCATAGACTTTTGTAGCATTTGAATGTATAATGTGAAAGTTATGRTTTTTTTTAGTTATTTYTGGATTTAAAATAATCCTAAAYTATGAATCTTTTRGACCGAGCGTCACTTGGTTTCATTCTTGATACCATTAAAAAGTTGTCTATGAGAAAACGTGCATATTTTTTCATAACATGTGAACATACAMTGTAAAAATTGTGAATTTTTGGATTATTTTTTAATCTTTTGGAAGGGAGGAAGATTAAATCATGACAATTGATTATAATATGACCAATTCTTAAACTTAAGTTATTGATTAGTCTTTAACTCCACTAGTGTAGGTACTGACACTAAATATCATCCTTGAGTGTCTACTTTCATCCATGTTACGAACGCGGTATGCCACCAGCGAAGCCCTAAGTGAGCTCCTTTAATAGCCAAGAGTCGAAACTTAGGGTTTCTCTTTCTGCTCCCCTTCGCGTCGTCGGAAGCTCCATCGCCATCGCCAGCAGCAGGCCGCGACCATGTTGATTCCGAAGAAGAACCGCGTGGAGGTTTACAAGTATCTCTTCAAGGAGGGTGTCCTGTACGCCAAGAAGGATTTCAATGCCCCCAAGCACCCGGAGATCGATGTGCCCAACCTCCAGGTCATCAAGCTCATGCAGAGCTTCAAGTCCAAGGAGTACGTCAAGGAGAGCTTCGCCTGGCGACACTTCTACTGGTGAGTTCACTTTTCGATATGCTTCGATTGCTGGAGCTTTCTGACTTCGCGCTTCGGCTTAGCTCAGAGAATGGATTAGGGTTCGGGGTGCTTGTGCGGAATTTGCAGGCCTCTTTACTCTAAACCCTAACGTTAACGTTTCCGGCACTATTTTTATTTTGAGCACCATATTGGATGTGTGTCTTTGGTGCGTAAGAACTTCTAAGTTTTCCTTTCAAAGTGTAATATCGTGAACATACTTGGTCTCTTTCGTTTTGCTGTGAGTGGTAGAGCTCTCTGGATTTGCGCTTCGGACTGTTCCAGAGAATGAGTCTCGGGGCATGGATTAGGGTTTAGGGTATTTGAGTGGAATTAGCCGACCTCGTCACTTTAAGCCCTAAATTTTATTTCATCTTTTGTGCTTCTGAGCGCCATATTGGAAAGGATGTTCGGTGCCTACGAACTTTTGTTTTTTCCTTCAAAATGTCATATCGTAAACAGATTTGATCGTGAGGAAAGTTGTGATCTTTTTAATTCGCTATGTTCAGTGAATTGACTCTTGGTTTAATTTCGATTCATGCTCTTCATCTTTCCTGGGCTTCTAACTTGTCGAAATCGCTCATGGTTTTTATTCGTTTCTTCTCTGGAGCTGTTKTTTCAATATCAGTTTGGGACGGGGTCTTTAYGATTTTGCAYGGTGACGCAAGATTGCCTGGATCTATTCTCTGCATTAAGTTGGGGACTCTCAAAATGACCACTGGCTTAGTTCATAGTGTTAGTCTGGTCGAATTTTTATATGCTCTTTTTGGAAAATGAAAGAGAATTCCAATGGAGTTCTTCATCGAATGTTGTGAGGGGGTGAATTTTCTTGGAAGACGATCTCAAACCGCCACTTGATTAGATATTGGGGTGTTGTACATACTTCTTTAATATATTCCATTTATCTTCGATTTTACCGTGCTGCAGTGTTGATAAAAAAAAACGCAACTTGCCATAAATCAGCTGATTGAATTGCGTTACTAAGATTTTTTAGGGGTGACCTAATATACCTGATCGATCAATCCCATCGGGTTTGCTTCAGGAAGTGTAGTGCAGAATGTGTATTGAAATGCTGAACTTTCTTGACATAGTATTTTGTCCACTATTGTTACAGGTACTTGACCAATGATGGTATCGAGCACTTGAGGACATACCTCAATCTGCCTTCTGAGATTGTGCCTGCGACTTTGAAGAAGTCTGCTCGTCCCCCAAGCAGGCCGATGGGAGGTCCTGGTGGAGACAGACCGCCTCGTGGTCCCCCTAGGGACGGCGACAGGCCCCGATTTGGTGACCGGGAAGGTTACAGGAGCAGCAGTGGCCGTGGAGGAGACGGTGGCTTTGGTGGAGACAAAGGTGGAGCACCTGGCGAGTACAGACCTGAGTTTCGAGGTGGGCGAGGTGGATTTGGTCGTGGAGGTGGAGGCTTTTCAGGCAGTGCCCCAGGTGCTGTTGCAGAGTAGGCTGTTGCACTTTTACAATTCCTGCTTCTTCTCAAGTCTTGAGAAGTTGAAGCGTTGGATCAGTTTCTGGATTTGTCAGATTCTGAGTGAAACTGAAAAGGCATCTTGTGTCACGGTTTTGTTAATTTGTTTTTACAGTTTTGATCACCGATGAACTGAGGAGGCTGCATAACGTGTCGCACGTGTAGTATCATGCCTTATGGTTATTTTTATATTAGTCACGCTGGTAGTCTAAGTGACACTGTTTCTCAGCTGTATAAGGCTGACGTGACTCACATTTTACTGGCTGTTGCGTGCGTCTTTTGTACTAACCGAATTGCATGTTTTGTGGAGAAATCTTCTGACAAGATTAGAAAAAGACGGGTCGTTATGCAGCTCTGACTGAAACGAGTTTTCTTCATCGTCTGTATTCGTACAAGTCTGTAATGACCCGAAACGGTTCGGTCTGTTTTTCTGAACTATCTTCTTTCGCAAGCTGCTTTTGCAGTAAGATCTTAACCATCGGGTGGGTACCCAAGAAATCTTCGATATTTCATGCTTATTATAGTGTCATGCGACCTCGTGAATCGTCTTTCATTATTAAGTCCGCAATTCCCTATGCGTAGGTGCTATGAACCGTAATTGAAATTGAGATCTGATTCTTCTGGGAAGGTTTGAGCGCAATTATCATTATCATCGTGGTCGGTGTACGCAAATTTGAGAGTAGTTGCTTAGTATGGTATTAATTTCAAATTTTTGTTTTTGAAAAAAGTGATTTTTTCATATCTGCCCGAAATGCCCGAGTCTTGAAATTTGTGCACATAGTAGATATTCCTCGTCCACACTGGGTATAAAAATTTGGCTAACAATATGAAAATCTCTACCCACATGCACCTGCCCCCAAAAGGTATATTACCAAAAAAATGCACCTTGGTCCTTTAGGAGTTAAAGACTTACAAGTTTCTCTATAACACTATTGGTGCACCAAAAATATGGAATAATCCTTCTGGTGAAGAACTGAAGAGCAGTTAGGCCCCCTTCATCCATCCATTGGGACACAATTTCACGAAACACAAAATTATTTTGTTGGCTTAGAACTCAAACATTGAAATTTTATTTTGAAATGAAAGAACCAATTAAATTATTTTTCTTTGAAGAATGATTGTGACAATTAATAAAACAAAAGAATTAAAAGGCAGTGGGGAGTTCAGAGGCCTGGCCAAAGAGTAGCCATTTTTTAATCTGACAACTACCAAAGAGGCATTGTTCCATGACTTCCATCAACCAGTCTTGGATTCTCAGGAAGACCATTCATGGCTGACAATCGATTCCCGAGCCTTGGATTTAATTTAACTTACCCATACATCTAGCTCCTCTAATCTGGCTTAATTAATTAGAACTAAGAAATGTCATGAATCTCAAGGACGGCCACCACTTAACACTTAATTAAAACCCATGTTTTATGGATAGCATAAAATTAGTGAAGAATATTTGGTATGCAGATTTCTACAATGGCACTCCGATGTTAAAAATTGAATTTCCACGTCAGATTCTCGTAGGTCCACGTCCCGTTACACCATTCATAAGATGACATGTGGCATTTTCTTTCTTCTTAAAAAATGACATAATTTACCTTGAACTTGACCTTCACGCAAATAGGGGCAGAGTGCACAAAGTAACATCATCATTCATCATTTGCAAAGAAGTGACTTATTTAAGTTAACTTGATGAAAGTCTCAGTAATTAAGAAWGAAATGTCTCCCAAAAGATGAAGTGACCTCACACTTATGTTGCACCYAAAAGATAATTCCTTGTTTTGYGCTTACGAACTTGAGTCTTTAAAAGCATTGCACCCAAAAGATAATTCTTTGTTTGCCGCTTACATACTTGAGTCTTCAAAAGCATTTTGGAGAACACCCTTGTATGCCAATAAATAATGTTACAAATGCTAATTAGAAGGGTTTCATTCACAATTTCAAGGTTTAGGTAGGCCATTCCAAAAAAAAAAAAAATTTTATACATCAACAACAATTGCATGGCTATAGGATAGATACTTTAGCAAGGTTGTTGGCAAAGTATTGTTAGATTTGTAAAAGAATAGGTGCATTCTTTGTTTTTCAATTACATGTGAAAGCCACTCATTTCATTGCATACTTTTTGTCCCCATAACCGGTTCTTGAGGTTTCAATGCTCACGTGGCGCCRTCCCATTGGCAACCTATCATCATCACCATCACAAGTTGCAACTCATAACCTTCTTTCCTTTCAACTTGCTTCCTACACCCTTGGATCATGAAGATCAAAGGCTATGATTGAAAAGTGGACAACCGGTTATGTCCAATAACCTACTCGCCGCTACTGCGGCTCATCGGTTATCTAATACATAGTTCCTTAGTGAATTAAAAGCAKTAACTTAGGACCCTGCTTTTAGGGTGAATGTAGATGGTGAACCCAATTGATAGGTCATCTTCAAAGGTATGTGAATCCGTCCTCGTGTCACCGCCAAGCCACTTGTGGCTAGTGGTTTTGTATGGTGTCCTTTTGCAATGAAATTCCATTTCATTTGTTTAACCCCTAAAGGTTCAAGTGTCCAATCGGGGGACAATTTGGAATTTGGGCAGGTTGTGATGGTCTCAATTTTTAATGAAACTTTTTGAAACTTTCTCATAAGATAGGGTTACTGATAAGCTTTGAGGGAATAAAAGTTTAAATTTATTTTTTTATTTTTTTTCCTTGTAGATCATATTTTTTCCTACATGTGAAGCTTTGATTCATTCCATTTGGATTAGTAATGTGAAAGTTATGAACAATCTTATTTTTCGGGCAATCGAAGCATCTTTTTGTAGTTGAAGACTGCGACGGAGGGCTGGGAGAGTGCTTAAATCGAAGGATTCTGTCCAAAATCTGAAAAAGTAACCTCAAATTCTGGATAGTTTCCACAGAAAGGAATGATTGAGGGCGCGAATTGTGTTGCGGTTTATGAGGAGTTGAGAGAAATTCAGTTGCATGCCCATAAATTTCTGCAATGGCGAACATCACCACAAGGGATTCTTCGAAACCTGAAGAGTGAAAAGGTCCTCGAGCTTCTGCACTTTAGATGAAAAGAGGTTTATTTCATCTGGATGAGAAACGACGACGGACGTTTGACTGGACCTCTACTGCCGTCGATCAATCCAAAGAACCATAGTCGTGGATGAACATGGAGATCAGCTTAGCCATTGATCACAGATTACGGTAAAGAGATTAGGGTTCCGCGGTGCGCACACCACAATTCAATCAAGACCAGCGGTCGTGAGAATTTGTGTTGCTACCTCRGGAGAAATTCATTGCGAAGAGTGTCGTGCTTGGGAGTGGAGCTACTGATGAGATTTCGGCGAGCTCCAGCAACTTTATGTAATTTCAGTATGAGAATTTGGCAATTCAAGGTATCCCTGAACGACTTTCCTTTTAAGATTTACTAATCACGTTGTGAGATTGCTGTGAGTTGTGTCTGCCCACATATCGTGATCGTTCCTTTTGGAGTTAGTAATTGCRTTCTGTGATTGTTGTGATTTTTGCTTGCCCACATACCGTAATCACTTTGATTTCTATGACAAACCTTGTATAGTGTTTTAATGTTTCAGTTTGGTTTCTATTCTAATAAGAGCTAYGCTTCTGACTGAAGTTGTTTGAGTGAATTGGTTTATGAGTAAAGCTGTTTGAGATCCCGTGGTCAGGGTTGTCCATGTCCAACGTCCCGGGGGAAATTGCGTCCCAAAATCGGACGTTCGGACGTCCGAATCCGTGGGACGCTCACGTCCGGTGGACGGAATGCGGACAGGTGGACGGAGACGAGCGGACACGAACAGGCGGAGGCGAACAGGCGGACGGACTATGGGACAGGGCCTTCGATGGGAAGGGGGAAGAAAGGAAAGAAGAAACATGGAGGCAAAGCTGGTGTTATCCATGGCAACGCCGCTGTTGGGAGTTCAAGGAATGCCGTCAATCTTCAGTCGATGGACTCCACTGATGTCGTCAATGTTCAGGCCCTACGTCACAGCTTGGAGGACACTGGCCTTAATCTTGAGGGCATGTCCACACAAGAGGCCCTAAGTCACCTTAGCATTGAGGAGGGTGATTCTTATTTGGAACCTGTTGACATTGTTTATGTGGAGCCCTTATTCAAGAGAACCAAGTGGGTTCATATTGGCGATCGTATTCCGGATGGCTAGCTTTGCGAGTGTGCAAGAGTCAGATTCAAAGTGGAAAGATCATCTCCCTGCTTCTGTTGAACTTAAACATTTGACAGGGCTATTGGTGCCAGAGGAAGCACAATACTTCACTGAAGTTGGCGTTGGCAATGGTGTTGTTCTCATGGAGCTTGACAAGGCTCAAGCGAATGAGGGGCTTGTGGGCGAGTGCCGTGTAGCTAGCGCAAGTGCCCTCATGGCGGATGAGAAATACAAGAATCTTGACACACAATTTTTGGAGATGAAGATGGAGTTTGCCAAGTTGGGAGACTCCCCTATGATACAGGCACACACACTATAAGAAACTAAAATTGATTGATGTTAAAAGGAACGGATTTTAGGTGACATTGAAAAAAACAAAGTCATCTTTTTATGTCAACAATGATGTCCACCATAACATCAATGGACATAACTGTTGGCATAAAAACATAGGGTTTTTTTTTATGTAACCTTGGATGTCATCTAAAATCCGTTCCTTTTGATGTCAATCCGTCATCTAAAACAAGGTTTTCTTATAGTGACAGTTTGGTCATTTCAAACCCCCAAAATAAAGACAGCCGTTGATTTGTTTAAAAAGATATTCCACCCCAACCTCACTGTCGTAGATCGGAATTTCAATGAATTTCAAATGTCAAATCCAATAACAGAGAGATCGAAAAATCAGCAAGCATCAATTTTATTTTAAATGCCCTCTCTCGCCCCTCCCATTGATATATCCCATATTCATTGTAAAATGACCCAAGTACAGGAAAGTACAAGATGGGAAGGAGGAGGGACTCACAATAAAAATTTAATCAAAATAATCCTAATTGGGATAGCATGGATATTGAATAAAATAATATTTGAGATCTATTCTGATTGGGGAAGGAGTGGTGTACTAAGCAAAATTTATTTGAATTATTTTGATTGGAGGAGGGTAGTGGTACTGAATAAAATTTATATAATCTTGAGCTCGTCGTGCAGAAGTATCACTATACGCTCACTATACGCTCAAAAGACAGAACATTACATATTTTAAACTAAATTGATCCACTTAAGTCATTTTGATTGCATAGTTTACTATTACTTATTTATTCTTATCTATTGCACTGGCTCTAAATCACAAATATGAATACTTAGGATTCATTTAATGCTACTTTACAGACTTGTATCATTGTAAATGTTGGATTAATTAATTAAATAACATTTCTCTAGGATAAAGACATGACAAAAAATCATGACAGGGTTGTGACATAAGTTGTCGCAAGGGTTGTGACACTACAAACTTAATATAACACTAATTTATCCCTTACCATTGCCATGGTCAAAGTATAAGTAAAAATTATTTTYTAATTTTTTAGACAAAAACTTCATAATTCAATAACATTCACGCCATAAGCTTTAACGCTACAAAACAAAGCCCATACCCCCCTCTTTTCTGAGAGCTTTTTGTCAATACTTAGAATACAATCAGAGGACATAAGTTATAACTTAAACACTGGCGCATACAAAACGGTAGAAAAGCTGCAAGTACTACAGTACTGTACTGAGTGCAAGTTATCATGCAAGCACGTCTGTGAGGTGGCGATTGGCAAAGGAAGGCTCGGAAAGGAAAGCCAACTAAGCAAAGAAAGGAGCTCATGATCAGTGAAGCCGATCGAAGGGGAAGAGAGAATCACCCTTCAGATTCGGTACTGTAGTTTACTTCTGTCAATCAACAAGTGGCACATCCAATGGTATCATGTGATGGATCTTTTAGGCATCTGAAATTTTTTTTTGGTATACTATTGCCTGGAGTTGTTTTGTTGGTCCTAAATAGCAATTGAAAGTTGAATCTTGTTGAAGTGGTCGCTAACTCAGAGATAGAATAGTAGGTGCTATTCTAGATGACARTACTCCTAGTGAACTGTCAGTTTAAYTAGAGYGATCTACTAGTTACCTTAAGCTTTCCACATAAAGCTTATCTTATCTTTTACGTTTCTAAATTGAGTATATATATTCATCTTCCCCAAGCCAGGGGGAGAGAGGAAGTTCTTTTCTTTGGTTCATTATATATTGTTTGTGTATTCACCTTAACACGTTGTCAACACGATTTGTCTCTCGTTTTGCTATTCTCTTTTTCTATTTTCTTTTCCACTATTGTCTTTAGCTACGATAGCTATGGCGGATAAGAAGTCACTGCAGGAGAGCAGCTCCCGGGTACAACCACTTTTGTTTGATGCTCTTGAAGCAGATGGTAGCAATTACATGGAGTGGAGTATAGATGTGAAAGCGTACTTTTATTTGGAGGAGTTGGACGATGCGATCGATGATGAACCAGAGGAGGATTTTTCAATGTCATCCAAGTAGAAAGCTTTGCTTGTTCTTCACCGCCACCTTCACACACCTCTCTTCGACAGCAATACATCCAAGTTGACAACCCAGCGGAGCTATGGCGTCAACTTCACGCTCGGTTTGATCATGAGCGCACTATCTTTCTTCCCCAAGCTCGAAATGATTGGGTTGCTCTTCATGTTCTTGATTTCCCTTATTTCCTTTCCTTCAATGCTGAATTGCATCGTATTACTGCTCAACTTCGTCTTTGTGGAGATAGGATTACAGATAGGGAGCTCATAGATAAAACCCTATCCACTTTTCCTCCTGCTTTTGCCTCCTATCTTAGCAGTATAGAAATTTGAGGTTTACGACACATTCCGAACTGATCTCCTATCTTTTGCTTGCGGAAAAGCAACAACAACTTCTCTTGAAGAATGCTGAATCCAAGCCTGCCAAGGAAGCGCACACGGTGGAGATACTAACACGTAGGCCAAGAAACATGAAGACGCAACAGCAGTGGAAGCCATATCAAAAGCAACCGTCTTCCTCAAAATCTAGAAATAAGTCCAAATCTCTGACAAACCTTACTCAAATGATTCAAAGTCTAGGGTTAAGTCTCATGATACACGTACATGTCACAAGTACGGTAGGGTTGGGCACATTGCTAAGGACTATAGAGCTTCCGATTATCTTACGAAGATTTACAAGGAGTTGCAGCAGCTCAAGGCTGGGCAGAGAGAGGCCCATACCCTTGATGCCCCGGCCCCTCATCTCATGTGCACCTGCACTGAAAAGTCAGAAAGTGAGAAGAAATTTGGAGTTTGTGCAGTTCTCATCTGAGGTACAATTTGTGGCTTACCCATCAAGCTTTGTCGTTCAAAGCTAAAGCTGGTTGGAATCCTCACTTAACTCATTGTTGTTCACACCAACATTTGTAGCAGCAAGAAATATTGAAGTTGAAATATTGAAAAGCTGATCAAGTTTACGTGAGTCTTCCTTCTGCTGGTAAGTAAATACATTCCTAGATTTCATTCAAAATATACTCGGCGTTTCAATTTCTTTAATTTACCCCTGGAAGATCGGATGTCCAATTTTGATCTCATTTTGTTTAACCAATTAAGGTAATATGACAGGCCAAATGGGAGCCATCCTTTTACAAGCAAAGTTGGTTGACCAAAGAACTTCTCATTCATCCAAATCAATGCTTGACTTTTTCTTAAGACACACTTCTTATATGATGAAATTGATATATGTAACATTTGCAAAAATATGAGCAAAAATATGAGAAAATTCTAGAAGGGATCCACATGTTGGTGGGTGATGGTGAATTCATCCGATTTTGAAAGTTGTTCGAGAAAAAAAATGAAATACATCCAATTAGATTAGTTGCAACCTTGCAAATTCAAATGAACATTCAATTTCAAATCCCTCCTAAAGTACGGAGCTTTTCCAAATTCAATTTGTGACCAAAAGAAGAAGATTGAAAGAACAAAGCATTACATGAGTAAGTTTATTTTTTCAAATGATAAATTCAAAATGAAATTTGACAGTGACTTATAGATTCAAATTTTAAAATTTTACTATTTCAAGTAAAATTCAAGGAATAATTGAATTATCTGAAAAAAAAATCCAACATTAGGGTGAACGCAAAAAAGATTAGTACTATTTTGCGCCACAATTGGAATTGCGGAGTTCCCATCCACTATACCTTTTGAAGTATGAGCCCAATTAACTGCAAATTTTTATTAGAGATGTCCTTCTTGATAGCAATTACATTCCATATTTTTTAGAAATTTTAAAAAATCATTTTATATTAAAATTAAAACTGAGTTAATTTGTCACGTTTTGCAGTTTAGAGGTATTTAGTACTGGGGAGTGCCCAAAATTAATGATCTAAAGCTGAAATTTTTGTGGTCTATTCCAACACTAGGTGGGTATGCATCCACCAAAGGTAACCTAACAAAACATTATTTTATGTCCTCTACATGCGTGCTAACATGGCTCTCCTATGTGCGCACTTTTGAACATTCAAGATGGTTTTAAGATCATTTTTATGGTGAAATCTCTTTATCATAAAGCTCTCCCAAATTAACAATTTTTAGATTTTTTAAAAAATTACATTTCCTAATTTCTACAAATTTAAACATCAAAACACCTATTTTTATGAAATTTTGCACTTTTCTAGTTCTCCTACTTAGAGAATTTTCCTACCCTCTTCCTTCATAGAGTACCTTCTTCATAAAGGTATTTACATTAAATATATTTTTAAAATTTAAAATTTTTTTTTTTTCTAATTTTACAATACTCCCAAAAAAAACATGAGTACTATGCCAAACGCTACAAAAAATGGGGGGTTGGGGGGGTGGGTCTTTCTTGCAATCACCCATTAGCACAAAACCTCATATATTGGTTGGTGTTGGATCCCGTCTAAATATACTCAGCAAGCTTTCTAGGGGAAGGAGACAACTTTTTTTTCACCACATGGGGATTTATTCCTTGTTTTGAAGTTATTATAATATTTTGTGACATTGTTTTGCTAGTTCAAGGTCTCTAATTCCAAATTCAATCATCCAAGATAAATAGTGTAAAAAATGTAGGATTCTTAAAGATTGTTTGGTTTTTGAAGAATTGTTATAAACTAGTGCTTAAAAGATAAATTTAGTATATAATATTATTATAGTTTAATGGTCTATTAACCCCTAAAGTTCCTTGACTATGTTCTCACCAAAAATGCTTTAAAACTGCCATTTCTAGTATAAGTACCAAATTTTTGAAAAGTATCATTTTTTTGACACATGTAACCGTAGGATCTTTTACTACTCTAGTTTGAGAATATGTGGAAAAATAATTCAGAAATTTTCACCATGATTGCAAGATATTTGCATTTGAAGTGGCAAAAATATTTTTTTGGGCCCTACGAAAAACCGGGTAGCTGCACTTCACAAGGTCAGATCATTATGAAAAAATGTCCAAAATGGTTGTGCTTCTTTATATTCATTCTTCAAGGCAAGTTGGCTACATACATGAAAATTTTCAAGGTTATAGATTGTAAGAACACAAAAATTTCAAAAAATCACCATGTCAAAAGAACCTCATTTCAAATCCATTCCAACAAATTTTACTCCAAAAATGCTTATATTTGTTTGTTCTTGAATTTTGAAGGAATTTTGAAATTTTCCTTTCAAAATTTATAAAAAAAAAATATTGGTGATAGCATTGGTTAATCTAACCTTACGGATGGAATCTACAATTCTCATTCTACAACTTTTATTTGTATGTCAATTCCAAATTATGCTTCCAAATACCACTTTATACTTATTTTTCTCAAAACGACAATTTTGGAGATGAATCAAGACTTTCTAGGGTTAAACAGAGACTATGGCATCAACTCTCTGGTTTTTGAATTCGAGTTTTCAAATCCTATCTACAACCGCATTCATATTGCACAACTTAATTAGGATTTGGTTGGAGTGAATAGAGYGTGGCATGGTCACATTGTTCTTGTTTGTTTGTTACAATGGAATCGTACATCCCCTAGTTGCGTTCTTGATATTGTTGGAAAGAGTCCGGCGAGGAGGGGTGCACATGCATTGTTTTGTGGCATTTGGACCTAGAATGTGGAAGTTGTTGAATTTTGAAGTGTTTATGAATTAAGAAAAATTAGAAAATTGCTTTTTGCTTTTATTTTCATTGTAGCAATGGCACGGGGCACACTAGTCTATATGTACCTTGTTGTTTAGTTTAGTTTAATTTTGTTTGTTTGTTACAGCAAGATCAATGTGAACGTGCATCTTTCAGTCGCATCTTTGGTACCATTGAAAAGCTCTTTGCCAAGAGGGGTGCATCAACTTTGTTTTGTGGTATTTGGGCCTATGGTGTGAAAGATATTGAAGTTTGAAGTTTTTATCAATGACAAAATTACTTTGAAATTACTTTGACTCCTAAAGTTCTTCGACTATGTTTTCACCAAAAACGCTCCAAAACTGTCTTTTTTTTAGTACTAGTATCAAATATGAGGGGGGGAATATTTTTGGATACATGTAGCCATAGCCCATAGGATCTTGAAGTATTCTAGTTCAGAAAGACGTGGAAACAATTTCAGAAATTTTCACCATGTAGATTGCAAGATATTAGCGTTTGAATTTTAACCCTGCAAGAAACAAGGCAACTACACTTCACAAGCTCACTTTTGTATGGAAAAATGCCCAAATCTGTGGTGCTTCTTTGGATTCATGTTTCAAGTCAAGTTGGTTGCATGCTTAAAATTTTCAAATCATTTGGAATAGTTCAACATATAGTAAAAAAATAGTAAATAGAAAGAAGTAGCCAATGGTTCAAAACACTAAACTATTCATCATTTATTTTTGAAATTGAAAAATGTCAATCCCAAAGGTCTTAATGTTGTAATAAAAAATCTATACCCAATGATTTCTATTTTTTTTCAAAAATATTGAAAATTGAATTAGATAATGGACTTCAAAGTTTTTTCTAGAGTGGTTAATCCATAAATGCCCGCGAACAAAAAAATCCTCATAACTTTTGACTCATTGATCAAAATGGAATGATTCAAAGATTTTCACACTCATATAAATCTAGAGAATCAATTTCAAATTTTTATTTCTAAAAAAAGTTATTTTTTTCAGATCTGCCCGAATTGCCCGAGTTGAGAAAGAAACAACATATCATGCAATAACTTTTTAACTATGTAGTCAAAAGTTATGAAAATTGGAGGGCTTAAAAAGATTCCTCATCCATATGTTGTTTAAAAATTTCAAAGAGAAATAATACAATCTCTAGTCACATGTACCTGCCCAAAATATCTATGTTGCTAAAAAAGGCACCTTGGTCCTTTAGGGATTAAGGAGATTAAGTAGGTGTTAGTCATCACTTTTGTCATCCTAATGGTTGTGCCAAGAACACAAGGCACACTAGTGTATCTCTTCAATGAGTTTGTTGGTTTGATTTAATTGGTTTGTTTATTACCGTGAGAACTTTTGGACTACGCCCCTAGCTTGAGTTTTTGGTATCATTGGAAAGCTCTCTATGAGGAGGGTTTCATGGGCTTTGTTTTATAATGTTTGGTGTATCTTTTTTCAAAAGTGACTTGACTGACATCTTTGAAAATATTTTTTGATTGGTTGCTCTTTTGCAAGAAAAAAAATTATTATTATCATTCTTTTTAATTCTTTTAATTTTTTTAAATCTATAAAAAAAACTTTTTTGATGACGTGGCAGTTGGCATGCCACGTCACACATGCCAGGGAACGCCTACGAGGCTGTTTCCCGACACTGGTAGCTTGGGGAACTCGCAATCCTCCAACCAAGCAAAAACTCTTCTAATGGTAAGGTAGGAGGTCCATAAAGTGATCATCTAAGCATTGAAACTGAATTTTGGGGAGGTAAAACATCTTGGAATATTTTCGAGTAAATTTTCGTTGAAAGACAAGAGGAAATGACATGTGGCTTAAGTTGTTTCATATTTTTTGGAGCTTTGTGGAATTAGTTATGAAATTTTGAAGTTGAAATGCCAAAGGGCTCTAAAAGCGACCATTTCCTAGAATGTACATAGTCTATACATTTTTGTACATTCAATAAAGCAAAATGTACCTCTCTGTCAAGTTCAGTTCAAAATGGCCAATCGGAGTTCGAGCCTCCTACCTTACTCCAAAAACTATGAATATTTTTCCACATGTACATATCATCATGATATTTGTCTCTTATTTTATTCAAATCATTTTGAAGTCTAGAGGAAAAGATATGAGGATGTGAAGTGACGGCCCACAATGTCTTTTCAATTCTCAAAAAATTCACCAAAAATCACACATTTGATCATTTCTCAATCAGATTATGCCAATGGATACAACATAAAAAAATCATTGAAGGTCTATTTGTTGTTCACAAGCTATTAGTGAGGTTAATATGTTGAATTTGCTACAAATGTAGTTGCTAAAGCCACGTGGTGGTTTTATGGTTCTTTAGGGGTTAATTTCCTCCAATGAAATGGTTGAAGAACACCATCAACTTTGTTTGCCTATGGAGTAGCCCTTTATTTGGAACCATGGTGCTAAATTTCACCATTCAAAATAAGTGTTTACTTTTCACCAAAAATTTATCATTTCTATGAAAAATATTGATGAAATTGCCAAATTTGGGTGAAAAAATGCATGAAAACAATTGAAGAATGCTTTTGGTCCAAAAAGTGGATGGATGTAGAAATACAGTGCTTCACCAAAAAAAATTTAATTTTTTCTTCAAATACATGGACAATTTCCATAGAAAGGGGACCAGGTACATCGAACCATAGGACCAGGTCCTCCGCGGGGAATTTGCTTCACCAAATTTTAATGATCGTCCCCTCAACACTTCTCAAAACCTTATAAAATATAAAAAATAAAAAATAAAAACTTATAAAAAAGGGCTGATGGCGTCTGACTGACTGCAGTGGCTTCCGGCCTTTTGATTCGAGCAGACTTTTAACTTAATTGTGCATAGAAAGCGTGCCACATACACAAAAGCGAAGGAGGACACGAAACTGAAGGGCTTCAGCCCACAAACTGACACGTGTCAGGAGGAAGAAGAAGGAAAGGGTTAGAAAATAATAAGCAAACTTGGAAGATTCTACGCCGGATTCAGGCTGCAATACCATTGTGACAAGAATATATTCCTGTAGCAGTGGTCCACAATGCACAATGCAATGAATATTTTACATGGTCTAGACTTGCATTCAAACTTTACAATGAAAAGGAGCCTTGATTCAAGGCTAGCAAAGGTCCCTTGCCTTGAAATTCAAGAATACATGTATTGTACTTTAACTTTTTCCCTACATTAATCCTTAAAAGTTCAAGGCCTTTTTTGAGCTTCTAGGAATTTGTTTTTAGGAATTAGATAAATTGAACAAAAAGACAACATTTAGATAAGTTGTATAATTTTTTAAAAATTGTAACCATACAAATTTAAACTAGACATGTTAGAGATGGTATAGGAAAAGAAAACACAACAATATCACTTGTGAAATGAAAAATTATAATGTTTGATCATGGGGGTGTTAAAATTGCAAAGGTGATATGAAGTCTTCCAATCCTCTTTTCGCATGTCAAATCTAAAAAGTTGGTCACAACAAAATATGAGGTTAACCCCAAAATGACCCCGAGGATAGAATGTGTCCTTGACCAATTTTTTAAGTTAAACAAAACCTTATCAAATTACTATTTTTAGTAGTTTATATTTTTGAAGTTTAGTTTTAGCTTCAAAAATCTGATTTTGAAAATGATTGATTATGATTTTTCTATTCAAGATTTTGTGCATGGGTGTCCATTGCAATCTTAGTTTCTAATTATAATAGCTTTAAAATTTTTTTTTGCCTCAGTGTTCGTTGCTCCCGTGGGAATAGGGTTCTACTTTAGTGAACTTAAGCTTTTACTGTAGTTTGCCAACAGCTCTCCAACTGAACAACCCCAGTTTAGCTGGACTCAGCACCTGGCACTCCCCCGCCATCAGCCCATCGTCGCATCCAATCCCACGGCGACACAGCGACAAGTACACGTCTCCCGCATAGGCGGGGCACTCTGGCATTTCCGTCCGTCCACGGGGGGTACGTTAACTTAGTTATAACCCCGTAACTTACTGAGGCCTCTTCACACCGAGCTGAACTGAAGCCCCAAACCGCCACTTTTTTTTCTTTTCTTTTTTTTTTCTTCTTTTTTTCAGCCCGTGCCCGTAAGAGATGGATGGTGCAAATTGTGCACATACCAAATGACAGCCCAAATTATTTTCTTAACCCTGGAGCGCGCCAACGTCCATAAACTGGACGATGAACAGGCCTTGGGAACTAACACCCCATTACATTAGTACTAATGTTGTATTATTTCAATGGGCTCACAGTCCAACTTTGAAATTGTACAGTTGTAGTACAACATCAGTACTAATACATACAAATAGAATGCCTCCCTTGGAAAAACCATTACATTAGTACTAATGTCGTATTACAACAATACATTTTCAAAGTTGGATTGTGAATCCATTAAAACGGTATTGTTTCAATGGGGGGGTACTTTCCTGATGAGATTCAAATTGCAGTTTCATCCTGCTAATTGCTTGGATGAAGGTTTTTTTAATTTGTGGAGATACAATATCAAGTTGTTGTTCTATCTAAGGGTTGGATTCAGTGTTACTAGAGGACATATTTTTCTAAAATTACCAATGTGCAAGTATGTCAAGTGGTTGACCAAGCCAAAATTGCATTGACTTTAGTTCAAAAGTGGATTTGCCAAAATCAGGTCACAGATTTCAAGAACATAAAAATCTCAAAAAATTACCATGTCAAAAGAACCTCATTTCAAATCCATTCCAAAAAAATTTACTCCAAAACTAATAATATTTTGCTTGTTATTGAATTTAGAAGGAATTTTGAAATTTTCCTTTCAAAATTTGTAAGGAGATATTGGTGATAGATTTGATGATTCTAATCATACGGATGCAATCTATAACTCTCAGTCTACAACTTCAACTTGTATATCAAATCCAAATTGTGCTTCCAAATACCACTTTATAATGATTTTTCTCAAATCACAAATTTTGGAAATGAATCATGACGCTCTAGGGTTAAACTAGTTTTACCCTCTTCAAAATAAAACCAAATCAATTGGAGTAGTTTTGTATTTTTCTGATATTCATTCATTATATTCAATGAAATTTCAAAGGTTGAAACTACAATAGAACTTCTCTAAGTCGCTCCTCTATAAGCCAATAAAACCTTTGTAAGCCAATATGTCAGACCGGCCTAGACTGGGCCACATTACAAAGGTTGTGACTAAATCTAACCCTCTCTTAGCCAATAAACCTCTGTAAACCAATATGTTAGACTAGTATGGGACTAAGTAAGTGAGGTTCTACTGTACACGATATTTATTCATGCAACCATGGATTGCATGTTTCTAGGCAATGAAAGCTTGGAAAGTTGATAAAAGCTAGGAATGTGATTAAGGATGGCGCAGACGTTTTGCATCCTTTGGATGACAAAAGAATCATTTGCTGAGTGGATACTTGCCAATTTTCATCCGTTTTTTTTGTAAAAGTGACAACACATATGTCAATCATCATGGGAAGTCAAATTTCGTGTCTTTAATTGCTTCCATATTTTTAGGTAGCCCTAACTATGAAGATAGTAAATATTTTCACATCATTAGATGTTTTTCAGGGGTTGTTCCCTAAAATTGTTCCCTACACAGGGATCTAGCAGTTGGTGGTCTGAAATTTTGAATTTCAAAAAAAAAACAAAAAAAAAACATCCAAAAATCTTAGAAAGTATAAAGAAACTGAAAACTGATTTAAAAAATTGATTTTTTTTTCAAAAAATTATTTTTTAAATAATTAATAATTAATTAAGTAGTAATATCTGACGTGGCAGTCTTTGTGCCACGTCAGACTGCCAACGTGGCAGAGTTCCCAAAGTTCCCAATGTGTTCCCACAGCCCGGGAACTTGCAGTCTTCTAGACGATCCAAAAAACATCTAATGGAAAATATATTGTGTCAAGGCGCCCTTCTTCCAATTTTTGAATGGGTAGCATCAAATATTGGTTTGTACAATTTTTCCAAAGCTAAACATGTGCGTGAACAATGTTTTTTCCCTCGGTCAAGCACTACATATTGCACCCCGCCTCTCCCCGCAGTGATAGGTCTGTCTTTCAAGAATTAACCACTAAAGGCCTAAGACCATTTTTTTGGTCAAAAACACTCAAAACTCCCATTTCTGCTATGTTCTTCTACGAAAACCAAAAAGACACTTTAAAAAAAAAATCCAACCGTAGAATCTTGTACTTTACTTGTCTAAGATCATATGGTAAAAATTTCATATGGTAAAATTGACATTGACCAACATTTGTGGAATTCTTTTGCACTATAGATTTTGAATTTAAACTTTATTTGGTTATAGAATTGGGTTGAGAGTCTATGAAAAAATTTCAAAAAAATCCCAATTGATTTTCATTCTATAGAAAGGTTGTTGCAAGAAAGAGCATGCGATTTGTGTAGCGTTTTCTACAGTACTCATTTTTTTCTTCGGAAGTACTTTAAAATTAGAAAAAAAAATTTTAAAAATAATGAAAAATATGTTTCATGTATGAACCCTTACAAAGAAGGTACCCTAGGAAGGAAAACCATAGAAAAATAGACCACTCGAGTCACCACGCCAGCAACCCTCGTCCAGAAGCCTGACGGAAAGAGCCTCAGAAGGAAAAGCCAACGGGGCCAAGGAAAGACTTGGTCGATTCTCCTTCTTGTGGCACACTTCTGCCGGTACACGCGCGGTATAGTCAAACTTGTTGGGCATGGAGAGAGTAAACTTGGTTGTGGTGCACTTCTGCTTTCAGATGTGAGTTTTTATCTTGGACTTGAGTGTGTCTGCAGGAGGGTGACGACGAGCGGGACGAGAGACGTGGAGAGATTCCTGTTTTCGTCCTTGGTCTTTGTGTCCGCGTTGGGACGGACTTTTGCGTGGAGCCCATCGGTAACTGCCTTGGGTTGCCCGAGGCTGGGTTTCTCTGGGAAAGGTTGGCCGCCGTGCAAGTCCACTTGGGTTGTTGTCGTCTACTTGGGCTGCGGTGTTCACGACGCAAGCGCCATACTCTTCGTGAGGACAGTCATACGCTTAGGATCTATTTGGTCTTGAGTTGGAGGTGTTGAGTTTTTTCGTGTCTGTGTGGCGGTATTCGTTTTGGTGGATGTGAGGAAGGATCTCTGGGTCGGGGGCTCTGAGTTTCCCCCTTTCCGAGGCGGTGGGAAGTTAGGGCAAGAGGATTGTTCTTTGTGTCTTAGTAGGTGTTGGTATTTTTTTTTTATCATGGGGATGAAGGCTGTAATGGTGGCGGAGCCGCCGCAGCCTGTGGTCATCTGTGGGCCGTCGGGGGTKGGCAAGGGCACGCTAATTGGGAAGTTGATGAAGGATTTTCCGGAGAAGTTTGGATTCTCCGTGAGCCATACCACGCGCAACCCCCGCGTGAAGGAGATTGATGGTGTACATTACCACTTCGCCTCRCGTTCCGTGATGGCGCAAGAAATCAAGGACGGGAAATTCCTCGAGTCGGCCGAAGTTCATGGCAACTTGTACGGGACCAGCTGGGCGGCGGTGGAGGCTGTTGCAGACGCTGGCAAGGTATGCACTTGTTGCATGTCGACGCTTGGTGCCGGTGCTTGCCTTTTGGGTTTGGAGCGACTGATAATCTCGAATAAGTTAGGTGCCGTGTTGGCTGATGTGTTTGTTTTCCTTCCCGCATGGCAGATCTGCATCCTGGACATTGACGTCCAAGGGGCTCAACTCGTGAGGAAGAGTGCTTTGAAGGCGACTTATATTTTTATCAAGCCTCCAGCTCCTGAGGAGGAGGAGCTTGAGAGACGTCTTCGGGGAAGGTGAGTCGTTGCTGCGACCTTMCTCCGAAAGTACCCATCGGGTTATGGGCTACTGACTGGATACTGTATTGTTGRGTTTATACTCAACAGGGACGCAAACAGAGGGTCTGTATCGTTTTTGTTCCTACCTGCTCTTCAGACCTAACCGTGGCATGGTCTCGGAGAACGAGTGCTGGCGACTATGCCTTGTATGTAGAGGCCTACGTACTAACACCCACATGTGTGGACACCTGATTCTCAGAGGCACGGAGACAGAGGAGCAAATTCAGAAACGATTGAGAGGCGCGAAGCAAGAGCTCGAGCGTGCCAAGGATATCAATCTTTTTGATCACATCCTTGTGAATGCTAATTTGGATCAAGCTTACGAAGATCTGAAGGTACGCATTCTGCAACCACATTCGCAAATCTATAAACTGCGTATAGTTTGGCGATCGGGCGTGCAACTTCTGCAAATTGAGAGGAGATTTTATCTTCGTTTTGTGTTCCCCATGTTGCTTTTGCAGCKTTTTCAATTTCAAAGTAGATTTTTTTTGTTTTGTCATATGTTGCAGGCCTTGCTAGGTCTCGGCAGTCCGGCCGCATCTGCCCGTTTCAATGGCACTGCCAAACATCGTATGATGCTCCCCCTCTCACATCTCACTATTCTGAGATTCCAGGATCTGCTTGGAGTAGCAGATGGCTTGTCAAACTAGGCCCCTCTGTTTTTTGAGGCTTTCTTTTAGCCTGTCTTGGTGAAATGCGGCAACTAATGAATGATCTTTTTTTTGTGCAGCAGTAAATGGATCTAAGGTGCTATCAAATGGTTTTTCTTCTTCGGAGAACGGATCATCGACGAATGTTCATGAGTAAGTTGATAACTGAAAACTGCTTTATATCTCCCACGTAACAGAGTATTCTYTTTCGATTGGTCAGGCATGTCCTAGTACTAGTTTGACTACCCTCGGTTTGTTGTTCTCCTGCCTTGATTATGTTTTTCTATTTTTCTCCTCATTTTCTGCTGGTGTATGGCAGGTACGCGGTTGGATCTCCACGAACCAACGGGCTGTTCCTGAACGGTTCTCATCAGTCAAAGTCGAATGGAGTGATGAAACTTYCGAGTTCTATGCCTGGCAACTACAGCATTCTGACCTCATCAGACCTTTTGGTTGGCATGCACTCAGCAACGGGGTCTCCGAGAGCCAAAGGAATTTCAGCTTCTTCATAACACTCCTGGGTCATGGTGCCCTGGATTGTAGTAGGAATAGAAGCTCAAGGTACTGTCGTACCTTATTCATTAACATTCATCTCACAGGACGCAATTTATGTCGGAGGCGGGTTCATGCGCGACCAGTAACTCTTTACTGCCAYTTTAATTCAAAAGTAGCAAGCATCTGATTTCCAGTATGTTTTGCCAGTTTTAGGTGCCAGTAGGTAGCCCTCAACCCCTCTCCCTCCCTGAATCCCCATCAAAACCAGATTCCATACTATTATCCGATGAAGTATAACAGCAAAGTCTCGTATAGACTTGCTTCTGCATATGCAAGCATCGCCAACAGCCACTCATGTACATTGCACAGGTTTCTGTGCTCTTGTATGGAGGTCTCTTGGCTTCCTCATGATAGCTAKCAATCTAGGCCAAGGAAAGATTCTTTGATTTTATAAGCGAGAGGAGAACAGTTATTGGACACTCTGGCCTCTCGGGCATTTTTTAATTGAAGCGAAGCCGGATACAACACCAGGCTTTTGAATTTCATCTCTCTGGAGTCGCTCTGAAGTATTGCTTCATGTTTTTCTTTGACGAGGGTTTTCCTGGAGGGCACAGTGCAGATGTCCTTTCTGGGTAGTGGCATGAATTGATCGCCATTTCGTGATTTATYATTTTATCCTTGCTCTCTCGCTGCAAATATATTCGCAGCTAGCAGTGCCTGTGTGTATGTATCGGCTGACGGGCATCTCTTTCAAGTTATTCCGATGCAATCACGGCAGTTTCTGATTTGAGCTAGACTAGTCGTGAAAGCATTAAGCTACGAAGAAGTGCTGGTGCTCAAAGGTTCACTATTTGTTGACTTCACTAAGTTATGTCTGTTCTTAGGAAATAGGTTGCGTGATTCTCTTGTTTCTGCTGGACATGTGCTGTGGACATGATTGTATTGATAATGAAAAGAGAGTGTTAAGAGTCTGTTAGAGTCGCTGCACATGCACTTGAAACCAATGATGCAAGTAGAAGTTTACTTGTACTGTACATTCCTATCCAGGAAACTTCCGAGGTGCAGTTTAGTCGGCTAGAAGTACCTGCGGAAGTGTGCTTATGAGGTCACTACCCTTTTGGATTGTTGGCCCCAACTATTGGATGGAAAATGAAATAGGAGGATTAGCTCTGTGCATAAAATCTTTACTATCTTCATAGAATTAAGCCTACCTAAAAATATGGAAGCAATTAAAGATACCAAATTTGACTTTCCGTAATGATTGACATAATTGTGGTCACTTTCACAAAAAGAATGGATGAAAATTGGCAAGTATCCACTCACCAAGATGAGTTTTTTGTCTTCCAAAGGATGCAAAACGTCCGCCTCGTCCTTCAAGGGTTAAAGAAATCATACTATGAATGTGAATCTTACAAAAGAGTACAATTGAACTGAATGATTTTTTTGCATTCCTAGGGAATAAAACTTCACTGCTACCAATTTTGACGCTATCCCAAGGGTTGAAAAATTATTTATCATCATAATAATTTTACATGAAATCATCTCTATGTTGAGAGGGTTGGTATTTTGTGAGCATAGGAGTATGAGCCCATGAGCCTAGAATACTACACACCTATGTAATAGATATATATATACTATAGAAACTGTCTATGATTATAGGGTATATATGTTACAAATATCCATATTATAGGTGTTCATAATACATAAACCTTCTATAGTGTGTGATATCTGTATAATAGTAACCTATATTGAATTGTAGGCTCAATGCTCACAAGCTCGCATTCTTGGGCTCACATACTAGCACCGTTGTCTATGTTAATAATGTGTGTACTAAATTTGAAGGTCAAAAGATTCATAGAAATAAAGATCTTCTAAATTTACCAACATGTGGCTAGGGTGCCCCCCTCCCCCCTTGCTAGCTTGCTTGTCCCTAATTTTACCCCAAGGAAAAATACTAAATTTTTTTATTTGCCATGCATGATAAAATTTGCACATTTTAAATTCATATTTGCAATCAAAAGCCTGGAAGCCCTAGATTAGCTTGGAAAAGTGTAGAAGATACATTAATTAGGCACAAAGTAGGGAATCTTTTTTTTACATGCACCCTTGGAATGACTTGGGGAGGACAAGCGAGGGGTCAGTTCACCTTGGCCCACAATGTGTACTTGCACTAGTAGAAAATTTAGTTTTTTTGTTGATTCGGTCGTGTTGTCCCGGACACTTTTTGACATAAATATGTTGAAAACAATAGATTTTTGTCAAAAAGTGTCTAGGACAACACGACCAAATCAACAGAAAAATTGAATTTTCTACTAATGTTGTGAGAAAAAATCCTTTGCTGCCAACTTTGACATTGTGTGAAGGGTTGAAGAATTGTTTATTTAGTCTTYATAATTTTTTTGCATAAAATCATCCCTATGTTAAAAACATTGTATCCAATTTGGAGGTCAAAAGGCACACATAATGGTTATTCTAAATCTACCAACATGTGTAGTTGAAAGAATGATGATAAGAACATAATTATTAAGAAAGCTAGACAATTTCATGTTTGGAATATGCATGCGTGCTATTCATTAAGCTATATATTTGCTACTTTTAGAAGTGAGCAAATTTATTAATGATTTGAGGCACATTTGTTAAAGGAAAAAAGTTGATTATGCCTAAAGATCAATGTTGTAAGTGCTAAGGATTTTGTGGAATTGGTCTATTTGATAAGAACATAATTATTAAGAAAGCTAGACAATTTCATGTTTGGAATATGCATGCGTGCTATTCATTAAGCTATATATTTGCTACTTTTAGAAGTGAGCAAATTTATTAATGATTTGAGGCACATTTGTTAAAGGAAAAAAGTTGATTATGCCTAAAGATCAATGTTGTAAGTGCTAAGGATTTTGTGGAATTGGTCTATTCTAGCCCGTTGTTTCATTTTATAAGTTAGTTTTTACTTAAGTTCATTATAGAAGATGGTGCACTTGTCCATTGAAGCAAATTATATGAAGAATGGAAAAGAATATGCCTTACTAAAATGTTCAACTGGCCTGCAAACTCTTCCAATTTCAATCTACTTGAAAAACTTTGGAAGATTCTAAAAGATATTGTCCAACATAGACCAAGATGACATAGAAACTTAGAGGAGTTAGAAAGTAGTTATTGAAAGAGAGTGGAGGTCAATCAGACATACACAACTCCTTGATTTATGTCATTCTATGTGGCATCTAGGTTACAAGCAATGATTGAAGCTAACACTACTAGAATAAAGGGGGTTAGCAACGTTTTTTACTCGTTTTTTTAGCAACGTTTTTGGTGCTTCTAGGAATCAACCAACGTTTGCCTCAACAAAAGAAACATTTGGCAAGAATCAACTTTCTGAGCAACATCTGAGCAACATCTAAGTAACGTTTAGTATGAGAACGCCCAAGTACTAAGATCCCAATGAGTTCCCATCTTCATTCTTTGATGAGGACATTAGGGTGATTGCAAGAAACACTCAAATACTTGTACTATTTTGCGTCACACGTTTTGTGTGGAAGTTGTTTGGGGCCATAACTTTTTCAAAAATGCTCAAAAGAACAAGAAATTTGGAAGTAAGCTTTCTAATGGTATAGAAAATAAACATGAATTTTTTCAATTTCAGTAAAATTATTTAAATGACCGAAATTGAATTTTGATAATATGTCACACTTGTAGTTTTGGTGGTTTCTAGTACTATCGAGTACCTTTTTTGAAAAGTTAGGTCATGAAACTTTGTGGGATGCTTTAAAATATGAAAACACAATTTTCCAAGAGAGGGATTTTTGATTGCCTATTGCAAGTGAATTCTAAATTGGCCTAAAGTGAGCATCATTTGCAATGAATTTTTGAATAATGAAAAATGATTTTGGTGGATTCTTTTTATGATTAGACATCTACATAAAGTTGTTTCAAATGTCTTATTTTTATTTTTATTTTTTGAAAAWTTTATCCTATTTTAAACTAATTAAAATATCAAAGTATGTATTTTCTTGAGACTTGGCACTTTTCAAGTTCTTGTACTTAGAGAATTTTTCTACACTTTTCCTTCCTAGGGTATCTTCTTCTTAAAGATATATACATTAGTCATATATTTTTTTAAATCTTAAAATTAATTTTCTAATTTTGAAGTACTCCCAAAAGAATCAGCCAAACACAACAAAATCAACAAGTGTTTCTTGCAATCACCCATTATGCCATAAGCATTGTGCTTGGTGAGACTCCCATGATGTATAATATGCTTGTCTCTCTCCAACAATTTCATAACACATAAAGTGTATGCAATATTGTAGGTTGTAATGCATTGTATATTATATACAATGTAGTATAAATATTGTATAAATTATAGTATAAATATTCTATACAATATAATATAAATATTGTATAGTATAAATACTGTATACAATATATTGATGTTTCACTGGTCCAAAATATTAAATATCTAAATTGACAAATTATTGGGAAGAAATGTTCCCTAAAAAGAGAACAAGTAAAGTAACATGCGAACTCAAGTTCACTTATTCCCATATATGTATCAAACGTTGCAAAAAAGCAGGTACCAAGACGTTGCTTCACCTGAACAACATCTCTAGTCAAGCTTAAAACAATGTTTAGAGGTCCCTCCAAGATTACTTTTCTAGTGTATTGAGCAACTTCTTTGGTGATGCTTAGGGTACCAAATTCTAGTAGTGTACTAATGAAGGACATATACATTGGTAGATGTAGAATATCCCCATTTTTTTTAATTTTTTGTCCTTCAATTTTGGTATACATGTTATTAACATAGAGACAATTTCATGCCAAAAATTTCATGCCAAAAATTTCATGATAAATAAACATTTTTTTCCAGCCCTCGCAATCGTGTCAAAGTTGGCAACAACAAAGTTTTTTTCGCTGCAAATGCAAAACCGCCATTTTCTACTTGTACCGTACTAAGCTTAACTGGCTGATGAAGTGACTGAGTCTGCCCAAGCGCAATCGCAAGAGTCTCATCGACACAGCTGCCTGCCTGCCTGCCTGCCAGTTGTGTGAAGAGGAGAATCAGTCTTCAATCTCATCACAGCTACTAAATCCGTTTGGGAGCAACTACATACTGTGTATACGTACATCCATGATGCTAGCTAGTACCWCCTGGGCAGATGAATATATCATTCATAAGAAAAGTAGGTGGTTAGATCACTTAGATTGCCAAGTGATAATCTCATTTAAGTTTTTGATTCATGAATTTATGTTTCAACATGTTTAATTCAATGTCAGTGTGACATGTGGCTTATTAACGAATGAGTGTCAAAGTGGCTATGGATATGCATGCACTGATGGTATGTGCGCTTACTCCTTGTTATCTCTACTGTGCTTCGAACTAGCTTGAATTCTGAAACTGCAACGGCTTCACAGAGTCTTGAAATGGCAATGCTTTGTGCATATCTTTAATTAATGGAACAAGATATTAAGAAGAGTAGTTTCAGAAAATTGATTTCAGATATTGTTCACATCCTCTAGCTAGCTAGCTAGTATCATACGTGATCGATTGCATCGGCATGGCCTAGCTCACGAAAGTGGTGGCGGTTCGTACTCACAAGCACAGTCTATCTAGCTGTGTACGTACGTACCTGTGCTGAGAATTAATATGCAACCGCCCGACCGATGCAAAGTGAGATCGAGAAAGGGAAGGAGGAAAAGATGAATGAATGACGAAATGAGTGACGATATATCAATTCCATTCATGCCACTCACTACCCACATGCAATGGACGGACCCTCCTGACGAGTCAAGTTGGACGACCCAGAGCCCCGCCCAGTGCGTACTAACCTCAGTAGTCAGTAGTCATCGATCAATGAATATATATCATAGACTTTCCAATTGGAAGGCTCTTTTTTTGTGGACCGCTTTTCCTCTTTAGGCACGAAAGGCTCTTTAATTTCTGTATGGATTCCCGCTTTTTGCATTTGGAGTCTAGCTCTTTTACTACTATCATTGACCACAGGAAGACCGGGAGGGTGATACCGGGGAGGGTATTTTTTTTCAGTATGTAACTATACCCCCCAAACTTTCTATTTCTAGGAAGTTTGGGGGGGTATAGTTACATACTGGAAAAAAATACCCTCCCCTGTATCACCCTCCCGTTCTCCCAGTGGACTTGTATCACAACTTTTGCAGTCTGTGTTGATTTCSGGCAATCGATCGAATTGGAAGATGGAGATTAATTGCAGTTACTTCGTGTTTTGCCTGGGAGCACACTCAAATGACTCAATGCAATTGAAAGTGTACTAATCATCTTCTCAGTACTGTAATGCTAGCTAGCTACCGTCACGGATGGACGGTGATGGAGCTGCCTCCTCACCAGGGGTTTTTTTTTGGCGAAATTTCGCCAGACTGTCAGAAATCTGACCTCTCTGGCTTCATCCCTCCAAATTCTGGCCTATGTAGAGAAGGCAGCAGGGGGGACACTGGTCCAAAAAAAAAGCTCTGCTCCTCACATGCCATTTGAACCACGAGCTTACACGGTTACACCCATTGATGGAATTTTTTCTTCTGTATTTTTTTTCAGTTTTAGACAGTGGTGCTTGACGTAGCTTTGTCTGGGCCAGCCCTCCTCAGGACTGCACTTGAGAGTCCACTASAGGTGTCCTTGTTTCTTTCATTTTAATGATTGATACTGTGAACACTTCAACACACTAAAGGACCATTTGTCCCTTCAGGAGACAAGGTAGATTTCCGGCATGTACCTACAGTCTCAATTTTTGTCTTGATTTTTTGAAACTTTTTTCAAAGGTAGAAAAACTAATTAGCTTCATGGAATCATGGAAATATAGTTTTCTTTTTCAATCAATGCCCAGGAACAAAACTAATATGCCCAAAACAACTCAACATGGGGGAGGGGAGACGGTAAGAGAGGGAGCAATAAAATTAAATTAAAAAATTTGAATTAAAAGAAAAGAAAAAATTACCATATTTGGTATTTTTGTCTAAAATGGAATTATGGAAAGCATTGATTCATTCTGTTTGGATTTGTTATGAGAAATTTATGGACAATTTTTTTTCAAGCGATTGGAGCATTTTTTTTGAAAAAATAACTTGTTGGATTCATTTCTCAATTCAATTTTTACAATTTCAAGAAAAAAAAATTCTCGATGGTTAATTTGAATGCTAGAATAATCTCACCATTGGGATTAGTGAATTTAATTCCACCTTAGAGATATTAGTAATTTAGATTTTCCTTTGCTCTTGTAGCTACTTCGACGTAACAGTTTTTTAAAGAATAAAAATTCATTTAAATTYTTTTTTTCCCCCTAGATTTTCAATAGGGTGATTGCAAGAAACACTTGTCCTATTTTGCGTCACATGTTGCATGTAGAAGTTGTTTTTGTCTCTAACTTTTGTAAAAATGCTCAAAAGAGCAAGAGATTTGGAAGCAAGCTTTCTAATGGTATGAAAAATAAACATGAATTTTTTCAATTTTAATAAAATTATTTAAGTGACCAAAATCGAATTTTGATAATATGTCACTCTTGCAGTTTTGGTGGTTTCTAGTACTATGGGTGAATGCAAGAAAGACTAGTACTATTTTGAGTCACAATTCGAATTGCAGAGTTTCCATCCACTATAACTTTTGAAGTATAAGACCAATTGACTTGAGAATTTTATTGGAGATGTCTTGCTTGATAGAAATTAGATTTTTTATTTTTTTTAAATTTTAAAAAATCATTTTATATTTAAATTTAAATTTAGCTAATTTGTCACGTTTTGCAGTTTAGAGGTTTTTAGTACTGGGGAGTGCCCAAAATTAATGATCTAGAGCTGAAATTTTTGTGGTCTATTCCCACACTAGGTGGGCATGCATCTGCCAAAGGGAATGTAAGAAAACATTACTTTATGTCCTCTACATGCGTGCTAATAGGGCTCTCTTGCGCACGCATTTCTGAACATTCAAGATGGTTTTAAGATCATTATTTTGGTGAAATCTCTTTATCATAAAGTTCTCCCAAATTGCGAGTTTTTAGTTTTTTTTTAAATTATATTTTCTATTTTCTACAAATTAAAACATCMAAACACCTATTTTCATGAAATTTTGCACTTTTCTAGTTCTCCTACTTAGAGAATTTTCCTACACTTTTCCTTCATAGGGTACCTTCTTCTTACAGGTGTATACATTAAATATATTTTTTTCATTTTTCAAAAATTGTTTTTCTATTTTTACAGTACTCCTGAAAAAAACATGAGTACTATGCCAAACGCTACAAAAATAGGGGGGTCTTTCTTGCAATCACCCCTATCGAGTATCTTTTTTGAAAAGTTAGGTCATGAAACTTTGTGGGTTGCTTTACAATATGGAAAAACAACTTTTCAGAAGAGGGATTTTTGATTGCCTATTGCATGTGAGTTCTAGATTGGCCTAAAGTGAACACCATTTGCAATGAATTTTTGAATAATGAAAAATGATTTTGGTGGATTTTTTTTATGACTAGACATCCACATAAAGTTGTTTCAAATGTCCAATTTTTATTTTATTTTTGAAAATTTTATCCTATTTTTTACTAATTAAAACATCAAAGTATGTATTTTCTTGAGACTTGGCACTTTTCAAGTTCTCCTACTTAGAGAATTTTCCTACACTTTTCCTTCCTAAGGTATTTTCTTCTTAAAGGTATATACATTAGTCATATTTCTTTTTTAAATTAAAAATTAATTTTCTAATTTTAAAGTACTCCCGAAAAAATCAGCCAAATGCAACAAAATCAACAGGTGTTTTTTGCAATCACCCAACACAATTATCCACCATAGAGATTTAAAGCTCAAAACTTTGTAGCGTAAAAAATTAAAGTTAACAAGGTTCAAAGTCAACTAATAATCTTGTCTAGCAATGTGTTGCAAAACTTGTTTTTCTCACTTTAAATGGGTCATTGCATGAAACAATTGTACTATTTTCGGTCACACGTTGGAAGTTGAAGTCGGTTTGTAGCATAAGTAATGCAAAAATGGTCCAATCAACACGAAATTCAGAATGAAGGTTCCTTTTCCATTTTCCAATGTCCTTGAATTTTTTCAATTTTTTGGGAATGATTCCATGGAGTCGTGTGCAATTTCCATAATATGTCACACTTGCAGTTTTATGGGTTTTGAGTACTTTTGAATACCCAAGGTAATGAAGATGGACCCTGAGGTTTTGTAGGGTTATTCTCCAAATGAACATACAACTTCTCACGAGAGGGATTTGCAAACCAGTGCTTCCCGTGCCTTTTTTATTGCCATAAAGTGTGCTTCATTTAGCATGCATTTCTGAGCAATAGAACATGCAAATTCATTATTTTCCTTGCGAATGGTCCTCTACACAAAGTTCCTAAGAATGACCATTTTTTTGCTTAATTTCAAAAATGGTCTTCTAATTTTTTTAAATGGAAATGACAACAGGCATTTTTCAGCAGAAAAGACAATCCTTGCCGGATGATAGTACTCCAGCGTTATACTAAGTACTGCATAGTAGTGGTGGGGGCCCATTATGGATAAGAAAATCCTACATGGACATTATCTAAATCCTATATCTTAAACCCTAAACGCACGAGTCATCCATTGTGAAGTGGCACCATGTCATTCCACTAGCACATCTCATTTTCAATCGACGGCCCATGTTTTATCTTCTGACCTTGTAATAGTACGCACAGTACTCGTAGTACCCGTAGTATTGTCACAGCAAAAACTTGAAATGCATCAAATAGTACAAGTGTTTCGTGCAATGACCCAAATGCAGATATCTTGCAAACTAAGGGTCCACAAATTTTGAATTTTTTCCACACATCCTCATACTAGTGTCTAGTGAGTGATTGCATGAAACACCGTGCGGTTTTAGTAGCGTTTGGCATAGTACTCATGTTTTTTTCGGGAGTATTGTAAAATTAGAAGAAAAAAAATTTTAAATGTGAAAAATATATTTAATGTATATACCCATAAGAAGAAGGTACTTTATGAAGGAAAAGTGTAGGAAAATTCTCTAAGTAGGAGAACTAGAAAAGTGCAAAATTTCATGAAAATAGGTGTTTTGATGTTTGAATTTGTAATAAATAGGATAAATAATTTTTGAAGAAACTAAAAATTGGAAATTTGGGAGAAGAGTCCAAGGAAATGAGCAATAAATAGGCCATAAAAACTAGGAATTAGAGCCTTCGGCCGGCCATAGTGTGAAGCCTCTAAAGGCCAAAGTCCAAGCCCAAAGTCCAAAACCTACTCCATTTTATTTATTTATATCCTTCCTCTCCATATTAAAATCCATCCAATTTCTGAATTTTGTGTGAATTGTTACTCATGATGTGACAATTTTTTCAAGTGGTAGGTTAAAAAAACATGAGAAAGGAGTCAAAAATGACCTTGGAAAAAAAATTACAGCACATGCCCTCACCATTGAACAAGGAATATGAAGGAATATAAATGGAATAAAAAGGTGGGATTAGACATTGAAGGGAAGTAGGTACATTGAATGCTAAGACTCATGGCTTTTTGTACAAGAGACTAAGGTTCAAACCTCATTGGCGTCAAAATAACAAAATAACAAAATAACAAAATCACAAAATAAAGGTAGAGATTTTGACAGTTTCTAATATTTCAAATTTTTTTTTTCTTGGAAATTTGACGGACTCTCGATCAAAGTTTGGGTCGCCATTTTTGGCCGACCCAAACTCTAATCGAGAGTCCGTCGATTTCCGTCGCCATGTAGGCAGTTTTGAGGGCAACGGACTTTGGACTGTGCCGCATTGTGTAAAGGGTTGAGAGGCCAAAGTCTTGGGTTTCTGGAATTTGATTGGGTGAAATCGACGGACTCTCGATCTTGTGCCGTAGTGGGAAGTGGCCCTCAGATCAATTGAACACTAGCTCCATAGCTTTCTCTTGTCAAGTTTGTACTTTTTAACTAATAACTAAGGGAGGAGGCCAAGCTATGACCAAGGTAATCACTCAAAAATGTTTGATTTTTGAACCAATAGGTGCATTCTTCATTTCTACAGGGATTTAGAAAATCATCATTTGGCCTTTGTGTTTCAAAAGGCCGAGCCATGACCATTCAAGCATGCTTACAACCCATCACTTTGTTTCCCACCATTTTGCAAATATTGTAGTAGTGAGGCTCATTTGACACTATGGTGATAAAATCATTTTTTATTTGGATGAAAGTCTTTAGCAAGGCCCATTTTGAAATTTATTATAAATTCAAATTTTTAGTAAATTCATTTAGAGTTTTGTCCCTCCATGAATTAAAAAAGCAAATTGTGCAATTTTGTAATTGAAATAGCTTACACAAACTAATTAAGTTGTATTGGTACAATTATTAAACTATTGTATTATTGGTGTACGTGGGATGGTTACAAAAACCACTAATTATTTACTTAAGAGTACATCGTACTAACATGGGGGTCACTGATTTTCATTACTTGTATGTTATTGCACTATCCCTCCAAAAGAGAGGTACACCCTTGGTTTGCATTAGTTACCCCCCTCCCTCTCTCAAAAATTTTACAAGCCATTGACTATTTTTTAAAAGGAATGCTTAATCTTCAAAATCGCCGTTGATTTCTCAAAAAATCACAAACCTTTGATCTTGTGAGGTTTAATTTGAGCTGTTCAAATATGAATATGAATACAGATACAAAATGAATACTAGATACAAATTCAATATCATATATGAATACATAGTGAATACTAGATATGGATGTAGATACAAATACAGTACTAAATAAGAGTATTGGATACGGGTACTGCATACGGGATGATTTGATGGGTTCAAAATACAGAAACCTCTTACAAACTTTTATTGCACAATAATTTTAAAATATTCATCGTCATTGCTTCAAATTTTCTAAGTTTGAAAGAATAAAAAGAAATTTAATTATTGACAAACAAGCCTCACTACTGCAATATATATGGATGAAAATTGTTATATCTATTTTTTTAAAGATGAAATTGTATATCTTCTATGAATTATAAAAATTTCAAGGCAGTGAATTTTTGAAGTGAAAAAAATTCATGTAAAATACAAAATATGCTTAAAAAGAATTGTATTCTTTGCACTTGCACAAAGATAGTGTCAATTTTGAGCACATGTGGAAGGTGGACACTTCATTATTTTACAAAAATTTGTTATAGACTTGTGTAACCTTATTAGAATTCCCTGGATCCCAATTTGACCTTCAAATTTTCATTTTTGGGTCAARAATTGTACTAAAATCTTCCAAAATAGAAAAAATAGACATCCAACGGGCTATTTAAAAATAGTAAACTAATTTCTTTTAAATTAATTAAAATGATTCAATGTCTGCAATTACCACATGTTTCTTCAGCTCTAATTTCATATAAAATCAATATACAATTCAAAAGTTTTGAGCAAAACAAACATGTCCAAGGTCGGGGGACAAAAAAAAAGTGTTTTTTGAAATCACCCATATTACAATATATTCCTTCTATCCCTCTAAAAACCTCCAAATCAAGCACAATTTGTATCCAATTATCCGACTTAAAAAGCTCCGTTTACTGATTTTGACATTGAGTAAACGTTGGCCAAGTTGAATGACTTTATGGGAGCAAGTAGCWAGCGATGAGGGAGAATTCCTCTCCTAGCAAGTTTGGCCTTGCCTATATGAGACACCTTGCACTTGTTGGTTGCTCAGACAATCATACTGACAATGGATTCGGTGACTACTTGGGTGTTATGAAGATTTATTGATTAAAAGGGACATGTTTTCTTGTTGCAGGAATCTAAGTTGGGAGCAAATATTTTTTAAATCCTATTGTTGCCACCAACCTTAAATCTTAGGGAATGACAAATTAGCAAGCATTTCCAAATGATGCTCAAATATGATACTTTTTGCATGGATATTGGGTGCCTAAACGACGGTGCCTTTAAGTTGCAAATTTGATATAGATTTAGGGGATGGAATACTAGTTCTTGAACGCATAGAGCACTTGCACAAAGACTAGAAATATAATTAACCCCTCATAAAGAAGGTTTTGGAGGTTTTTAGAGGGACAAAGGGAGTAATTGRGCTTGAAGTTAAAAAAATACTCCCTCAGTCCCACTAAAAGCTTTCTAAAGAGCCTAATTTTCAATCTTTGAAAGAAGAATTTGGAAAGCTTTTAGTGGGACTAAGGAAGTATGTTTTTGCTCAAAAAAATTTCAACGTCGCTAATAAAGGGATGAATGCATGAAAGACTAGTACTATTTTGTGTCACACTTTGATTGACAGAGTTATTATCTACTATAACTTTTGAAGTATGAATCCAATTAACTTGAAATTTTTATTGGAGATGTCTTTCTTGATAGCAATCAGATTCCTTGTTTTCCAAAAAAATTCAAAAATCATTTTATATTTAAATTTCAATTTAGCTAATTTGTCACACTTTGCAATTTAGGGGTTTTTAGTACTGGGGAGAACCCAAAATTAATGATCTAGAGCTGAAATTTCTGTGGTCTATTCCCACACTTGGAATGCATGCATCTACCAGAGGGAATTTAAAAAAACATTGTTTTACTTCCTCTACATGCGTGCAAACAGGGCTCCCTTGCGCGCGTACCTCTGAACATTCAAGATGGTTTTAAGATCATTCTTTTGGTGAAATCTCTTCATCATATAGTTCTCCCAAATTTCCAATTTTTAGTTTCTTCAAAAATTATTTATCCTATTTATTACAAATTCAAACATCAAAACACCTATTTTCATGAAATTTTGCACTTTTCTAGTTCTCCTACTTAGAGAATTTTCCTACACTTTTCCTTCATAAAGTACCTTCTTCTTATGGGTATATACATTGAATATATTTTTCATATTTTAAATTTTTTTTTTTCTAATTTTACAATACTCCCGAAAAAAACATGAGTACTATGCCAAACGCTACTAAGTCCGCACGGTGTTTCATGCAATCACCCAAAGTTTGATTCCTCTTAGAATGCAATATGAGAACTAAAGTTTGTTCTTTGAAGACAATTATATGCCATAATTTACTAGTTACATACATGCCACATTTCCAAAGTCAATGGGATTTTCAACAAAAGATGCCCTAAAGATGCCCAAACCGCCCAGTTCTTTGGATAGTACTACATATAACTTTCAAGCATCCGATTGGAAAAAAAAATATGTTTCCATTAAAGAGATGTATGTTCATCCCTTGTGTCAAAATGTTTTGAACATCTGACCAAAATTGGCTTCATAGGAATCTAACTAAGATTTCTTGCATACAATAAATAGACGCTTGTTGGTCCCCCAAGGGTTAAAACTTGATTTTGACATAATTCTAAAGGATTTCTTTTTCTTTTGAGCAAAAACAAGATAATGATGCTTCCAAGATGCGGGTTCTATTTTACTTGGAAATTTTGAAATTACTTAAAAATAAGCATTTTAGTAAAGTTTGAAGTTGAAGATTTACAACTACATTTCTAATAACAGAGTGACATGAAAATTTTCTTTATACATTGATGTCTTTACTTTGATGTTTTATATTATATTCCCTTAGTCCCACTAAAAGCTTCCCAAATTCTTCCTGCAAAGACTATAAATCAACCTGATTAGAAAGCTTTTAGTGGGACTTAGATAGTAGTATTTTACACTATAACATTCTATACTTCTCTATTAACCCCTAAGTGGTTTTCAGGACACATTGTGTCCTCTCAATTCATACGTGGCCCTTATTCTCCTACTTCCATGAAGTATTTGTTTAGTATGTAAATCATGAATTGAAGATACAATAGCCATTGATTTTCTCATGATTTTACAAAAAGATTGTAATGTCTGTTGTTGATATGAGAGGTTGCTGAACACGCTCAACAATGTATTGCAGCTTCAAAGGGTTCTCACATCCTACTAAGATTGCCAAACTATACGACCAATTGAACTTAAAACTGATTAGTAAAATTTCGAATAAAGTGATGGTAGAATTCRAGCTACAGTACCTTTATAATCATGTGCTGTTGTAGTAGTATGAATTGAAGTTGCAACACCGCATCTCCGCCACAGCCGAACCTTCAGCAAAAGAGCTTGCAAGTGTTGTGTAGCCATGTTCAGGAGTCTAGATACTACACTATGCGACTTTCAGAGKTCTAGAAATTACAGTTCTAGTGATCCAGAAAGGAGAATAATACAAGTGCCCGGCCCGCTCATCGGACCTTTGGAAACCTAGTTCAACTTCCCTCCACACGGCCCTTCCTGGTCTTGGAGACCGCCAGTGCTGCAGCAGCAGCAACAGCAGCCGCCGTCGCCTTCTTCACGGCCTCGTCTTCCTCCTTGAGCAAGCCGGCCTTGGCTGGATAACAGTGCTTCATTCCCACCGTGACGTCCTTCCCTGGCAACACACTCCGCACGGGCTTTCTCGCTGGGTTTCTAGCCAGAAACTCGAGCGGGAACAACGCCAACATGTCCATCGTGAATKATCGAACTCCAACGCCAATTAATGCAAGGAAGAGATCGAAGTGGGTACAAAGTTCTACWCAAGCACTACACTTAATTGATTAGAGATGGCTATGACGATCGCAGASAGACAATTGCTATCGTGCTACTTCTATATATCGTGAAAGCAAGACTGTAATTAYCAATCCTGGCAGATGCATACACACAATTGATATAATATATCGCTTCTTTCAATCCAGAGCGAACCTTTTCAATCTAAGCTTAGTCACAGAGATCTATCGATCACTGACGGAGCACTGGCGGAGTGAGTGGCTTCTGTAGGATACTTTYTGCAGAAAGTGAAGTGCTTTCCCRTGCTCCTTCTCTTTGACTGCATTGAAAAATTRAGGATAGGTCTGCCGGAACGCTTTCTAGGGTCAGTCGGGGGCTAACTTACTGTATTGTACAGTGTCCCGGTCTCTGTCAACGAAGCTCCACAAATTCAGTACAGTAGTACAGTAAGCTTACATCATATAAAAAAGGAACAAAAATCAAAGGATCGATAGGTGGGTTCTGCATCGCCCTCCGATCCTCAGAGGCGCAAACGTGGGTGCGGATCGATCGGCCCACCAGGCAGCRTGGGCCTTCATTGTGAAGTTCAGTTGTGACCTGTTTGCATGACGAATTGATTATTATTGTGAGTGAAAATAAGTTGTTGTGCTTCTCATCCTTCGCCACGTGAGTGCGGTTTCGTTGCTTAACTGTACCGCTGCACCGCTGTACCGCTGCACCGCTGGCCCTGCGTGTGTCACAGCTGCAGACAATGATATTTTACTTCCGTTGTCGGTCGCCGGGACGCCGGCTATGGCGTATGGCGGCTACGGTGGCTATGGCCGGCCTAGACCTAAGTCAGAGTCGTAGACGGTGAGACCTACGCAAGTGAGGAGTCTGCCGTCCGCACTTGCAATTTGTGCACTTGATAAATTTCAATGTTCAGTGTGTGCCAAAAAATAAAATAAAAAAGTTGTGCACATGGTCCTCGTATGCWGCGAACCCAGTCCAAAATGATTGTGGATGGTGAAATAGTGTACCCTAGGACATCTCAAAAAAAGAACCCTTCATTGTCATGTGACTTTTGTATGATATTAATCCCTAAAGGCCGAGGTCGTATTTAGGTTTAAAACCATCATTGTTGTAAAGTGTTGTAGATCTAAATTTGACTGAGGTATATAGATATCTCAACCGTACAATCTTGTAGTGTAAGTGTTGTAAATGACGTGAGTCGAATTTGGAGTCATTTGGTTGCAAAGATTGCAAGATTATAATGCTTTAGTGTTGAAAAGGGATACTGAAATTTTCTTATAAACACATTTGAAGGTCAAATTTGATTTCGAAACCTCCTCAAATGAAAAAACTTTATACTAYAAAGTGCTTCAAAACTAGCATACAAATACATTTGTGAAAGAAAATATCATTAAATTGACTCATTGTGTTTTCAAAATGGATTTGAAATGTCAAAAAATAGTTGCAGAAAATACATCTATGCCTGAACGTCCTTCTACTAAAATGCTTCTTAGTTACTCATACCTGCTTGGATTAATATGATATTTTAGCCATAAAAACTAGACTAGAATGCGCAACTTTTACAACAAAAATTATTGGATATGGACATTGTATGATTGTATGAAGAAGATATAAGCTTCCAAAGTTCACTATAATCCAAAAATGTCTAGATTTTGAACTTCAAAATGCTCTCAAACATTCAAAACAACTTAGATTGATATAAATTTTTTACCACAACCACTAGACTTCAAGGGTAACATAACCCGACAAATTTGATTGAAAACAAACACTTGATGAAGGGCATACAAGCCCCCGAAGTTGCAGTCATCAAATGCAGTTTGGTGAATTCAAATTGAACCTATGAACTTTGATTGGACTCCAAAACATTTATACATATTAGATTGACCTGAAAATTTTACCACACAAACTAGAAAAAAGAACGCAAATTTCCCAACAAATATTATTGAATTCAAACATAGGATGCAAAAGTTATAGCACTTTGAATTGGACATTTAGACTGTGAGGACATTGTTAATCCTCTAGGGCATTTAGGGGTTATTGTGGGTGGAAGTCCATGGCGCACTAGATGCAACTTTCATATAGTTAAAACTTCATATTACATTCGTATGGMATTCATATGGCACTAGGTGGGACTTTCATAGAATTAAACTTTCATATGACATTCATATAAATTCAATACATCACAAGATGCAATTTTCATGATTTTTATATGATTTAAAATTTTAATTAATGTAATCATGTAATAATATAGCATCTTTAATAGACCATGAAAATTTCAGCTCCAAATCATTAAATTTAGTGACTCACAACGTAGTGAAAACCTCTAAACCTCAAAGTGTGACAAATTAGCAAAAATGATTTTTAAATATAAATTTATTTTTTAAATTTTTTGAAAAATAAAGTATATGATTATCATCAAGTTAGGCATCTCCAATAAAAATTTCAAGTTTAGGGGATTTATTCTTCAAAAGTTATTGAAGATTACAAGAAAACAACATATTTGTGACAGAGAATAGGACAGGCCTTTCTTGCAATGACCCGTTATCTTACTTCAAGGTTGATTGTTCTTGAGAGGAGTGACTTGAATGTCTTGTTCCTAGGTGGAGAACTCTTTGGAGTGGCTACAAGCTGCAATCCTATGGAAAACTGCTGTCTTGCTATTGATCTAACATTGAAGGTAAATAAATGACAATTTCTCTTAAAATTTTTTGTAGCTTATAGACCTAGAATTTTTTTTCTAGTTCTTTTTTTTATGAGGTTCTTATCAAGTCCAAGAGAAATCCAACCCTAGTTGTTTCACAATTATTGTAATATTTTGTGAATTATCAAAGTTGAAAACATAGAATACCTATACATGTCACTAGACTCCCTTCAACCAAATACTCTTACTCAAAATGAAAAAAATTCAACCCTCATCAATTTTTGTTGTTTTTTCTTGAGAGCTTGTGGTGGTTTTTGGTGAGGATAGATGTCCATTCAATTCGGGGGTTAAGGCCAAATACAGGGGTTAAGGTTTCAAAAAACGTAACTATCTTATTTAGTGATAAGGTGTGCAAAGCTGCAATTTCAAGAGTGTGCTCTTTCCAGCTTTTAAAGGATTGTATTTGCGTCATTGAAAAACAAGGGGCTTGCATAACATTCTTAACCTTGACWAGGGGGTCCCTTTTCACTACAAGAGAAACGGGTGTTTTAAGTATAGTCCTATACTTAAAACACCCTTTTCTCTTGTAGTGTTTGTTCCCTCAAAATGTGACCCCCCATCAAGGCAGCAACCAATCATAGCATCTGTATCACAGCCAAGCCCATATCAACCAATGAAATTCTCCCTATTATAACTAAAGTCCTCCTCTAGGTATATTGGGGAGGATTATACCTCCACCTGGGGGGAGGATACACACCCGATTAAGAATGTTATGTGGTGGCATGCAGTGGTGAAATAAAGAGCTTTGCTATGGTGATTTTTTGAAATTGATATCTTTCTACCAACCAATATAATTACTCCTTGGTTATCTATGCTAAAAATCCTTCTTGGTGTTATGAAGGCCATATTTGTTATATTGAGACTTTTTGCAGATTTTGAGACAGAATGCTGATTACTAGAAAATTCATTAAAAAAAATAGTCACTGAAACCAAAAATAAATAATGCTCAAATAGTGATCCTATAATGAAATTCTAAAAGTTGGCGTTGTTGCCCATTTATAAAAAAATACTAGTAAAGAAAAAACTACATTGTTGATAACTCTAAGCTTTTGGAGACCAAGCATTGATCGGATGCATGCGGAAGATAGACAGATTCTATTCTCATTGATGSTTTAGGTCAAACAAGAGTTTTCTTTAATGTAATGTACAATATTAAWTGGTCASATTCTTGAAGTTTTTGCAAGTTTCCAAAATGACATTGCTCCCAACATTTATATGCAAGTTTGTAGACTATTTTTCCTTATGTCTCTAATTACATTYAGTGATTGAATTGTATAATTGTTGAAAATGCAAATCATTGATACATTCATCTTATTTCTTGCTAGAGCAATTAAGAATTCTAGCATCAAATCTAATTTAGTCCATTAGTTGTACAAGATTAACACTTTGAACCCCTATCCTTCAATGATTTTAAAGACCTATTGAACTTGGAGGAATATATGAAGTGTGAAAAAAGGCCCAAACCCTATACGTGACTCCAGGATGTTTCCATTCAATTTTTGCATAGGATATAAGATYACATTCAATAGTTGTATATATGCTTCTTCATACTCAATAGTCCAAATTGTATCATCCATCTCATCTAACTAATGTTTTATTACTTGCCAACAAGTATTGCCTTTGAAGTAGTTGGTCTATATTATGAGAATACAACTATCAAGAATCAAACGAACAAGGCATCTAGAATAATGCCTTTTAGAATGGATTTCAACAAACATGTTTTAATTGCAAATTTGAAATGTGAAGACGGTATTTTGAAAGAGGTACAAATCAAACTTTTAAATGTATCACTCCTTTTAGCATAGTATGTTGAATAAACATTTCAAATATTGTTGGACTTCAAGTTTCAAATTATTAAAGGTCAATAACACTTTTTGTTGTCAAGGTGCCCTTCAAGGTTCTATTAAACAAATGAAATMAGATTTTAGCATTTATTATCTATGTTTCCCATTAACAAGTAGCATATTTCCATTGCAATTTGCATATAACTTTTTATTTTAGACTCTTAAAAAGTGCCAGTTAAAGTCATTTAGATTTTTTTAGCACTTAAATGGACCATTAAATATGGTCTTTTTGAGCAAGAAGTTTATGTTTAGAAAGGTTTTAGACATACTTTTAATAGGCATGTTGACTCCCAAAAGACAATAGTTGTATATATGTTGAATTCAAAAAGATTGGACTACCAAGCCTCATYGATAGAAGGTAGCTTGAACTTGGCAAAGTTACCTTTTCCACACTAACTCCATGTATGGAGCCTCTTATGCATGGCTATTCTTTGATTTTGTTGGGTGGCATGCTGTGAAGAAGCTTTAGGCAACTCCAAAACCTTTGCCCCATTTTTTTTTCCATACTTAGCACCACACCGTTCAATCCAATTACAAGATCCAATTTACCATTGGCAAAGCCTCCAACAAAGGCTAGACTGAAGATGCTCTTAACCTTACATTGTATAGTATAAACGGCAATGAGGATTTTGATTGATTTTTCTATTTTTGAAATGTTTTTGGTAGTTTTTTGAAGTAAATTTTTGACAATGCATGTATAATTTAGGATTTTACACCCTTCAGGAGTTCAGGGTGATTGCAAGAAAGACCAGTACTATTTTGCGTCACATTTGTAATGACGAAGTTGTCATGTGCTATAACTTTTGGAGCATGAATCCAATCAACTTGAAATTTTTATTGGAGATGTCTAACTTGATATTAATCAGATTCCTTATTTTTCACAAATTATAAAAAAAAACATTTTATATTTAAATTTTGATTTAGTTAAGTTGTCACACTTTGCGGTTTAGGGTTTTTTAGTACTGGGGAGTATCCAAAATGAATGATCTAGAGACAAAATTATTGTGATCTATTCCCACACTAGGCATGCATGCATCTATTGAAGGGAATTTTAAAAAACACTATTTTATTTCTTCTACATGCGTGCAAACAAGGCTCCCTTGCGTGCGCAATTCTGAACATTCAAGATGGGTTTAAGATCATTCTTTTAGTGAAATCTCTTCACCACGAAGTCTTCCCAAATTTCCAATTTTTAATATTAAAAAAAATATATTCCCTATTTTTAAAAATTAAAACATCAAAGTACCTATTTTCATGAGATTTTTCACTTTTCTAGTTCTCCTACTTAGAGAATTTTTCTATACTTTTCCTTCCTATGGTACCTTCTTCTTAAAGGAATATGCATTAAACATATTTTTTTTTAAATTCTAATTTTTTTTTAATTATACAATACTCCCGAAAAATCATGAGTACTGTGCAAAACGCTACAAAAACTGGTCGGTCTTTTTTGCAATGACCCTTCAATTGGTGCAAATTTCTATATCAAAATTAGGCAAGACTACCAAATAGCACAAAAAATAGSGTGCAAATAATAATACATTCTTTTGAAAAAAATAGAAAATGTTGTTAGCTTGCCTCTTCTAGACGATGCCATGATAAAAGGTGGTTGTAGCTAGCATGAGAGTGCATAAAACAATAATTTAACCTCTAAATGCCCAAAGCCTTTTTTGAGATTTTTGGAACTTGCTCTAAATTGAACTAAAATCCAACATTTTTGATAAGTTTTATCAATTTTTTTTTGAATTGTAACTGTACAAATGCAAAGTAGGCATGTTAGTGATCACATAGGAAAAGAAAACATTACAGTATCACTCATGAATTGAAAGATTGTAATGTTTGATCACGAGGGTGTTAAAATTGTGAAACTAATTTGAAATCTTTCAATTCTCTTTAATTGTCAAATCTAAAAAAAAACGGTCACCAAAAAGAAATGAGGTTAACTTCGAAGTATTGTCAACACGAGAATTTGGTGCCTCAGGCATTTAGACATTGAGGGGTTTAGTAAATTCAAATCCAGTTGGCACCAGGGTTTTTTTTCTCATTTTTTACAAAGTGCCACAATGGCGATATTAAATGTTACAGTGGTGCTCCAAATTACAACATTCATCAATATATTGGATGTATACTATGGTTTTCATCCACTATCTGGCGATTTCATCTAAGATTTTTTTTTAATTCAAAATTTTTGGCGATTTCATCCAAGTTTTTTGACATTTTTTAGCCAGATTATTTTTTCTAGTGCAATCTGGCACCAAAAAGCCAAAGAAAAAAAGCCCTGCTTGGCACCACCGAACGCCGGCCGCACGGGAACGGAAGGGAGGCCATTTTGCYAGGGCTGAAGCATCGTCGCCAAAGGTGCTTGTTGCCCGAGAAGTTGTTACGTACCTGTGTCTTTCAGTACCCCATCATCGCCAGCAGCAGCGCCCTTCACTCCTACTCTCCTGCCAACACGCTCTCCACCTCTTTGCTCTTAATCGCCAAGGTACGTAGCTGCGCGAGGTCATTGTAGATCGCCAACAATTTTCAGGATTTGGTACTATACGATGGATTCTCTTTCGCAATGCAAGAACGGTGAGCTATCTATCTGGGTGCATAAATGCGGCATTGGATTTTCTAGCTTTGTGTAGAAGTGGGCACGACGATGGAGTTAGTTATTTTCATTTGTATACCATGATTGAGTGATGGCCGGTAAGCTTGAGCAATGGAATTCGGTAATRCTGTTGTAGAGGTTGAGCTGCGGGTTTCAGATCGCAGACACKAGATAAATATCCCAGCCCACGATCTGTAGCTCTTGCACCCTGGAGGTCATTGGAGTTTTGCTATGTGGGTGCAGTAATTAATACTTTCTGGTGCAACCAGCAGTCGGTCCATGAGCTCGAGATTGTGGTATGAAATTTGCGATTTCAGAGTCTTTTGGTCGATCTGTGTGGACCCAGATCTTTCATTGGCATTCTTCACAGCAATTCGATGTACCTTGCGTGTCCGTTGTTTATTGGACCAATTCGATCTCAATGAAAATTGTTATTTGTCTCCAGCATGTACGAAATCAATATGACGACTCTATGTGCGACCAGTTTCACACCGCCTGCGTTCATGTACTGATGTACCATACCAACCCTTTTTTTTGGCACCATGGTGCCACATTGCACTATTTCAAAATAAATGTCCACTTTTTGCGAGATTAAAGTAACCAGAAAATTTTCAATTCTATTAAAAATGGATGAAATTGTCAAATCTGGATTAAAAGTGGTTGGAAAGTGTTTGGTCCAAAAGATGAATGTATGAGGAAATATAATGCCTCCCCAAATTTTAAGTGATCGCCATCTTGACACTTTTTTGACAAACCAAAAAAAACAAGGGCTGTACCATACTGTGGAACCTTAGTACGTACGTTTGTTTCAACCACTTCAGAAGAGCTGCAAAGCCCCTTATCTACGGGTCCTGCAGGGGTAGTACACCGTATCCTAATTCCTGAGAAGTTGAATAGAACGCTGAAAAGCGATGGCTTTTTTTCTGAACTGACTCCACTCTATGCCCGTTTCGAGAGCCCAGGTATTAAATCACTTAGTAGTCACCATACGAGCCTTAGCATTCTACACTTGCTAGCTGGTAGCCTGGTGACGTACGCTTATTCACAACAATATTCTGATTGTCTTGTGCACGCTCTGATCCCTTGCATCCAATTACTCTCCTCAGAACTCAGAATTTGGTGAGAACTGGAAACGCCGTGTGCATTCGTATCAATTATTTGAACTTCTAGCTCGAATTGTGTAAATGACGCTTCAATTCTATCCCATCGTCTTCAGCTGCTCCAGGGATGCAAACGCATGAAGAATTTTTGTTGACCTTGGCTGACTGTGGAGAATCCTGGTCGATTACAAAGTGAGGGTAGTTGCGAGCAGGTGACCATGGCCGCGTCTCGATCCGCGAAACAAGCTGCAGCAGTTCTTGCATTGATTTTCACTGTTCTCGGGAGTTCAGCATCAAGTGCGTCCGCCACATCCACGCTAGACAATGTCGCCGTCCAATGGAACTACCTCTTCAACCTGCTCTCATGCCGATCCTCGGGAATTCTAAACGAGCCCAGCATCATCTTGGCGCAGCTGCACCTCGCCCAGTGGCACTCTCTCTTGGCTCTCAAGCGTCTCACCGATTCGGAGGAATCCCAAGAGCTCGTGGTGGCGTTTTCCAGTCACACCATTTTGTCCAATGACTTCGTGTTCGAGAAGTGGAACGCCATCGACCCCTTGCTCAACAAGCAGCTCAATGCCATCAACGCCTCGACCTCGCAGACGACCCTGGGCAGGCGCTTGGGCGAAGCCGTCGCGCACAGCGTCATCGACAAGCGCCGCCCTGGCCGCGAATTCACCTTGCACGACTTCCGAGCCGCGCTGGACTCCGAGGGCAAGAACCCTCGACCAGGACTATACCGCTACCTCAACGACACGCCGGCGGGACGTGCGGATGCGATCTTCGTTTTCTATGACATCCCGATCGCGCGCCCCTACGTCGTCCCAGACCCGCTCCGCTTCATCCAGACGGACTTGTCCTTCATCAAGCCCCCGTACGTCCCGTCCTCGGAGTGGGACGCTGCGTACGCAAGCGTCGTCGAAGCCGGACGTGCCGACAACCCGCGGCGAACAGCCGAAATGAACATCACGGGCGGCTGGAGCGCCTGCCCGAAGGTGAACTCTGTCGCCTGCTATTCAGCAAGCGTATGGAACGCGATTGCGCGCTCGGCGCTTCCGCCGTCACTTTCCCTCTACGACACCGTTGCCTTCTTCACGAAGCTGGCGGTCACCATGCACGACGCGCACATCGTCTTGACGACCCTCCAGTACGGGTTCTGGTTCTGGCGGCCTCAGATGGCGATCCGCGAGGGTGACTCCCGTCACGACCCCATCCCGACCTGGACGTCGTGGCAACCCACTCCGCCGCACCCCGAGTACCCGAGCGGCACCGTCACGATCTACTCCGCGGCCGCGAGGGTGCTGGAGCAATTCTTCAATGAAACCAAACAGAACCCAACGCCATTATTCTCCCCGGGGACGGCGCCCAGTGGGGTGCTGCTTGTCCCATGTTGCAGGGGCCAATTGCGGACGTCAAATTCGCATCGTTCGCGGACGCCGTGGCATTCGGACAGAGGTCGCGCGTGTATGTAGATGCGCATTACCAGAAGTCGGTGGACGACGCCGTGCCTGTCGGCGCTGCGGTGGCCAAGTACGTGGCGGAGCATTGGGATGATACCGCGCCGTCGGGGGTGTTGCCTGACCTTGTGTACTTGAATGTGGTCTCAAAGTTTCCGAAGCAGCAGCAAGAATTCAGTCCCCTCCGACTTGATTACTGATTCTTTCTCGATCGGGACTTTTCACGATCTGTAGAAACGAGAGATGGATGGAGATAGAATTGAATCCCCATTGTGTTGCAGGAATGTCGATCGCTGTGCATGTTTTAATTTCGCCTTCATTTTCAAGGTTACGCTCGCTTGCTCTCTTGTAGCTTTTGAGACCGTTGCTCGAATTGCACGACTTGTTCGTTAGTTCGAGCTTCAGGGAGCCTCGCCGGCGAATCTCAGAAGGTTAGACAAGTCCTCCAGTTCGGTGATTTGAGGTCACTGTTGACAAGATTCTGTCCTTGCATCGATCATCTCCTTATTCGAATGAGGACTCCAGCTCTGAACCGATATTTCGTTAAAATGGCGGTGTTTCACAAACATGGCTCTTTTTAAGTTGAAGACCGTGTTCTGAAATGTACGTTGTGCCTACATGTTCTAAAATGTACAAAACAGTCCTAGATTTCATACTACGCAATCTGAAATCTATAGTTGTCCTAGATTACAAATGCAATAATGGCCTATGGAAGATGCCATTTTAACGAAATATCTGTTTCTGCAAGACTTCATTAATGCAAAATATTTCTGCTTCATCTGTAGCTAAGGTAAAATAGCCCATTGTGGTCAAAAGACCCATAGTGGTCACCTAAGGAATGCCCCCATCATGATTTTTTTCAATATGGGAAATTTTGGGCCACAATGCATGTCTTACATGACAATCATGGATTGATTAGTGACCTCATGAGGAGCCTTCAACTTTTCAGTGGGAATTCATTGTAAGAAA